>CM038669.1:3312989-3690839 GCA_021605145.1 Aegilops bicornis
CCGGCAGTCCCTTGAAGAAGCCACTTGGCGTGGCGTTGGCCGGGACCTCGGAGAGGAGACCGAGGAGACTGCGCTCGTAGGCGCTGCCGGTGGTGTAGTTATCGAAGGCGATGCACGTCGGGTCGCAGGGTCTGTAGGTGATGACGGTGCCGGTGGCGTCCCGCGCATAGCATGACGATGGATCGTCTCCAGCGGCAGCAGTTTCCCGGCAGCAAGGCTGCACAAGCGGGCCGCACAGACGAGGAAGGCCAAAGAAGCCAAGGTGGAAGAAGGCATTGCAGTGAGGAAGCGGACAGGAGCACTTGGCTTAATTGTTGATAGAATCGACAGTCGATAGAATCGTCTTTCCACGTGCTTTCCTTTCCATCGACAACGGCTGGGGCCAAGACCGTGTCCCCTCCAGGCTCCGCTCACCAGCCTGCGGATTCGTCTCCTCTCCGTCTACCACTCAGATGGCAGATGGCGAGGAGGGGAATCCCGGCGCCTTGGCTACGGTTAGAAGCACGTGCACGAAGATTTCTTGTCTGGCATCGACATGGGCAGGACGGTTTCGGCTGGGTAGAGGTGTCGACAAGGTGTGGCTGGATCCGGCAGGATAGCGGCGGCATCAAGGTGTCGATGGCTCGTTCTAGCGGTGGTAGTTGTTGTTCGGTTGGCCAGGAACCTTCAGGTCATTTTTTATTATGTTTTGAAGTATTGTGTACGCCGTTAACTTTTATAATAGACCTGAGTCCTTTTTCGCAAAAAAATAAAATAAAAATCCAGGTCAAGTGCAACTTATCAAATGCATTCCTTGTTGCAGTAATATACTTTCTTTTCTTCATAGTACAGGCGCAAGTTTATCATATATACGATCACACGCCATCATTACAAATGCACGACGCATTTTTCGCAGAGGCTTACACTTTATTTTTTAACTGGATTTCGGCCCGATCCTCCTTAAATTTGTCTGTTTGGATGGAGTTGGTGGAGCTCCGCATACTCCTTCCGCTCTTTAAAGAGTATACTTACGACTTTGTTGGAGGGTCAAACTATTTTAAAGTTTGACCGAACTTGCACAAAAATATCTCAATGTTTATGAAGCCAAATAGGTATATGATGAAAATATATTTTATCATGAATACTAATTTGATGACATAAATGTTGGTGCATTATTATATAAATACGGTCAAGCATAATTTTTTTTGACTTTTCAACAAAGTTGGATTGCACTCTTCAAAGGACGGAGAAAGTATATTCCTGTAGTCTCCTTGGGGCGGCGAGGTTAGGATTTTTCGTCAGGCATACGCTGTGGCTAGATCTTGCCGAGCGATTCCGGATCAACTCAAGGGCTCAGCGGAGATGATGATGGCTCTAGGGCACTTGTCATTAAGGGAACGATGCCGCGAAAACTTTTTTGCTATCATCGATAAGATCAGGAGGGGATCCGTTACGGTAGCAACGACACCGACGCATCAGGACCACGATCTGGCGGTGGTAGTAGCGTTAAATTGGTCCAGGAACAGAGGTATAATTTTGTATATTTTGAGTAGTGTATTCTGGTGAACTTTTGTAACAGAT
Source organism: Aegilops bicornis (assembly GCA_021605145.1). Taxonomy (NCBI): domain Eukaryota; kingdom Viridiplantae; phylum Streptophyta; class Magnoliopsida; order Poales; family Poaceae; genus Aegilops; species Aegilops bicornis. The sequence goes on from CM038669.1 coordinate 3,314,550, forward strand.
CCGGCTCTTTTTTACGTAAAATAAAATAAAAAACCAGGTCCGTGCTATTCAAATGCGGTTGTTGTTGCATTAATGCACTAATATGACTCCACACATCGTACAGCTCACATATTCGGGTGATCGGGATGGTTCTTACAGCTGTGGCTGGCATGCCGCTTTGTTTGGCGAAAGAGCTGACAGCCCGCGCATACATCTACAAGTTCTCGTCCATCGGAAACCAAAGTCCGAGGTGCCCTTGAGCTGTTACACATTTCTGGAATGAATTTTTTCAAGAGGAGTTCTTGTCCTTCTTCCTCTCAGGAGATCCACCGTTGGAGAGCGCCCAGTGACTCTGCATTTATATAGTTCTCCCTCATGGACCTTATATGTTTTAGGTAAATGGAAACGATTTTATACATCGGCCTAATCTTGAGGAAGCTCCTTGCACAGTGAGTATGCATGAAGTATTTGCTCATTCTAGGGTGCAGTCGCGCCCGTTGTCTCATGGAGTGCGAGGAGGTTTCCTTCCTGTGCATCAACCCAGATTATCTCCTCATGTGGCTCTATGGCCAGTAGGGTGACTAGTTAGGGCTCAGGTCCACGACCTAACCTTGCCACTTGACCGAAGGTTTCGACAATCGTTCAAGGAAAGTGTTTTTGCAAATTACGGCTCCCGTCCGGCGCCCATCCTAGGGAGCATGTCAGCAGCTTGATTATTTGTCTCTCTGGATATGGTGTAATTCGAGGCCCTCGGTCCAGGCTGATAAAGTCATGACAATGTTTCAATACTGCCGCCATCTTTGGGTCCTTTACGTCAATTCATGTTAGCAGGAGATTGCAAGGTTGGAATCCTCCCGGACCTCAAAGACGCTTGATGCTCATGGACACTGCCATCTTTCCAGTCTGTGAAGCGGTGCTTCATATTCCACCATGTTGTTTTGAGTCGATGTACATGATTTGAAGTATGTACTTAATAGTGTCGCCTGTATTAGTGACATGAGTACCACTCTTGCTTCTGGCCAGGTGAGCAATTTGGATCCATCAAAATACATTGCCAAATTTGAGTAGGTGTGGGTATAAAGGGAACTCGGCCTCTATCTGACCGTGAAATAAATGATACATGGATTTAATGGCCCGCCATATTAGATAAGTTGACTACGAAGGCAATAGCTTGATAGCCCATTTAGCAATTCTACACTAGTGGCGTCACGGTTAATGATGATGTCATCCAGTGGTACCTCCACCTGGGGACCAAGGGCAGGAAGGCTCACCACATGGGGAGGCACAGGGTGCCCTGAAGTCTTTTATAGGCGTCCAAGGGCCTAGAAGCCAAGGGGGCATGTCTCCTCGCGCCCTAGGGCACTCACGTTAGTATCTACGCTTCCCAATGGCTTTATATACATTAAAAGTCACCTCATAACTATCAACCATTTTCCGCCACTTAAGCGTTCCGTGGCAATTTGTTTTTTCCAGCCATGATGCGGTACTCCGTTGGCCTCTCCGACTCTCCCACCTTATGCATAGCCAAGATATAATCTCTCCACCTTGTAGTTCAATACAATAGCCATATAGGCATCCCTACATGATTATGGTTAATCCGATGTAAAGCCTAGCAGTGATGCTGATCATGTGATGAACTATTTCTTTATGTTCAGGTGTATGGATGCCCGATGTTTGATTTATAGATGTATATTTCTCTCTGATTGATGCTTAATCTTTGTCATTTGAGATGGGTAATCAGTAGAGGGAGAGGTGTGCATCAGTTGGGTTCAATCTTGCAAATAAACTACCAGAGTGATAGAAAGTGGAAAAAGAGTTTGTATTGTATTGTTTTGACTAAGATAAATTTTTTATGAGGACCAAAATGATCCATATAAGCAAAAATATGTTATCTTGATCAATGCAATTATCTGTTTTTACACTTAAGGTTTGCACTGTGAAAGGAGTGTCTCGACTACAAGTGGATTATTAATATAGATGCTGGGAGGGTCTGGGGTCTGCTCCCCAATTATGGACGTGCCGCCTATATAATTTCAACCCCGCCACATAAGTTTGGCGCAGGCATGCAATATTCCGTTATGCACTTTATCACATGACAATATTACATTAATTTCATTATGCTGGATAGTTACACTTGGTGAACGTATGAACCTAGTCCATTTTAAGCATAAGAATCACCTTCTAGAAAAGAATTTTATACGCACTCCTTTTAGTTTTTGTTTTATTCTGAAAATACAAAAATATTATCTACCACATTATCTTTTTAATTATATTTGTGCAACTAGTAGGACTAGCAATATTGACACCCTTGTTAGCACTGCTGAGGACATAAGTGAAATCTTTTTGTGTATTTGTAGAAATTTTATTCCTATTGAAGGGTACAATTGAGGAGAATTTACACGCTTGCTACAAGCTCCTACACTTGGGAGCCCAACTCCTTTGTTAGGCTACATACCTAACAATGAGTAGTGTAACTGTGTGGGCCAACACTGTGAGGGCCAGTCCTGACAGTGGTGATGTTGCAGTACAGCAGTTTAGTCCTCGTGTTGTCAAATCCCCAAAGGTGCCTTATTTTTGGCGGCCTAGTGTCCCTAGCAGCGTTGGTGTGTCTCTTGGAAGCCGAGGCGGCAACCTTGACTGGTGAGGCTGTGTTGTTTGGCTCTATTCTTGACAAATGTTGCCTTGATGGTGGTAGCCTGCGTCTTGGCAGATTTACGCAGGGTATGAAGGGGAGGGATGACATGTGACCCTGGTATTGTCGTGGCTTTGGTACTATTGACTCCCTTGTCTAGAATCGAGGTCTAGTGGATGGCAGCCCGGCGATGGCCGCTTAGTGCGATTGGTTCAGCAACCTTGGTTCGAGGTGGCAACTGTGAGGTTCTGAGAAGAAACCTCGGCGCTTTCGGCACTGGCGATGCCTTGAGTGTTGCTTCCCACTTTGGGCGTCGTGCTAGGGTCCCTTGCCGGGGTTCCGGTGAAAACACTAGTCCGTACTTTTCGGGCTCTTGGCCGAGGGCTTGACGTATTAACCCTGCCAGGCGTCGTCATGAAGCCCGTTCCCTTCCCTCCTTGCAGCCCAGGCCAGTAGCTCCGGGAATGCCTTGGTCCTGGCACATATAGCATCCATCACTTTGGGCGTGGGTTGGTCCGGATGGTCTCCTATCTTATACACGTGTCCCCATTGTCACCATTCTCGGTCCTTGCTATCTCCTTAGGATCTGTGCTCCACAACCTAGAAGCGAGAGAAGTCCTTCCCTCTCTGGGAGAAAATGGCTCTATGTGTTAACACTCTGTACAACGGTGACCGATGGTTTCTCAAAACAGCACGGTTCGGCCCGGTTCAGTAATCTAGTTGTCTCTTTTATTAGCTATGGCATCTCCTTTATTTACACTTCATCGTTGAGTTGATAGATGCTACTACGCTCAGATGTCTTTATGTTTTTACCTGCTTTGACGAGGGTTTCCTCATCACTTTTATGTCAGTTGATTAGCTTTATGATTTACACATAAAGCTAGGCGAAAAGTCTGTTCTAAGATGTGGTAAAGAAGTCACACGTCCTGTTTTCTGCTTTTATGTTTGTATGTGCTATTTGGGTCTTTTTATATTAAATTTATCATTTGTTTCTTTCCTCTCTTATTTTGTTTGGTGGCGATGGTTGGGTGGTTGAACTTTCAATCCCGAACCCGTCTTTTACAAATCAGGCGTGTAGATGACACGCATTAGAGACAAGGCCCGGATCAAGAATGAAAGCTAGATATTCTCTCGAATAGTAGCACCTTTGAGCCATAGTCACAATAGTCATTATCGCGGTTGTGGTCCAATTTTTCCTGAAGTCCTGATGATCTTTAGTTCTCCTTAATTTTAATTATACTTAAATTGCTTGGGGCATTTGATGTTTATAAGCGCTCTACTGGGAAATGTTCAACCTTCTAGAGGAAACCACGTTGGCGGTGGCGCTGTATTGGATGGTAACTTACTTTCAGCAAGGGGTGAAAAAAGGCCTCAACAAAAATTTCATGGATTTTCTTATTTCTCCCTATGCTCTGATGAATTTTTCTAACTTACCGATGTTATTATCCAACCTTTCTTGCGATTTCTCCAAAATTCTTGAGTTTTTCTACAATTTTCTAGGGGTCATCGCTACAGCTATCCTAATAAATATGGTGGGCTTTTGTGGAAAAGTAGAAGAGCCAACTTATACAACCGATGGACATGACAAATTAACAAATTGCTATCCCAGACAATTAAGTAGTCAGTATCACCCTCGTGTAGTGGACTTGACCCCTATGGTCATCGGTCCTCGCTTTCGACGCCGATGTTTGTCGTCGTTTTGGCTGTGCGTTGCAGTTGATCGGAAGTCTTTGTATCATAAGTTGTGATTCCAGAAGGCTTTATGGAGAGAGAAGATTCTTCGTACGTTAGGATCAATCCAATTACACCCCGGTGTGCGTTGCTCCAAAAGGTGGGTCCATGACGAATGGATTACCAGCCGTGGCTCCTACCTAAAATTCCTATCCTCTCACTCGTAAGTGTAAACCACCCATGGTCATGTGGCCATGAGCCCTTGACCCTTTGAGATAGCCACAATAGTCTTCGTTGTGGGTGCCCAGGTCAAATTTTCCTAAGTCTTGATGGTCTTTAATTTGTCCTTCCAGATTATCCGTAGGTAACGACATTAGCACGATATTTGTTTGCTCTGGAGGGAGGGGATGAATGTTGAATCTTCTAGATGAGACCGGGTTAGGAATGACGCTGAGTGGAGGTGTTGCTTTCCTGGAAATGGTGGAAAAGAGGCGCCCACACAAAAAAAATCACATTTTCTTGGATTTTTTCTTATTTCTCTCCGAGGTTAATGTGAATTTTCCTGACTTTTCATCCCGTTCCTTGGCTACTTTTATTTATTAGATTCTCCTGAATTTCTCGAGCATTTCTATAATTTTCTGAGTCTCCTCTGCAATTTTCTCCAACTCCCAGTGTGCAACCAGTGGAACCCCACAACAAATTAGCGAAATCGCTATTTAAGACAATTAAATAATAAATTGTCACCCTCGTGGCAGTGGAATTGACACCTATGGTCATCTATCCTGGCTTAAAACGTTGTTTTTGGTCGCTAGCTACAGTAAAGTAAATCAGACGTCTTTTGTATCGCACATCCTCCTCCCGTTTTAATATAGATAATTGTTTTATCTTAATTTTAGTATAAAATTGGGTCATCTATTTTAATTTCAGAGGAGTAATATAAATGGAGTTCGATATACTCTTTGATAATCAAATGCATATAAATGGAGTTTCGACATTTAAATAGAGTTCAACTTCCGACATAGTCTTTGATAATCAAATTGTACGTTGTGATTTAGAAGGCGTGGACAGCTCGCTGTAGCTTTGGTCGGAAGGGAAGATTAGTCTTCCTACCAAGCGGCCAAGAATGCATCGATATCACCCATGTCTCCCGTCTAAATGTCTACTCACCTGCTTGTATCTACACCCTAAAAGCGGTTTCCGCTTTGTGTTAAAAGCAATGGGTCGATACGTTCAACGATATGTGCTAGGGGTGAAAGGAGCACAGTCACGCCAAAAAGAAACGGAAGAGAAAACACAAAAGAAAGGAATGACAGCAGAGTGGGATCAATGAAAACAGCGATGATCCGCAACCGCTGGGCAAATCCATAGAAATCCACCACACTCTAAGCGCGCCGGACCCGCTTCCCATACCAAGTAACACCTTCAAGAAGGAATGCGACAATGAGCGATGCTGCGGACAGGTCCTGGGGAACCCGATGCAGCGAGGATTGGGTGAGGGGATCCCAGACGCCTTGAGGAAGGAGCAGCGGCGCCACGCAGCGTCGTTGCGTTAATGCCAGCCAATAACATGGATTTCTCCCATCCACCACACATCCACTACCTCGGCCGATCCTTCACGCTCCATGGAAGCACAAACTCGCCGCCCATCCAACATGCGCCATGTGGGTCTTGGAGCCACGTTCACAGCCATGCCAGCATGGGGATAGAAGCGGGACGAAGGGTTGAGAGGAAGCAACCGGGGAACAACAAGCGGCAGAGCCCGCCGTCACACGCTGTGAGGAGGAACCACCTCCACCGCCATCGGCGATCACCGACCGAACCTTGACAGAAGAGGAGCACACCCTAGACACGAAGGCCCAACCGAGCTTGAAATCGCTCATGAAGCTCCCGATACCGCCCCGCTGCTTTCTGATGGCGTGCCACCATCTCCGCAACCCCACGCACAAGCCGCATCTCCGTCCTTCGGAGCCGTCACGGCCGAGGGGCGAAACCCGAACCCTTGAGCCGAATAGGGCCCAAAAGAAACCAGGTCTGGGCAGGAAAGCGCCGCGCTGCTGTCGCGCCAGCCCTGCCGCTAAGCGGCACGCACCGCAGCTCACCCACCAACCCGGGGAATTTACGCCCGCTTTCGAAGAACAGCGCCGCCGCGGACGCCGCCGCCCAAGCAGACCTGGCCAGACGCCACGACTGTGAGCCATCCGCCGTCAGCTGAGGACGGCAGACCCAGCCGCTGCCTGCCGCCCGCGGCTCGCGGCCTTTCGGCTCGAGATCCGACTCCCAATGCGCCCGATCTGCACCCACGCACGCACCACCTCGCCTTCGCGCGCCGCACCGAGGCCCCACGGGGCCGCCGAACCACCGCCATAGCCATGCGCGCCGAGTAACCACCACGAGCCCACGCCATAGCCTTTTAGCGCCTCCAATGGCAACCGTCCTTTCGCCCGGCCGAAGAATCCCTTGAGGAAGGAAGAGACCAACCCCTCCGCCACCCCCGCCCGGCAAGGCTTTGCCCGATATGGCGATTCGGGAGGCGGCGAGGGAAAGGAGGCGGAGGGAGGGTTGGGCGTGACTTAGGAGTTCCTCGAGGTCGCATTTCATGAGAGCGGCTCGAAGAGGGGGGGAAGCCTCTTCTCCTTTCTTCCTTTGATAGTATGCTTGCGATTCGCACTCTTCTTAATCCTCTCATAAGTAAGTGTAAACCACCCACGGTCATGTGGCCATGCTGCTCCCATCTCTTGTGTTCTCTCTGCATGCTGCACTCAAGCAGGAGAAGAAAGAATCTAGTCATACAAAAGATCTCTAGGAGAGGAAAAGGCACGCAGGAATTGACACAAGATATATATGGAGCACCCGCTGATGGATAAGCTTCCTTCTCCTGGCCTCACATGGTTTTTTTTTTTTTGAACCCTTTGAACAAGCAGTGAGGCTCCTCTTGCCAAATTAAATAAATGAATCAACAAGCTGTGCATAGGTTATATGTTACAAAGCCATCCCCACTTTGTTGGTGGAGAGTGAAGGGTATTTTCAGAGTTTTATTACAAGGTATCTAAGAAAGAAAGTAAGAAGGGTTTATTCTTATCTCACGCCCTATAAGTGAGGAGGGATAGAGGTCTTCTTTCAGCCTAGAGAGCCAAGAGCTTATGGATGGAGTGATTTCCTCCAAAGTGTTTGTTGTTCCTTTTCTTTCCAAATGCTCCAAAGCCAGATTGTGAGAAGGATTTCCACGCATATAAAGGTCTATTCCATGAGGTTTTAGCCAATTCCACCAGGTCTAACCTATTGCCTTGAGTGGACCCTTACATTCCAATTTTGGCCCAGCAATGTAAGCTGAAAGGAAGCATTCAAGAACATTGTGCTCCATCGTTCATCGGTGCTTGTTGGGCAAAGAAGACAGCAAAAGGTGTTACCAATGTTGTAATGTCTTTGTTTGGCATGTTTCTAAAGTGTTCAACCTATGCGAAAGTAAGGAGCCACCCAAAGACTTTTGATTTTTTTTCATAGTGGTTTTTAGACTGCCATAGTCATGAATATACAGGATGAGCTTAGATTCTCTCTAAAGAAGAAGTCATAAAATTTGTTGGTCGAGGAAGTGGAGTGGATCGAGATACATGTCCATTCATCATGTATTGATTGATCATCAATTTTGTACGTCCCGAGGGTCATGTGTTGTAGTTCTACGAATTACCAGCATGAACTGCATGAGGATAGTGGTAGGTGGAGCGTTTCACTGCAAGCTCGGTGGTCCCCGAGGAGCAGGCACGCGAACATAAGATGTCTTCATCCTTGGCAAATGAGAATGCACGTGGGTGGGTTTAAGCCAGGATTTCATCCAGCCACATATCTTTCAGAAAGAGTGGCTAGTTCTTCCATTACTCCACATTAACCCCACCAAATTTGATTCCTGCAGCAAGTGAACTTAAGCTTTGAAGCGTCTAAGCCCACTAGAAGGGGCCACAAGAGTGGAGTTCGTGAGAATGCGAGTGGAGGGTGTAATAAGAGTTCCAAATCAACTCCAACCTAGGGAAGATTGGGCAAATGATTGTAGAACTTAAGCAGAAACTTAATAGGTAAGCTTTCGTTAAGATTTTCAGATTTACAAATTTAAGACCACCACATCTTTTTTGGTTTGCAGACCATGTCCCCCAAGCAGCCGAGGAAGTGCATTTATCGCCTTCAGTCCGCTTTTCTTTGTCCACCAGACATTTTCGGCGATCCTGTCTCAGAGTTCAATAATTCAGCTAGGAAGCTTGAAGTGCATATAGCTTGAAGATGATGGGTAAGGTAATGGTGGAGTTGGCCAGTTATAGCTTGCCACCATAGCATATCATGTTAAGTGTTCTTTGAGCCTTCTTTCACCACGACAAACCCGGAGGCATAAGATCATGCATGGATGGTTGTGGTCCCCATGGGGAGGCCAAGGTAAGTAAATGGCATCTTTCCCACAACACATCCGGAAATATTCACCAAGTTGGTGTACTGGTGTCTCATCACAGGTTGATCCCGGGACAAGTGTGGATTTGTGGAGGTTAGTTTTTAAGCCAATAGAAGTAGCATAGTCGGAAAGAATGACCGTGATAGTTGCTTCGCTTTGGATGGGACAAGCCCGGCGTTGCAAAGGATCATGTCGTATGATATTGAATTAACGTTAGTATTTTTGGGTGTTGCATAGGAAAACCCAACAGATGAGGTTCTAAGCGAATGCATCATTAATTGCAGCTTGCAAACAAATCCGCATCTAGGAAAAATATTAAGGGGGATGAGGGTTCACCTTAATGAACACTACATTTGCAAGTAAATTGTCGCCCAGTCTGCGCCATTAGGGAGGACAAGTGACGGCTTTCCAAGGCAAAGATCGTCTAATCCCAGCCAGGCCACTTGTCATTAAAGCCCATATTAGCATGATCTCAATCATGGCATCATGATCAATGGTGTCGGAGGCTTTAGCAAAATCAAGCAGAGTAGTACAATCTCTTTCTTGGAAGATTGGCATTGATAAATATATTTGAGTGCCTAAGTGAGACAATCTTGGATCGTGCAGTCCTTTGGGGAAAGCCCCAACAGTGATTGCGATTGCACAGTGCAGAGCACGATTAAGATTACTGATCGGTTGGCGGTAGTTTTAGTTATTACCTTAAGACAACAATTAAGCAACGTGATAGGCCTGTACTCATTAACTATTAGAAGTGCAGTGACTTTTGGTATGAGAGTGATTAGGCCTTCATTAATGCTCTCTAAGTTTAGATTACCATCAAAGAACTGGTTGCAAAACTTATAAAAGTCTTCCTTGATCCACAGCCCAGCCAAGTTCTAAGGAATACGCAGTATAAAATCCATCGGGGCCGGAGCACTGTCCAGTCGGCATCATTTTGATCCACATGGTCTATCTACGCCATGGTGAATATGCTAATGAGTTCATCAAAACCATCGATCTTTGGATGAGTGCAGGCAAGTCAAACTTCATGTCATGCTTGGATTTAGTGCCAGAGTCGGGTGCAGAAGGTTTGAAAGATGATGGCATCATGATCCAAGATGATGACTTCTCCGCGCGTAAGCGAGAATCGATTAAGTGAGGGAGGGTATGTTATTTCCACGATATCTCCTTGATGCCATTACTTGGAAAAAATTTAGAATTTTCATCACCGGAACTGGACCTTGGATTGTGCAGCGCTTCTTCGATAGATTCTTTGTTGATATGAGAAGAAGTCTTAATAAATGTTTACTTGAGAATTGTTCTCGGAAGTTGGCTTAAAGGTGGTGAGGGGTCTCTTATTTTTCCAAACCATCAATTTCGGCGAGGTAGCCTTATTAGTGTTATCAATAGCAATAGATAACTTTGAGATATTTCTTACTCTAACTCTTGAGTTCATGCCTAAGGTGCTTGAGCTTTTTGCAAAGATTTGACGCCATATATTTGGAGGTGCTTAGCAGGTTTGGCGGAGGCCCTCTTGATAGTGTCCTAGAAACCCCGGGTGATGGATCCAATAAGACTCAAATCTAAAGGAAGCAGAAGGCGTGGGATTTTTCGTTTCAATATTGACTGGGGAATGTGATCCGAGACAGACCTACCAAGGGGTTTAACAAGAGTGTTTGGGTATGGGGTAGTTATTGATTGCTAGTGAAGAGACAATCTATTTGCCCCCTTTCGAGAAGGGGATCGGTTTGCATGTTGCTCCACGTGTGAGCTCACTTGTGATGAAATGATTTAATCAAAAGCACCAGCAGCAGTACGATGAAATCATTAAAAGTTATCATGTACGTAAAATGATTACTGGTTTGATGCGATTCTCGAGCCCTTTAAAATCACCCTTATAGGAGCCAATCTTAAATGACCCGGTACATCAAGTGAAAATAGCCGAGCGATGAAGTTATTTCTTGGGTCTCCTTGACAAGGTGTGTACACATTAACTAAGGTCCAAGATTTGAGCCGGTAGGTGGAGTGGAAAGCAGTAACGGTATAAATTCTTCGAGAGGCCATAGTAGTAGTGAAAATAACAACTGTTCGAGATGGTGGCAATTCACTCTGATGCTCCCCGGAGGAGAATAAATCGAACTTATCAAATCTTAGTGGGCAACAAGATTTAATGAAAACGTGCTCCGAAGGTGAGATTTTTTCATTTCCTGCAAGCGAGATAACAGCACAGCCACTAGAGTTGATAGCGTTAGAAAGCGCTAGTTGTTTAAACTTCAGAGTTTAGCCCGTACATTTCCAACAATAGGCGTTCCAAATAACCAAAAGAGGCGCAAAAAGATAAAAGAGGGAAACTAGGCAGCATCGAGAAGATGGCCCCAAGATCCTTGCTAGCGAGGCTCTCCTCCTCAAGAGCTCGTGGTGGGAATCCCACACATGACATTGTAATATCTTTGAATAGTGGAATTGGTGTTGGTGGTGGCGATTGCTGCTTCATGTGATGGATTAGTTCGCTTGTTGTTCTCTGGCCGTTGTTGCTCTCGGCTCATGGCCTACCAACCTGTTTTCTAGCCTTCACAGCACAATACTAGTGGGAACTCTGCTGGTACATCCAAGAGCTCATTAGGTTATTCAGGATGAGTCCTACACTTCCTACCTGTATGCGGTATTACCTCACCGTCCTAGAAATGAATTTGCATGTGCCACCTCTAAAAACTTCAAATAAATATCATTTTTAGGTGTATTTGTATCGTTCCGAGGTCGAGTGTTTATTCACTGTATACATACTGAAAAGGGCGGTAATAGGGATACCCAGTCCCAAACTGCAAAAACAAAATAGCTTACAAATAATCAAACAAAAACTCCCAATGGAGTGGTAACCTTTACCTTCCAGCTTGGGAGCCGCCACCTAATTAACCCTTAGCATGGAAGATATTGATAAGCGATAGTGCGTGAAGTGTGAATGAGAAGGGTGCATGTCTCAAAATATCATTTACCTGCTGTTTTAAAAAGTTGAACTCTAGCACCTCTGCAAATCCACTACTTCCCCACTGCGAAGGGACTATCTATTTACTTTTATGTTATGTCATCACCTTCTCAAATAAGCGCGAGGAACCTGGGATCATCTCTTGTCATCTTTGATGCATTGTGTATAGCTAATGTTGGGTGCATCATGATGGATCTTTTCCACCATGAATTACAATATTTAGTAGCTGCTTGAACTTTAGAGGTGCTCTGCATTTATGTTTTAGCGGTCTCGGGAAGGGCTGGCGAGATACACCTAACCAATAATATTATATCATGGTTGTTTTGACAACATATTTGCTGTTTGAGATATCTTATTATTGCTCTCTAGTTGTCTATGTGTTGATATGAGTTAATATAATTTTTAAGAGTTATTATGGGCATAGTTAGTTATAATCATATAAAAACCAGGGTGTTGTTTAAAAACATTTATGAAACAAGAGCAAAGGATTACATTAAAAGTTTTTTCTTTTTCACTTTGGTTTATCAACTGAATTGCTTGAGGACAAGCAAAGGTTTAAGATTAGTATTGAGTTGATATGTCTCGACGTGTCTACTTTTCCTAAAACTTTTCCTCTTGTTTTGGACTCTAATTTGCATGATTTGAATGAAATAACCTTGCCGGTCGCGCTGTTTCTTGAGCAGTAAATACCATGGTGTTGTTTTTGTCTTGAAACAAAAATTCTCGTAATGGAATGAAACTTTTATGCGAGATTTTTATATCCATCAAATAAGAGAATTTCTGCAGCGAGGAGGTACCTAGAGGGCACCTAAATTTGGGCACAATCCACCAGTATGCGCGCCGCCTGATGGCGCTACAGTGATTTCTGCTACCGTGGCCTTGACCCTCAATGAAGCTATAAAATCCCATATTTCCAGAAAAAAAACAGGGAGAAAGAATTATAGCACGTTTACTTTTTCATGAGGCGGGCCCGCTACAATCTCCTCGTTCTTCATCGGAAGCTTGAATCTGGAATTCATTTGGAGCTCCGAGTGGGGGATCTTCGATCTTACGTCATCTTAACACCTCTCCATAAGCTAATTCCGCGATGCTCCCCACCGGGAGTGAAGTAATTCCTGAAGGAAATATGCCCTAGAGGCAATAATAAAGTTATTATTATTTATTTCCTTATTTCGCAGTAAATGTTTGTATTATTCATTGCTAGAATTGTATTAACGAAAACATAATGCATGTGTGAATAAATAGATAAACATAGAGTCACTAGTATGCCTCTACTTGACTAGCTCATTGATCAAAAAGTGGTTGAGTTTCCTAACCATAGATATGAGTTATCATTTGATCAATGGGATCACATCATTAGAAAGAATGATATGATCTAAACTTGACCCATTCCGTTAATAGCACTTGATGGTTTAGTATGTTGCTACTCACTTTTCTACATGACTTATACATGTTCCTATGACTATGAGATTATGTAACTCCCGCTTACGGGAGGACCACTTTAATAATGCTACCAAATGTCACATGCTTCAGGTGATTATAAAGGTGCTCTATGATACGTCCATTTTGCATCATGCTTTTATATCAATATTTATTTGCATTATAGGCTATTATTACACACTATATCTCAATACTTATGACTATTAAACTCTTATTTTACAATGTTTACCAAGAAGAAGGGAGAATGTAGGCAGCTGGAATTCTGGCCAGAAAAGGAGCAAGCATTTGGAAACCTATTCTGCACAACTCAAAAGTCCTGAAATACTCTACGAAACGCTTTTTGGATTTATTAAGAATTTATGAGGGAAAAGAAATAGACCAGGGGCCCCACACACCCTCTCAAAGGAGGCAGGGGCGCCCCTATGAGGTGCGGCATTTATCTCCTGGGCCCCCTGGTGGGCCTCCGTCCATCTTCTCGCTATATCATCACCCTTCCTGGAGAAAAATCATGGGCAAACTTAGGGCCGAAACTCCGCGCAGCAGTGAGGCGTAAACTTGTGAGAATCAGTCTAGGGCTACTGGCGGGCTCTGTTACTTGAGGACACTTCCCTCGGGAGGGGGAAATCATCACCAACGTCATCACCAGCGATCCTCTCATCGAGAGGGGGTCAATCTCCATCAACATCTTCACACCGGCACCATCTCCTCTCCAAGCCCTAGTTCATCTCACCTGTATCCAATCTGATGTCGAAAACCACAAGTTGGTACACATGGGTTTGCTAGTAGTGTTGATTACTCCTTGTGAATTGATACTAATTGGTTTTATAGGTGGAAGATCATATGTTCGGATCCTTTATGCATATTATTACTCCTCCGATTATGAACATGAATATGCTTTGTGAGTAATTACGCTTTGTTCTGAGGGCCGAAATGGTGAAGTCTTGCTATTAGCAGGTCATGTGAATTTGGTGATAGATTTGATATTTTGATGAGATGTATATTTGTCTTTCCTCTAGAAGTAATCCGTAGATGATGGGTTGCTAGAGTGACAGAAGCTTAAGCCTAGTTTATGCTCACGTTGTAGCCGTTAAGGGGGTTGATATGGACCTTATGTTTAATGTTGTGGTTAAGTTTACCTTAATACTCCTTTTTTTAGTTGCGGATGCTTCCGCGATAGAGGCTAATCATAAGTGGGATGCTTGTCCAAGTTAGGGCGATGCCCAAGTGTCGATCCTCCACCCACATATCAAATTATCAAAGTACTGAGCGGCTGAATCTTCGAGCGTGATGAAACTAGCTTAATGATAATTTAATGTGTCCTCCGAATCCTTTCTCATTATTAGTATTTGTCTAGGGCTTATCCTTTGCTACACATAAAGGATTGGGCCCACGATATACCCTTTATTTACTTTATTTACTTTTTGCTCGTTACATTATTTATCTTATCTAAAACTATCTATCACCTACTATTTTGATGGCTTGCAGAGAAAACCTTTACTGAAAACCCCGCCCATCATTTTCCTTCTTCTCCTCGTTGGTTCGGGACACTCTCTTACTTATCAGAAAAGGATCTACGATGGAGTCCCCTCACACTTGTGGGTCATCAAGACTCTTTTAAATTGCCGTTGCCGGGAGTGTAGCGCTTTGCTGAGGGTGGAACTTGGTAAGGAAACATTTATGTAGTGTGTAAAAATTCTTCACATTTGTCATCTATAGGAAACCTTTAAATCCTTTGAGGGGCTTGTCGGTGTCAAAACCGGCAAGTGATCTCGGGTAGGGGGTCCCGAATCTGTGCGTCTAGGCGTGGATGGTAACAGGAGACAAGGGGACCTGCGATGTTTTTACCTGTGTTCGGGCCCTCTCGACGGGAGGTAAACCTCACTCACCCGCTTGATTAATATTGATCATTATGGGTAGTACAAGAGTAGATCTACCACGAGACTGGGAGAAGGCTAAAACCCTAGAGAAGCTAGGCCCTGGTATGATTGTTTTTCGCCCCACGGACTAAAACCCTCCAGTTTATATAGACACCGGAGAGGCTAGGGTTACATGTAGTCGGTTACAATGCCATAGCCGGAGGAGATCTACATATCTCAGACGCTCGTAAGCTTTCGCCTTCCATGCCAAGGAAAGTCCCCATCGGGACACGGACGAAGTCTTCAATCTTGCATGCTTCATAGTCGAGTGAGTCCGGCCTAATCGGTTACTAGAATCCGGTCCATCCGGACACCCCCTAATCTCAGGACTCCCTCGGATTGGCCCTTGAACCAGGGCTTCAATGACGGCGCAGTCCGTGCCCACAAGTAGATGATTATCTTGACAGATTGCAAGGCGGGTTCCACTCCTCCGAATACTTCATAGAAGATTTTGAACACAAAGGATGGTGTCCGCTCAGTAAAACAAGTTCCACATACCACCGTGAGAGAGAATAATATTTGCACAAATCTAATCTGGCGACTTATTCCGCATGATGTGATATCATATGCCACTCGCCAAGCCTTTATTTGAACTATTCTTTGTCATCCCACCTCAAGCATGGCGTTTAAGCGAGGGCGTGTTTCATGGCACATCTTGTCAAAGCAGAAGATCGTGTCCCCTTATTCCGGGAGTTCTCATCAATACGAGGCGTATAGGCAACTCCAATGCGTGCACATTGGTATGTCTCCTCAATCGAAGGCCGAATGGTCCCAAACGGTCACGGTGGAGGGCTCTTGGTATTCAACCTCTTTATAAAGAAACCAAAGAGCTTGACTCCTTTCTTTCCAATCTCAATCAAATCCACCTCTCACCTTGATTTCCAACACCCAAAGCTCCAGATTCAGCGCCGGACCTCCGATGATGTCAGCTCCGACCTTCAAGGCCGGTGGATGCCTTCCTCTGTTATTCACGGAAGAAGACGTGCTAAAGCTAAGAGATGCTGTATCTAACCTGGGTGAAATCTCTACGCATAGGCTGCCTGCTCAAGGGCAGGTTATTCCCACTCCCAAGCCTGGTGAGAAGCGTGGTGTTAGCCTCACTTCCTTTGGGGTCTAGGTCATGACGGACCCCTTCGTGAGGGCTCATGTTTTATTACGGGCTGGAATTTCACCACTTAGCTCCGGAGTCCATCCTCCATATCTCATCGTTCATTGTCGTGTGAGGCCTTCCTCCTCAGATTACTCCTCACTTGATTGTGGCTTAAGACCTTCAAAGTAGGCCAAGATGATGAGGGGCAGCACGCAGAAAGTCTTGAGGTGTCATTATAAGCAAGAATCTTTGGCGACTCCATGGCAGGGCTCTTTTCAAGAAAGGATTTCAGCTTATGGCAGCGAGAGTGGTTTATATCATAGCTCGGGGCACCAAATGGGTGGCGCCACCTGCCTTTCGCCGGGTCCCCACCACAGCTAAGCGTCATGGGTCAATAAAGGGCTTAGCGGGAGCCGTCCAGGGCGTGCCCTTGTTGCAAAGCGTTGCAGCGTTCGAGATCTCCTAGAAAGAGATATCAATCTGGCCGTAGTGGCGCATGTTATGTTGATTCACGCATCCTGCCTCGCAAACGCCGCCTCCACTTTTGTGGGAGTTTAATCCGGAAGGACCATGAGCCCTCCAACATTTTGTGGGCGCTTGACGCCCATGGAGATGCACAAATTGTTCTTCGGATCACAAGCAATGTGTCCGGACTCGTCCGAGGACGCAGGTGAAGCTGCAATCGCCGGATACTCAAGTAAGTAGCCCATGCCGGACACGCTATCCGTATATTTATCATAAAATTTCCCTTA
Source organism: Aegilops bicornis (assembly GCA_021605145.1). Taxonomy (NCBI): domain Eukaryota; kingdom Viridiplantae; phylum Streptophyta; class Magnoliopsida; order Poales; family Poaceae; genus Aegilops; species Aegilops bicornis. The sequence continues at coordinate 3,331,424 of CM038669.1, forward strand.
AAGAGTTGTCCCTTAAACAGGAGGTGGATAAGCGAAAGCAAAAGCTAATCAGTGTCTGGCCCCCCTCCACGAGACTACGCCGGGATCGTGTTAACCAAGATCTTTGGAAGTTGCGCCTTTGGAAGAAGGTGAAGAGGGGAACAAGGAAGCTACCGCCTCCCCGAAGGAGGCTGTCAGGAAAGGAGGAATCGAGAATTCCTCTAACCAGGGGAAGAAGAGGACCGCCTCTGAAGACCCGGAGGCCATGGTCTCAAAGCAGGGGAAGAAATCTTCGTCAGAGGGTCCGGCGCCGGGGGGTGCCTCGGTCGCATTGCGCCCCCAAGGGGGTCAGCTCTCCACCGAGCCATAAGTAAAGAGGGGGGTTTTAAAATGAGGGACAGCCCTGTTCTATTTCTGAGGAAGATAACCGAAATTTTACCTTGTGGTTCGGATCTCAGCCCTTCTCAGCAGAGAGCTCATCTTCAGGGGATCTTCGTCCGGAGATGATTGAGAGCGGAACGCCTCACCCTGCCATACCGCCTTGCGAGGCGGGCGACCCTGAGGTGTCGTCACAGAGGGTTTCTCCGAATCCGGCAGGGCCGGAAGGCAGTCATATGGCCTCCCAAGGCCCTCCGTGTCCGTCCTTCGAAAAAGGCCATCGGACGAGTCCGGCACCGTTCGGTGCACGGTCGGAGGAGCTGAAGGATCTGCTCGGGCGAGCGTCTATCTCAGAAGAACACCCTGCGTTGATGGATACGGTGATTGGAAGGATTTCATCCGCGGAGAGCGGGTTGTACGAGGCCGTCAGGAGTTCTGGACAGGTTTTGAGGTACGCGAAATGATGTACCTTTGATGATCTGCACATATAAGATCGTACTGTATAGATAGTAGCCCTCGAGACTACGGGTATGCGTTTATCAAAATGACAGGCGCACCGAGGATCATAATCCCAGGTATAATATGCCGCCCTTTCCTATGTAGGTGGCGAAGTGTCCGGTGTGGCTAGCCGGACTGATGAATTTGCCGAGCTAAAGCGGCAACTTGGCGTGGCAGATGCCGACATCGCTGGCTTGTCAACAAGCGGATGGGCCGAGGCACAAGGTATGTAATTTCTCGAAGACACCTGGTAAGAGGAGCTTGATGCCCGTGCCTTACAACATGTGTGCTTGATGCGAGATGGTGCCGCTGCGATGGAGAACCTTGAGCGGAACTTGCCGAGCCAAGGGCGGGCCAGGAAAAGCGTGTGGCTGCCTTAAAAGGCGGTGAAGAGCTGAAAGCCGAACAGGCTGCTCTTTGCCAAAAGCAAGAAGGAAATGGCCGAGATGGCTGTAAAGTTGAAGAATGTTGCCGACCGCTGCAAGCTTCTTGAAAAAAGAAGATCGGGTAGCCGCGGAAGGACCTAGAGAAGGTCACTACGGTAGGCCAAGGATACTCGCTCTGCGATGAGAGCTATGAAGGAGGAGCTACGTCAGGCCGGAGATATCACGGCTGGAAAGCCCTTTATGGTGCGGATGAAGTTCAAGGATCCTAAATATGCTCCGTTGGACCGAGATTAGAGTGGCACGAGACACTTATCTGGACTTGGCGTGAGTGCTGCGGGCTGGCCGAACACTTCCGTGATCGGAAGGACCACGAAGTGGAAAAAGCTTTCTTGGTCGCAGTTCCACAATCCAGGCGCCCACTTCCATTAACCGATCGTTTGCCGCCAGATGGGCGGAGCTGAATAGGTTATCCGGACTCGCCATGAAGTATGTGGTGAGTCATCTGTGGCGAAAAGGCCCAGCCGAAGAGTTATTTTAGCTTGGTGCAGCAGTTACTCGATGCGGTGCAGCATATTAATGCAATGAAGAGGTCAGCATGCATAGAGGTGCATAAAATGGCTCTTGCCCGTGTCAAGACATCTTTGGCGGAGATGAAGGCCATTGCTGTTGCATCCCAAGATTCGGACGAGAGGCAGTGCACCTTGAGCACTATTTTCAGGAAGTTCTGCAGGGCGCTCGTTTAATAGAGACACAGTGCTCGAAGGATGTTATGTTCGAATAACATGTATTATTGTAAACCAATGTTTCTATGGAATATAAAAGCTCTTTATACTTGTGCCTTCAAGAATTAGAATACCTCACATGGCCGTTAATGTATATGTGTATATAACCTGAAAGATGTGATCTTGACTTCAGCCCCCACGCATATAATGTCGGGGTGTTCATGGCGCATTTTCACACTTGATCCAACGTCTTGGTCCTATTAAGGAGGTGATAGTGCAGCGAACTAGGCAACCGGACTATAATGCTTTATCACTTTCACTTAGCCATAGGAGTTTGGACAAAGGGGCTACTATATAGCACCTAGGGGCACCGCTACGCCAATTCGGAAGCGTGTGTGCTGGCCGAAACGACCTTACCACGTTAATGCGGAGGAATCCTAAAGATTCTGGCGGGTCATCGAGTGGTTGACCAGTCTCACGCTATATCATAGCGATCAGTTTTGGCTTTCTCTCTTGAGGTGCTTTCGCTTTGGCGAACTGGGAGCTGTCGCAGTAGTTCTCTGGTGTCGCCTTAGCCGATATAGCGGAACGTAAGGCAGCAAAACACAGGAGCGGACAAACCCAACATTCGACCAAAGACATGATTCGAGCTGATGCATATAAGGCCAAACTTCATGACGCGAACACTCCCTAAGGCATTCGGTCTTTATGAAAACAGGCTGAACAACGCCCTTGGTAAGAAGCCCCTGGTGTCCAGGCACGCGAAAAATTCTGACGTGGCCACATGCCAAGACGCCAGCCTCCTCCTCGGTTATAACAAGAAACCGGGGGATGTGTATCAATAAGAGACAGTGAAAAAGGTTTACGCAGGGTCTTAAGCTGAAAAGAATCCTCGGAACGGGTCCCTACTGCACGTCTGCGCCTGTGTCTCCGCTGTGCCGTATCCTGGACGGGTGTAGCACGGTGCTCATCTGTAAAAGAGAGGAACTGTTGGGGAACGTAGCAGAAATTCAAAATTTTCCTACGTGTCACCAAGATCTATCTATGGAGAAACTAGCAACGAGGGAAGGAGAGTGCATCTACATACCCTTGTAGATCGCTAAGCGAGGCGTTCAAGTGAGCAGGGTTGAAGGAGTCGTGCATTGCCGTCGTGATTCAAATCACCGATGATCAAGTGCCGAACGGACGGCACCTCCGCGTTCAACACACGTACAGCCCGGTGACGTCTCCCATGCCTTGATCCAGCAAGGAGAGAGGGAGAGGTTGAGGAAGACTCCATCCATCAGCAACACAACGGCATGGTGGTGGTGGAGGAGCGTGGCAATCCCGCAGGGCTTCGCCAAGCACCAAGGGAGAGGAGGAGGAAGAGATGCAGGCTGCGCCAACGAGGAGAAGTTCTCATGTGTTATGGGCAGCCCTAGGCCTCTATTTATATAGGGGAGAGGGAGGAGGTGCGCCTCTGGGGTTCCCAACCCTAGAGGCGGCAGCTAAACCCATCTAATGGGTGGCGGCCACAAGGGGAGGAGAGAGGCGCGGGGAGTATGGGCCTTAGGGCCCATCTGCCCTTAGGGTTTGCCCCCTCTCCCCTTCTTAGCCGCATGGGCCATGGTGGGAGGCGCCCTAGCCCACCTAGGGGCTGTTGCCCTCTCACACTTGGCCCATGTATGCCTCTTGAACATGTGGCCCCACTTGGTGGACCCAAGGACCTTCCCGGTGGACCCGGTACATTACCGATATCGCCCGAAACCTTTCCGGTTACCAAAACAGGACTTCCCATATATAAATCTTTACCTCCGGACCATTCCGGAACTCCTCGTGACGTCCAGGATCTCATCCGGGACTCCGAACAACATTCGGTAACCACATACAAGCTTCCTATATAACCCTAGCGTCACGAACCTTAAGTGTGTAGACCCTACGGGTTCGGAGACATCTGAGACATAATGTAGACGTTCTCGGTCAATAACCAACAGCGGGATCTGGATACCCATGTTGGCTCCCACATGTTCCACGATGATCTCATCGGATGAACCACGATGTCAAGGACTCAATCGATCCGTATACAATTCCCTTTGTCGGTAATTGTACTTGCCCGAGATTCGATCGTCGGTATCCCGATACCTTGTTCAATCTCGTTACGGCAAGTCTCTTTACTCGTTCCGTAACACATCATCCCGTGATCAACCCCTTGGTCACATTGCTGATATGATGATGTCCTACCGAGTGGGCCCAGAGATACCTCTCCGTTTACACGATGACAAATCGATCTCGATCCGTGTCAACCCAATGGTCACTTTCGGAGATACATGTAGTGCACCTTTATAGTCACCCGATTCACGTTGTGACGTTTGATACACCCAAAGCACTCCTCGGTATCCGGGAATTGCACGATCTCATGGTCTAAGGAAGAGATACTTGACATTGGAAAAGCTTTAGCACTCGAACTACCACGATCTTTGTGCTAGGCTTAGGATTGGGTCTTGTCCATCACATCATTCTCCTAATGATGTAATCCGTTATCAATGACATCCAATGTCCATGGTCAGAAACCATAACCATCTATTGATCAACGAGCTCGTTAACTAGAGGCTTACTAGGGACATGGTGTAGTCTATGTATCCACACATGTATTGCTGTTTCCGGTCAACACAATTATAGCATGAATAATAATCGATTATCATGAACAAGGAAATATAATAATAACTAATTTATTATTGCCTCTAGGGCATATTTCCAACAGTCTCCCACTTGCACTAGAGTCAATAATCTAGTTCACATCGCCATGTGATCAACAGTGATAGGTCACATCGCCATGTGACCAACATCCAAAGAGTTTACTAGTGTCTGTAAACTAGTTCACATCACCATGTGATTAAGTCTCAATGAGTTCTGGGGTTTGATCATGTTTTTGCTTGTGAGAGAGGTTTTAGTCAGCAGTGCGAACCTTTCAGATCCGTGTGTACTTCGCAATTCTCTATGTCATATTGTAAATGCTGCTTTCACGCTCCACTTGGAGCTATTCCAAATAGTTGCTCCACTATACGTATCCGGTTTGCTACTCGAGTCACTTTCGGATAGGTGTTAAAGCTTGCATCGGCGTAACCCTTCTTGAACTCTTTATCACCTCCATAATCGAGAAACATGTCCTTATTTACTCCAAGGACAATTTTGACATTGTCCAATGATCCCAATTCTTGGATCATTCTTGTACTTATAGTGACTCATGGCATGGCACACTTCCGGTGCGGTACACGGCATAGCATACTATAGAGCCTATATACGAAGCATAGGGGCGACCTTAAATCCTTTCTCTCTTTTCTGCCGTGGTCGAGCTTTAACTCTTAACTTCATACCTTACATCTCAGGCAAGAACTCCTTCTTTGGTGATCCATCTTGAACACCTTCAAGATCATGTCAAGTATGTGCTCATTTGAAAGTACCATTAAGCGTTTTTGATCTATCCTCATAGATCTTGATGCTCAATGTTCAAGTAGCTTAATCCAGGTTTTCACTTGAAAACATTTTTCAAATAACCCTATATGCTTTACAGAAAATTCTACATCATTTCTGATCATCCATATGTCAACAACATATACTCATCAAAAATTCTGTAGTGCTCCCACTCACTTCTTTGGAAATACAAGTTTCTCATAAACTTTGTATACACCCAAAATCTTTGATCATCTCATCAAAGCACACATTCCAACTCCGAGATGCTCACTCCAGTCCTTAGAAAGGATCGCTGGAGCCAGCATACCTCTTAGCATCCTTAGGATCGACAAAACTTTTCTGATTGTATCACATACAACCTTTCCTTATAAAACTGGTAAGGAAACTCGTTTTGACATCCATCTGCCAGATTTCATAAATGCAGCTTATGCTAACATGATTCCGACGGACTTAAGCATCGCTACGGATGAGAAAATCTCATCGTAGTCAACTCCTTGAACTTGTGAAAAAACTCTTTGCCACAAGTCGAGCTTCATAGAAGGTGATATTACCGTCCACGTCCGTCTTCTTCTTAAAGATCCATTTATCTCAATGGCTCGCCGATCATCGGGCAAATCCACCAAAGTCCATGCTTTGTTCTAATACATGGATCCTATCTCGGATTTCATGGCTTCTAACCATTTGTCGGAATTTGGGCCCACCATCGCTTCTCCATAGCTCGTAGGTTCATTGTTGTCTAGCAACATGACCTCTAAGACAGGATTGCGTACCACTCTGAAGTAGTACGCATCCTTATCACCCTACGAGGTACAGTAGTGACTTGATCCGAAACTTCATGATCAATATCATAAGCTTCTACTTCAATTGGTGTATGTGCCACGGGAACAACTTCCTGTGCCCTGCTACACGCTAGTTGAAGTAATGGTTCAATAACCTTATCAAGTCTCCACCATCCTCCCCACTCAACTTTTGAGGCGAACTTTTCCTCGAGAAAGGACCCGATTCAGAAACAATCCCTATTGCTTCCGGATCTGAATTAAGAGGTATACCCAACCGTTTTGGGTATCCTATGAAGATACATTTGATCCGCTTTGGGTTCGAGCTTATCAACTGAAACTCTTTCACATAAGCGTCATAGCCCCAAACCTTTAAGAAATGACAGCTTAGGTTTCTCTAAACCATAGTTCATACGGTGTCATCTCAGCGGAATTACGTGGTGCCCTATTAAAGTGAGTGCGGTTGTCTCTAATGCCTAACCCATGAGCGATAGTGGTAATTCGATAAGAGACATCATAGTACGCACCATATCCAATAAGGTGCAACTATGATGTTCGGACACACCATCACACTATGGTGTTCAGGCGGTATTAATTGTGAAACAATTTCCACAATGTCTTAATAGTGTGCCAAAACTCGCCTTTCGAGACATCCATCTCTATGATCACATCACAGACATTTTATCCTCTTGTCACGAAGATCTTCAATTTCACTCTGAAATTGCTTGAACCATTCAACAATTCAGACTTGTGTTTCATCAAGTAAATATACTCAACATATACTCGAATCATACATGATGTCGAGAACATAATGATATTCACTTTGCATGCCTCGGCACTCATTGGACTGCACACATCAAAATGTGTTACTTCCAACAGGTTGCTACCTTGTTCCATCTTCTTTGAAACCGAGGCTTTTAGGTCATCTTGCCCATGTGGTATGTTTTGCATATCTCAAGTGATTCAAAATCTAGTGAGTCCAAGCGATCCATCTGCATGGAGTTTCTTCATGCATATACACCAATAGACATGGTTAGCATGTCTCAAACTTTCATAAATGAGTGAGTCCAAAGATCCATCAACATGGAGCTTCTTCATGCGTTTACACCAATATGACTTACATGGCGATTGCCACAAGTAAGTGGTACTATCATTACTATCTTATACTTTTAGCGCGAAAATGTGTATCACTACGATCGAGATTCAATAAACCATTTATTTAGGTGCAAGACCATTGAAGGTATCATTCAAATAAGCAGAGTAACCATTATTCTCCTTAAATGAATAACCGTAATCACGATAGACATGATCCAATCAAGTCTATGCTCAGCATAAACACCAAATCTCGATGGTAGAGGGCGTGCGATGCTTGATCCACATCAACCTTGGAAAAACCTTCCAACACATATCGTCGACTCACCTTTAGCTAGTCTCCGTTTATTCAGTAGCTTTTATTTCGAGTTACTAACACTTAGCAACGAACCGGTATCTAATACCATGGTGCTACTAGGATTACTAGTAAAGTACACATTAACATAATGTATATCAATATACTTCTATCGACCTTGCCAGCCTTCTTATCTACCAAGCATCTAGGGTAATTCCGCTCTAGTGACTATTCCCCTTATTACAGAAGCACTTAGTCTCGGGTTTGGGTTCAACCTTGGGTTTCTTCACTGGAGCAGCAACTGATTTGCCGTTTCATGAAGTGTCCCTTCTAGCCCTTGCCCTTCTTGAAACTAGTGGTTTCACCAACCATCAACAATTGATGCTCCTTCTTGATTTCTACTTTTCGCGATGTCAAACAACGCGAATACCTCAAGGATCATCATCTCTATCCTTGATATGTTATAGTTCATCCACGAAGCTCTAGCAGCTTGGTGGCAATGACTATGGAGAAACATCACTATCTCATCTGGAAGATCAACTCCCACTCGATTCAAGTGATTGTTGCACTCAGACAATCTGAGCACAAGCTCAACGATTGAGCTTTTCTCCTTTAGTTTGTAGGCTAAGAAAATCGTCGGAGGTCTCATACTACCTTTTGGCGTGGGCACGAGCCTGAAATCCCAATTTCAGCCCTCGAAACATCTCATATGTTCCATGACGTTTGAAAGCGTCTTTGGTGCCTCTACTCTAAACCGTTTAAGCTGAACTATCACGTAGTTATCAAAAGCGTGTATGTCCGATGTTACGCAACATCCACAAGCGTAGTTTGGGGTTCAACACCTGTGGCGGTGCATTAAGGACATAAGCTTTCTCTTGTCCGCATAATCGTTACTTTCAACTTTCAACTATATTTTCTCTAGGAACATATCTAAGCAGTGGAACTAAAAGCGCGAGCTTCTGACATTATTGCAAAAGGTCTTTTGACTATGTTCAGGATAATTAAGTTCATCTTATTAACTCCCTCTCAGATAGAAATCCCTATGGTCATCTAACTGATTACATGAACCGAGTCAACTAGGCCGTGTCCGAAAATCACGTGAGACGGACTAGTCATCATCGGTGAACATCTTCATGTTGATCGTATCTACTATCGACTCATGCTCGACCTTTCGGTCTCCGTGTTCCGAGGCCATATGCGCACATGCTAGGCTCGTCAAGTTAACCCTAAGTGTTTGGCGTGTGTAAATCTGTCTTACACCCGTTGTATGTGAGCGTAAGAATCCATCACACCCGATCATCACGGCGTGCTTAGAAACGACGAACTGTAGCAACGGTGCACAGTTAGGGGAGAACACTTCTTGAAATTTTAATGAGGGATCATCTTATTTACTACCGTCGTTCTAAGTAAACAAGATGCATAAACATAATAAACATCACATGCAATTATATAGTAGTGACATGATATGGCCAATATCATATTGCTCCTTTGATCTCCATCTTCGGGGCTCCATGATCATCATTGTCACCCGGCATGACACCATGATCTCCATCATCATGATCTCCATCATCGTGTCTTCATGAAGTTGTCTAGCCAACTATTACTTCTACTACTATGGCTGCGGTTAGCAATAAAGTAAAGTAATTACATGGCGTTCTTTAATGACACGCAGGTCATACAATAAATTAAGACAACTCCTATGGCTCCTGCGGTTGTCATACTCATCGACATGCAAGTCGTGATTCCTATTACAAGAACATGATCAATCTCATACATCACATATAATTCATCACATTCTTCTTGGCCATATCACATCACATAGCATACCTGCAAAAACAAGTTAGGCGTCCTCTAATTTGTTGTTTGCATGTTTTCTGATAGCTGCTATGGGTTTCTAGCAAGAACGTTTCTTACCTACATAAAACCACAGCGTGATATGCCAATTGCTATTTACCCTTCATAAGGACCCTTTTCGCCGAATCCGTTCCGACTAAAGTGGGAGGCGGCACCCGCTAGCCACCTTATGCACCAAGTGCATGTCGATCAGTGGAACTTTGTCTCACGTGAAATGCGTGTAAGGTCGGTCCGGCCGCTTCATCCCACAATACCGTCGAAACAAGATTGGACTAATGTAACGGCAAGCATATTGAACAAAATCAACGCCCACAACTACTTTGTGTTCTACTCGTGCAAAGAATCTACGCATAATAGACCTAGCTCATGATGCCCTTTGTTGGGGAGCGTGGCAGAAATTCAAAATTTTCCTACGTGTCACCAAGATCTATCTATGGAGAAACTAGCTAGCGAGGGAAGGAGAGTGCATCTACATACCCTTGTAGATCGCTAAGCGGAAGCGTTCAAGTGAGCAGGGTTGAAGGAGTCGTACTCGTCGTGATTCAAATCACCGATGATCAAGTGCGAGCAGACGGCACCTCCGCGTTCAACACCACGTACAGCCCGGTGGCGTCTCCCATGCCTTGATCCAGCAAGGAGAGAGGGAGAGGTTGAGGAAGACTCCATCCATCAGCAACACAGCGGCATGGTGGTGGTGGAGGGCGTGGCAATCGCGAGGCCGCCCAAGCACCAAGGGAGAGGAGGAGGAAGAGATGGGGGCTGCGCCAGCAGAGGAGAAGTTCTCATGTGTTATGGGCAGCCCTAGGCCTCTATTTATATAGGGAGAGGGAGGAGGTGCGCCCCTCTAGGGTTCCCAACCCTAGAGGCGGCAATAAACCCATCTAATGGGTGGCGGCCACAAGGGGGAGGAGAGGGAGGCGCAGGGAGTATGGGCCTTAGGGCCCATCTGCCCTTAGGGTTTGCCCCCTCTCCCCTTCTTAGCCGCATGGGCCATGGTGGGAGGCGCCCTAGCCCACCTAGGGGCTGTTGCCCTCTCACACTTGGCCCATGTATGCCTCTTGAACATGTGGCCCCACTTGGTGGACCCCCGGGACCTTCCCGGTGGACCCGGTACATTACCGATATCGCCCGAAACCTTTCCGGTTACCAAAACAGGACTTCCCATATATAAATCTTTACCTCCGGACCATTCCGGAACTCCTCGTGACGTCCAGGATCTCATCCGGGACTCGAACAACATTCGGTAACCACATACAAGCTTCCTATATAACCCTAAGCGTCACCGAACCTTAAGTGTGTAGACCCTACGGGTTCGGGAGACATCTGAACATGGCCAAGGGCGTTCTCCGGTCAATAACCAACAGCGGGATCTGGATACCCATGTTGGCTCCCACATGTTCCACGATGATCTCATCGGATGAACCACGATGTCAAGGACTCAATCGATCCCGTATACAATTCCCTTTGTCCGGTGATTATTGTACTTGCCGAGATTCGATCGTCGGTATCCCGATACCTTGTTCAATCTCGTTACCGGCAAGTCTCTTTACTCGTTCCGTAACACATCATCCGTGATCAACCCCTTGGTCACATTGTGCACATTATGATGATGTCCTACCGAGTGGGCCCAGAGATACCTCTCCGTTTACGGGTGACAAATCCGATCTCGATCCGTGTCAACCCAATGGTCACTTCGGAGATACACTGTAGTGCACCTTTATAGTCACCCGATTCACGTTGTGACGTTTGATACACCCAAAGCACTCCTCACGGTATCCGGGAATTGCACGATCTCATGGTCTAAGGAAGAGATACTTGACATTGGAAAAGCTTTAGCATATGAACTACGATCTTTGTGCTAGGCTTAGGATTGGGTCTTGTCCATCACATCATTCTCCTAATGATGTGATCCCGTTATCAATGACATCCAATGTCCATGGTCAGGAAACCATAACCATCTATTGATCAACGAGCTAGTTAACTAGAGGCTTACTAGGGACATGGTGTTGTCTATGTATCCACACATGTATTGCTGTTTCCGGTCAACACAATTATAGCATGAATAATAAACGATTATCATGAACAAGGAAATATAATAATAACTAATTTATTATTGCCTCTAGGGCATATTTCCAACAGGAACTTAGTTGAAAAAAGATGGATGCGAAAATCTATGTTATATTAAATAAACAAAGTATAATTCAGAAAATGGGTAAAATTGAGTTTTATTGTCTCTTGTTGTACCTTGGAGCCCTTATGCAGGGGTATGCGGCTAGTAAGCCCTTGTATGTTTCGCGGACTCGTCTAGCCATGTCAGAGTCTGAACTTCTGTTTAGGTGCTTTGATTAGTGAAGCCAGTTTAGTGTGTGGCTGTCAAGGCAGCCGCACAGATCTTCAGCAGCTCGAGGAACACTCGATATTTCCCTTTAATGAGATGATGCCTCGCGGACCGGGCATTTTAAGCGTAAGGGATGCATAATGCGGTATTGCATTAAAGCGGGCGACAGCTTCGCGTCCCAGTAGTGCTTGATTGCTACTTGTAAATGGGGCGATGTGGAAGGTTAGCTTTTCGCGGCGGAAGTTGTCGGGGGAGCCGAACATAACTTCTAGCAGGAGAGAACCCGTACAATGGGTATCTGGGCCTGGCGTTACCCCTTGAAAGGAAGTGTTTCTATGGTGAATTTTTGTTGGGTTTATCCCCATTTCGCGGATTGTGTCCTGATATAGCAGGTTTAGACCACTGCCGCCGTCCATTAGGACTTGTGTAAAGTGGAGTCCGTCAATTATCGGATCTAATATCAAGGCAATCGCACTGCGTGCGGATACTTCTAGAGTAATCCTGATGGTGAAGGTGATTGGTTTTAACAACCGATGGCGGGACTCCTCTGGGACAGGTCGTATGGCGCATATCTCTATAGGCACCATTCTGTTTTTCCCTTTTGTCACGTGAAGTGAGTTTACTGTTTTGACTTCTTGTGGGAACTTCTTTTGTTCTCCGGTGCTCTGCTTGTGGGGTTCGTCATCATCCTCGCTTGGTATGTCGAGCCCCTTGTGTTCGACGTTGATTTTGCGGATTGCTTGAAGACCCAACAATCTCTGTGGGTATGGTTTGCAGGCTTCAGAATCTTGTGGATTTGGCATATTTTGTCCAAGATTTTGTTTAGGTTCGATAGCTTGTCCCTGTTATCCTTGAGGGCAGCTTTTACGATTCTTCAGAGCTTTTGAATCCGGCGTTGGTATCGTGCTCTTGGGCTATTTCCCTTGGTCCGCGCTGGTCCTTGCTACGTCGCGGTTTCCCATTTCCATCCCTAACCCGGATGTACTTGGGGTATTTGATGCTGCTTCTTGCCAACCAGCTATCCTCTCCTAGCATAAGCGGGTCATGAGGCTTGTCAATCGGCCATTGTTCTTGGCTTTTCTTGGCGAGGTGTCTGGCGAGCCATTCGTCTCGAGCAACGCTGTGTTTGAAAGCTGCTAAGGCTTGACGTCCGGACGGTCGACTATCTGGTTCTTCTTAGTAAGAAATCTGTTCGAGTTTCGGGCTGACTCTCCGGGTTGTTGAGTTATATGACTTAGATCATCTACATCCGGAGGTCGGACATAGGTCCTTGAAAATTTGCCGAAAAGCATCCTCGAGCTCTTCCCAACTTCCGATGGTGTTTTCGGGAAGGCTTTTAAGCCAATGTCGGGCTGGACCTTTGAGCTTGAGGGTAAGTATTTTATGGCGTGGAGGTCATCTCTTCTAGCCATGTGTATGTGGAGGATATAATCCTCAATCCAGACTCAGTGCATTGTTACATTGTATGCCTCTATGTTTACGGGCTTGAATCCCGCTGGAAATTCATGGTCTAGCACCTCATCGGTGAAACATAGGGGGTGTGCGGCACCCCTATATTTGGGTGTGCCGTGATGTTCGGATACTTGTTGCGTTGCATTGCTTACTAGAGCTTGCTTTCTTGGCGTAGATAGATCTGGCTGGGCCGTCTTTTTAATCACGAATCCTTATGCGGATCGGCGTGGCGGCTTGTGTGCGGTGCCATTTGCCGCTCTATGTTGGCCATGGGGTTGTTTATCCGACGGGTGGCTTCCTTATTTTTTGATTGCGGGGCTCTAAGGCCTCCTCATCAAATTCGGCAGTGATAATTTTAAGCGGATAGCTCTTTGTGTGGCGTTGTCGCGGTATTTGTCTGCGGTGTTGAGTACTTTGCCCCATCTAATTCTGAGTGCATCTTAGCTGTTTTGAGCTTCATACCTTTTTTCAGGCTACAGCGATGGCGACGAGCCTTTTGTGGAGATTCTTCTGCTCCAGCAACTTGTCCGGCGTGAGGTCGTCCGGACTATTATCTTCGCCGGGAACAGGTTGTTCGGTTTGTTTATCCAAGTTGCCCTGTTCGGACGGTTGCTCGATGGCATGTTCTTCGTCCGCCGGTTCGCCCTGCTCCGTGGCTGGGTCTCTGTCGAGTGAGGTTTGGAAGCGCGCTTACGCCGCTACTTTGGCCCTTTTCGAGGAGCGATCCTCGTTGCGTCCCTTGTTCCTCGTCGTCGTTTCTTTTAGGTGTGTCCACCATGTATACATCGTGAGATGAGGTGGTTGTCCAGTGCCCTATAGGCGCTGGTTCTGATAAATCTCCTACATCGTCGTCCATACCGTCGATGTCTTCGGAGTCGAAGTTGAGCATGTCGGTTAAATCATCGACAGTGGCTACGAAGTGGGTGGTGGGTGGGCTTTGAATTTCTTCGTCATCCGCATCCCATCCTTGCTGACCATAGTCCAGCCAGGGCTCTCCTGATAAAGAGAGAGACTTTAGTGAATTCAGAATGTCGCTGAAGGGCGAGTGTTGAGAGATGTCCATGGCGGCGAACTTCATGATCGGCACCCAATCGGATTCGATCGGTAGGGGCGCGGAAGGTTGGTCCGGGGAGGAGTCCGGCACCTTGGAGTCACGGGCTTCGCAGAGGACAAGGCTGGTGTTCGGCTCGATCGCCGTAGAGATTGCAGCCCCCGAGGCGGTGTCCAACCACCCGTCATCGATTGGTGCAGTCGGCTCTGAGCTAAGGGTCGGAGCGGACACTGGTGCAGCCTCCACAGGCCTGTTGACCGTGACGAGCTAGATCATGCCCATCGTGACAGTCTTGGCCTTCGGCTGCGGCTCGAACCGTCGAAGATCAAGTCTCCAGCAGACGTCGGCCGTGTAGTTCAAACTTCAAATCTAACCTGATGGACAGGGGCGTAGCTTCGATCTGCTCCGGATGGCCAGCGAATTGGCCCGCGATTGCAAAACCGCCCGAATCTGAAGATCTACCGGGAGAAAAGTCTCACCCTGGACCACATTGTTGTTGATGATCGGAGGAGCCATCGGGCCTAAAGATGACGACTCAGAGGAACTCTCAATGACAGCACCACTGTCGTTGTCAAAACCGGCGGATCTCGGGTAGGGGGTCCCGAACTGTGCATCTAGGCGGATGGTAACAGGAGACATGGGACACGATGGTTTTACCAAGGTTCGGGCCCTCTCGACGGAGGTAAAACCCTACTCCTGCTTGATTAATATTGATGATATGGGTAGTACAAGAGTAGATCTACCACAAGATCGGAGAGGCTAAACCCTAGAAGCTAGCCTATGGTATGATTGTTGTTAGTCCTCTGGGACTAAAACCCTCAGGTTTATATAGACACCGGAGAGGGCTAGGCTTACACAGAGTCGGTAACAATGGGAGGAGATCTACATATCCGTATCGCCAAGCTTGCCTTCCACGCCAAGGAAAGTCCCATCCAGACACGGGACGAAGTCTTCAATCTTGCATCTTCATAGTCCAGGAGTCCGGCCAATGGTTATAGTCCGGTCATCCGGACACCCCCTAATCCAGGACTCCCTCAGGGCTTGTTTGGGGTATCTTCACCCCAACCAGAAGAGAAAAGAGATGCTCCTCAACCTACTGAACCTTATGAAAATATTCACTTTGAGATTCCTTCGGGTATGATAGAAAAACTGCTAGCTAATAATTTTGCAGGAGACGGACCATTGTATCCCGACTTACACCTTATCTTTGTGGATGAAGTTTGTGGATTATTTAAGCTTGCAGGTATCCCGATGATGTTGTCAAAAGGAAGGTCTTCCCTTTATCTTTGAAGGAGATGCAATGACATGGTATAGGCTATGTGATGATCACGAGATTTTGGAATTATAAGCTGTTGAAGTTGGAATTTCACGGAAGTTCTACCCTATGCATCTTGTTCATCATGATCGTAATTACATATATAATTTCTGGCCTCGTGAAGGAGAAAGCATCGCTCAAGCTTGGGGAGGCTTAATTCAATGTTATATTCATGCCTAATCATGAGCTCTCTCGGAAATGATTATTCAGAATTTTTATGCTCGTGTTTCTCTTGATAATGTAACCTACTCGATACTTCTTGTGCTGGTTCCTATATGCTGAAGACTATTGATTTCAAATGGGACTTACTGGAAATAATTAAGCGCAACTCTGAAGATTGGGGTTCAACGATGGTAAGGAGTCAGGTATGACACCTAAGTTTGATTGTGTTAAATCTTTTATGGATACCGATGATTTCCGTGGATTTAGCTCTAAGTATGGACTTGACTCTGAGATAGTAGCTACTTTTTGTGAAACTTTTGCTACTCATGTTGATCTCCCTAAAGAGAAGTATTTTAAATATAACCCTCCTGTTGAAGTGAAAGTAGTTGCACCTATTACAGTCGAAGAAAAGACTATTACATATAATGATCCTATTATTCCTACTGCTTATGTTGAAAAACCTCCTTTTCACGATAGGATAAAGATCATGTTAAAGCTTATTTGTTGTTCGTAAAGAGTAATACTAGGACCTATACACCTCTGAGCAAATTAATGTTGAATCTGATATTGCTATGATTAAAGATCTCTTGGATGAGGACTTAGATGGGCATGTTATCTCTTTCTTGGGTGGCTGCTAATATTGTTAGACCCGATACTAAGACCGTAGACCTATTGTAGGCATGCTGTTATTTACATTAAAATAGGAGATCATTGTTATCATGGTTTATGTGATATGGGTGCTAGTGCTAATGCCATACCTTATGATCTTTACAAAGAAATTATGCACGATATTGCACCTGTTGAATTAGAAGATATTGATGTTACTATTAAGCTTGCTAATAGGGACACCATTCAACCTATTGGGATTGTTAGAGATGTTGAAGTCTTGTGTGGGAAGATTAAATACCCTGCTGATTTTCTTGTTCTTGGTTCCCCACAAGATGACTTTTGTCCCATTATTTTTGGTAGACCCTTCTTGAATACTGCTAGTGCTAAGATTGATTGTGAAAATAATATTGTCACTTTGTTGGCATAGATGGTATGTCTCATGAGTTTAATTTAAGCTAAGTTTAGTAGACAACCTCGTGAAAGGGAACCACCTAGTAAGGATGAAATCATTGGTCTTGCTTCCATTGATGTTCCTCCAACTAATCCGTTAGAACAATATTTGTTAAACCATGAAAACTATATGTTTATGAAGGAAAGGAAGAAATAGATGAAGTGTTCCTTAAACAAGAACCCATGCTAAAACATAACCTTCCGTTGAAATTCTTGGGGATCCCCTCCACCCAAGGGTGATCCGTGTTGAACTCAAACCATTACTGATAATCTTAAGTATGCTTATCTTGATGAAAAAAATATCCTGTTATTATTAGTGCTAACCTTTCAGAGAAAGAAGAAGAAAAGATTATTGAAAACTACGAAGAAGCACCGAGCTGCTATTGGATATACTACGGGCGATCTTAAGGGCATCGGTCCCACATTATATCAACACAAAATTTCAGTGGAGAAAGATGCCAAACCAGTTAGAGATCCTCAAAGACGATTAAATCCTAAAATCAAGGAAGTGGTAAGAAATGAGATTCTAAAACTCCTTGAGGCAGGTATTATTTACCCCGTTGCTGATAGTGAATGGGTAAGCCCTGTCCATTGTGTCCCTAAAAAGGGAGGTATTACCGTTGTTCCTAATGATAAAGATGAATTGATCCACATAAAGAATTATTACATGCCATAGGATGGTAATTGATTTCCTAAGTTAAATAAAGCTACTAAGAAAGATCAAAGATCATTACCATTTACCTTTTATTGACCAAATGCTAGAAAGGCTATCCAAACACACACATTTTTGCTTTCTAGATGGCTATTCTGGCTTCTCTCAAATACATGTGTCAGCAGGAGATCAATCAAAAACTACTTTTACTTGCCCTTTTGGTACTTTTGCTTATAGACGTATGCCTTTTGGTTTATGTAATGCACCTGCTACCTTTCAAAGATGCATGATGGCTATATTTTCTGATTTTTGTGAAAAGATTTGTGAGGTATTCATGGATGACTTCTCCGTCTATGGATCCTCTTTTGATGATTGTTTGAGCAACCTTGATCGAGTTTTGCGGAGATCGAAGACACTAGTCTCGTCCTGAATTGGGAAAAGTGTCACTTTATGGTTAATGAAGGCATTGTCTTGGGGCACAAGATCTCGAGAGAGGTATTGAAGTTGATAAAGCCAAAGTTGATGCTATTGAAAAGATGCCATGTCCCAAGGACATAAAAGGTATAAGAAGTTTCCTTGGTCATGCCCGGCTTTTATAGGAGGTTCATTAAGGACTTTTCTAAAATCTCTAGGCCTCTGACTAATTTATTGCAAAAGATATTCCTTTTGTCTTTGATGATGATTGTGTAGAAGCATTTGAAACACTTAAGAAGGCTTTGATCACAGCACCTATTGTTCAGCCACCTGACTGGAATTTGCCTTCTGAAATTATGTGTGATGCTAGTGATTATGCTGTAGGTGCTGTTTTAGGGCAAAAGTCGATAAGAAATTGAATGTTATCCAGTATGCTAGTAAGACTCTTGATACTGCCCAGAGAAATTATGCTACTACTGAAAATGAGTTCTTAGCAGTTGTGTTTGCATGTGATAAGTTTAGACCTTATATTGTGGATTCCAAAGTTACTATTCACACTGATCATCCTGCTATTAAATATCTTATGAAAAAGATAGATGCTAAGCCTAGACTCATTAGATGGGTTCTCTTGCTCCAAGAATTTGACTTGCATATTATTGATAGAAAGGGAGGTGAGAACCCCGTTGCAGACAACTTGTCTAGGTTAGAGAATGTTCTTGATGACCCTGCCTATTAATGATAGTTTTCCTGAAGAACAATTAGCGGTTGTCAATGCTTCTCATCTGTTCCTTGGTATGCTGATTATGCTAACTAGTCGTCAACCCGTGCAACTGCCCGGGCTAGCACTTTCAGTATTTATTATATGACTAAGTTTCTATGAATTAGAAGTATAAAAGAGTAAGTCATATAGTTTTAGTATTTGTATTTAAATATGGACGTAAATTCTTTCACATATATTTTTCCAATTTGTAATTAGATCAATTGTGTCACAATGTGTGCATCTTCGTTGTGTCATAGGATAGCATACCCTTAGATTTAGACGGATTTGAAAAATATGAGCATGCGATATTAGGGTCAAATAATTAGTTCATCCATGGAGAAAAATAGTTGGAAATGAAGAACTCAATGATTGATTTCTGTGATAAAAATTATACGCCCCAAAATGAAATGATCTATTGCAGCATTGCTTTCATTTTCGGGACAACAACACGATGGAGCCTGATTGAGTTAATTTGATCTTAAAATATGCAAATACATCGATACAATATTTTTTAGGTTAATATTGACATTCCCAACATGGTTAAGCAGAAGTGCTCTGCTGGGAACAACACAAATTATCCAGTTTGGTTTGATTGAAAAATTATGTTGAAAATAGTGGATCCATGCACAGTGTTCTAGCGGTTCATATTCTATCCACACATTACATCCTGAGACGTTTATTTTACTACTTTTGTTAGTGTAAGTGGAAACGTTTAACTGTGCTCTACATGCTATATATTCTATACCACGAAACTTCTAGATTTATGCTTTTCAAGGTTGATGGGTATACTCTTAGATTTTTTATAACAGTTGTGACTTCGGATACAGCGGAGTTTGCTGCAGTTAATTTTCCTTATTTGATGATATTTTTAGTAGTTATTTTCACCTAGTTATAAGGCCACAAATACGGAATAACCTATAGATGCCGGTAATTATCAGCAACCCCACACTTGCAAACAATCAAGAATTCCTACTCATGGAGTATCATGGAAAATTGAAGAGACCGTACCTCCCAAAACCACAGTGCATGCATAAGATTTTTTTTTGTCTAATACATGCACGAACCAAACCCGCATGATGATTTCTTTGCAACTGGGACATCGTATGCACTGGGCCATGTAAGGTATAGGAGGAGCTTGTCAGGTACTGGTCGTCGCCTCTTAACTTCGGCTGCAATGATTTGAATTGCTTCACTTAATCTAAGATATATGTAATGAAATACTTTTTCTTTCTCCTAAGGCTTAACGTGAGACCTCGAAATGTTCTTGAAATTAGTATAAAAAATATCGCATGAAAAGATAGACATCCTAAAATAATGGAGAGATGGTTAGTACTGTGGTAGAAAGCACGGATTGATGAATAATTATGACTCCTAGATGGGAGGACCGAAGTATATCAGTTTTCCTACTCATGCACCCACATGTTTTGCGCCTGAATTTGGTACAATTTTCACTGTATATATAGAAAAAGAACTATAAATTCAAAGAGTGAACAAACTATGGCTAGATGGGCGAACAATTTAGCAATCTTACATGGTTAGCTCGTTTTGAATAAATTAACCAACCACCTCATTCCTTCCATACATATGAATCCTCTAGTATATGTGTGAAGCCTCCAGCTGGTAGCGAACACTTTCCCAACTGCAGATTCAGTGACAACAATCTCTCAACGAATCAACATGAAAGTTTCGAAGACATCTTTGTGTTTAATCATTTTGTTTTAATATGAACCTTCTTACTCGAGAACTAAAAGGTGAATATTCTGTTGTTAATGCCGAAAAACAGTAGAAGTTCTTTCACGTGTACTATATAGTCACCTCATAGGAATAACTAAACTATTTAGTTATGTTGTCTTACAACCAAATGAAGGAAAGAATATTCTTCTAAAATCTGTCCGGAGGTCTATTTTGTTCCAAACAATGCAAATGTCCGCCAATGAAGAACATAATTGCATTTAACAATAATGGTTGGGCATCTAAGAAATCCATACTTGCAAATGAATGGCGCCGGGTAATGAGATTGTTGTTAATGCTGTAAAATATGTAATCTTGTCCTCTCACTGATGGAGAACTAAAGAAGAGGCGGGCTAAGAAGGGCTCGGCAGATGCTTCTTGGGTAGTTGTTTTTTGAAGGAGGTAAATATGTAACTATTATAATGAGTAGAACCTTCAATGTGAGTAAGAAATCTGACTCACCTCCATTACTCCAACCGTGCTGCTCAATAAAGGGAAGATCGATCGTGCTACAACACTCTGAAAGGAGAATCAGAGAGTCAATTTCCAGCAGCCATATTTACTCTAAGCTGTAACAAAATATTTTGTCCTATATTGCATATTAATCCTTGCAGCTTTGGCTTATCCTAATGTCTCACATGAAAAAGAAAGCAGAGGTGTTTTCAGGAACAAAGATGATATCTCGTTATATATTATATGATGTCCTTTAATTATGATTTAAAATAACAAAAGCTTGGGGTGGAGAAGGACAAAACTAATTGGAGCAGCGGTATCATGGAGTATACAGGTGATTAGAGGTTGTATCCAACTTATCGGCCGCAGCTGTATATGTTCATGAGTAGATTTCATGGCAGCCGGAAGGATGAGTGAAAAGGAAGCATGTCCGAGGATAGAGGCGGGCCTCCAGTCTGGCGTCTTGACCTTTCAAGTGTCCTTAGCTGTGGCGCAGGTTCAGTCCGACATCACATCCGACCGTCCGGCCGTGTTTGAGGCCTATTTATGCAGACCGGCGAGCAGCCGTCTGAGGCAACCATTCTGCCTTCCTGCGTCCGCTATTCCGTCTGCTATTTCAATCTTTAAATTTGATCTAAGAAAAGGGTGCAGCTCCCCTAATCTCCTTTTGGTCCTTCAAGCTTTGAATCTCTCTATAGCTTCCAATCATACTTCCATCTAGCATCAATCTGTGCTCTGTAGATAAATTTTTCCAGCGATGGTTTAGGACAGTTAATATGAAGCGATTACCTTGACCGCCTGCGCTCACAAAGTTGTTCAGTCCAACGCCCACGTCACCGTGTGTGCTCTAGATGGGACTCGCCTGCATGCAGTCAAGGTGTAACTCCATGTCCAGTCTGAGGCCAGTGTCCAGGAGAGCATGGAGAAGAAAGAAGAACAGCGCTAGGGTTCTCTTGAGGACGATTCGGTACCTTGGTGCAGCAGTAAAGGCTGAGCGTCCTAATCCTCAAAGGGAAGACGTAAAGGGTATGGTAAAATCTGTGCGTGAAAGACAACAGGCGTGGACTCTATGTATTTGATCCAACGGCTGTAAACTATCATTACTGAGATTGGATGGATGATTTGCTTTCTTTTGGAGACGTGGAGGGTACGTGATGTATTGGGCCTACAACATGCGTGTCTTGTATTGAATCCGAACATACAAACACACAACTCCTTCATCTATTGCTATTTTATCCTAACTGCATATATTAGATCCTATGGTAAGTATCAGATGATTTTTTAAAATTAACGTGGAGCCTCGTTTGGTGCCTCCGATTAGTAAATATAAGATTACATTGTTGCTAAATATATACCGCCTAGTTTCACATACCAGCAAAAGAAAAAGTTCTTTTATGATTTAAGACATTACTTCTGGGATGATCCACACCTTTATAAAGAAGGAGTAGATGGTATTATTAGACATTGTGTGCCTGAGCATGAACAGGAACAAATCCTACGCAAGTGTCACTCTGAATCTTATGGAGGACACCACGCTGGAGATAGAACTGCACACAAGGTACTACAATCTGGTTTTTATTGGCCTACTCTCTTCAAAGATGCTCGTAAGTTTGTCTTATCTTGCGATGAATGTCAACGAATAGGTAACATTAGTAGACGTCAAGAAATGCCTATGAATTATTCTCTTGTTATTGAACCGTTTGACGTTTGGGGCTTTGATTATATGGGACATTTTCCTGCCTCCAATGGTTATACACATATTTTAGTTGTTGTTGATGACGTTACTAAGTGGGTAGAAGCTATTCCAACTAGTAGTGTTGATCATAACACTTCTATTGAAATGCTTAAAGAAGTTATTTTTCCGAGGTTTGGAGTCCCTAGATATCTTATGACTGATGGTGGTTCACATTTTATTCATGGTGCTTTCCGTAAGATGCTTGCTAAGTATGATGTCAATCATAGAATCGCATCTCCTTATCACCCATGATCTAGTGGTCAAGTAGAGTTGAGCAATAGAGAGCTCAAATTAATTTTGCAAAAGACTGTGAATAGATCTAGAAAGAATTGGTCCAAAAACTTGATGATGCATTATGGGCCTATAGAACTGCATACAAAAATCCTATGGGTATGTCTCCATATAAGATGGTTTATGGAAAAGCATGTCATTTACCTCTTGAACTTGAACATAAAGCATATTGGGCTATTAAAGAGCTCAATTATGACTTCAAACTTGCGGTGAGAAGAGGTTGTTTGATATTAGCTCACTTGATGAATGGAGAACCCAAGCTTATGAGAATGCCAAGTTTCAAAGAAAAAATCAAACACTGGCATGATAAGAGGATACAAAAGCATGAGTTTAACGTAGGAGATTATGTGTTATTATTCAACTCTCGTTTAAGATTTTTTGCAGGAAAACTTCTCTCAAAATGTGAAGGTCCCTACGTTATCGAGGAGGTCTATCGTTCTGGTGCTATAAAATCAACAACTTGAAGGCACGAATCCAAGGGTGGTAAGCGGTCAAAGAATTAAACATTATATTTCAGGTAATCCTATCAATGTTGAAACTAATATTATTGAAACCATAACCTGAGGAATACATAAGAGACACTATCGAGCGTTCCAAACTCCGAAAAGGCATAGGTATGTGAATGCGGTAAGTAAACCGACTCCAAAACAACTCTAATGGCAATTTTATCAGTTTTGGATTATTTAAGAATTTTAGGAAGAAAGAAGTAGTCTGAAAGGGACACGAGGCTCCCATGAGAGAGGAGGCCGCCCCCTCCCCCCCCCCCTTTAGGGCGCGCCCCGTGTCTCATGGGCACCACGTGTGCCTCCCGGACTCCGTTTTCTTGTATGTTACGTATTTTGGTCGGTAAAAATTCATTATATATACTCACGAAGGTTTTGACCACCGTATCACGCAAATATCCTCTGTTTTCGTTTCGAGTTGTTCTTGTTGCAGATTTGGAACAAGATGTCGTCCCAAGATTCAGAGGGAGAGAGCTACATAGCTGATTATATTGCAAATCCAAAAGTATATGGGGATGTGGAACGTTATGGCTGGACCACAGAGGAAGAAGAAGACTATGGTCCAAAGAGAAAGGAGGAGACAAGCTCGGATGAAGAAGGCGATCCACTACCTCAACTTTGGTGATATGCATGTGGAATTCAAAAGTCAAGCCTCCCTAAGGTCCAATCTATCCCACCATGTTTTTTGCAGGACAGCAAGGAGGCACTATGCAAAAAGATAATGAAACTTGAGCTGGAGAATGAGGATCTGAGGGAGGAAAATATTTGCCTCAGACGCAAGATAGAGAAGAAAAATGCAACAACTCCTGCTTCACCACCTCAGGAAATAATCACATGGGTATGGGCACTCCCCTTGGCAACTGCCAAGCTTGGGGGAGGTGCCCCGGTATCGTATCACCATCACACTCCTATCTTTACCGCTTTATTTAGTTCGATCCTTTTAGTGGTATCTTGATCTAGTAGATTGAAGTTTTGATATCAAGTAGTTTTGAGTTTTGCATTGTGATCTCTTTATGTAAGAGAGTCCGTGTGCTATCTATAATAAAGATTAGTGTTGAGTCAAGGGCTTTGCTATGTTGCTATGATCTTGTGAAAGTAGAAAGAAAAAAAGAGTTCATATTGATCTTATGGATAGTGATAACTTCACACATAGAAAGTATGAGGCATAAAAATTGTTGAGAGTTGATGAGCGTAGCCTTGGTCATCGTTGCAATTAATAGGAAGTGATAAGGAAAGAGGAGTTCACATATAAATATATTATCTTGGACATCTTTTATGATTGTGAAGCACTCATTAAGTATGACATGCTAAAAGAGTTGATGTTGGACAAGGAAGACAACGTAATGGTTTATGTTTTCCGACATCTCAGTTAAAGTATATTGACCTTCCAAACATGTTGAGCTTGCCTTTCCCCCTCTTGCTAGCCAAATTCCTTGCACCAAGTAGAGATACTACTTGTGCTTCCAAATATCCTCAAACCCAGTTTTGCCATGAGAGTCCACCATACCTACCTATGGATTGAGTAAGATCCTTCATGTAAGTTGTCATCGGTGCAAGCAATAAAAATTGCCCTCTAAATATGTATGACTTATTAGTGCATAGAAAATAAGCTTTATGCGAACTTGTTGTGGAAGTAATAAAAGCGACAGACTGCATAATAAAGGTCCACATACAAAGGGCAATATAAAGTGACGTTCTTTTGCACTAAGATTTTGTGCATCAACCCTAAAAGCGCATGACAACCTCTGCTTCCCTCTACGAAGGGCCTATCTTTTACTTTATGTTTTTACTTTATGCATGAGTCAAGGTGATCCTCACCTTTCCCTTTTACATTTTATCCTTTGGCAAGCTCCTCGTGTTTGAAAGATCATGATACATATATCCAATTGGATGTAAGTTGGCATAGGCTATTATTGTTGACATCGCCTAAAGGTGAATACGTTGGGAGGCAACACAATAAGCCCCTATCTTTCTCAGTGTCCGTCTGAAACTCTATAACCACAAGTATTGCGTGAGTGTTAGAAATTATGGGAGACTACGAGATAGTTGAGTACGTGAGCTTGTTAAAAAGCTCTATTATTGACTCTTTCTGATGTTACGATAAATTGTAGTTGCTTCAATGACTGAGATTATAGTTTGTTAGTTCCCAATGAAGTTTATGAACCATATTTGACATTGTGAATTGCTTATTACTTGAGCATAGGAAATCATATGACAAAATCTATATATGTTGCTGTTATTAGAATGATCATGATGCCCTCATGTCCATATTTTATTTTTATCGAAACCTCTATCTCTAAACATGCGGACATATTTTTCGATTTCGGCTTCCACTTGAGGACAAGCGAGGTCTAAGCTTGGGGGAGTTGATCGTCCAATTTGCATCATGCTTTTATATCAATATTTATTGCATTATGGGCTGTTATTCCACATTATATATCAATACTTATGGCTATTCTCTCTTATTTTACAAGGTTTACCATGAAGAGGGGAATCTTAATTTGGAATGCAATTTGGAAAAGGAGCAAACGTTGGAAACCTATTCTGCACAACTCCAAAAGTCCTGAAACTCCACGAAACAACTGTTTGGATTTATTAAGAATTTATGAGCAAAAGAAATAGGCCAGGGGGTCCACACCATGTCTAGGAGACAGGGGGCGCCCCCCCCCCCCTAAGTGCGCGACCCCCTATCTCCTAGGCCCCCTGGTGGGCCTCCGGCGTCCATCTTCTGCTATATCATCACCTTTCCCCTGGATAAAATCGTGGGCAAGCTTACGGGACGAAACTCCGCCGCCACGAGGCGGAACCTTGGCGGAATCAATCTAGGGCTCTGGCGGAGCTGTTTCTTGGGGACACTTCCCTCGGGAGGAAATCATCACCAACAATCCTCTCATCGGGAGGGTCAATCTCCATCAACATCTTCACCAGCACCATCTCCTCTCCAAACCCTAGTTCATCTCTTGTATCCAATCTTGTATCAAAACCACAAATTGGTACTGTGGGTTGCTAGTAGTGTTGATTACTCCTTGTAGTTGATACTAATTGGTTTACTTGGTGGAAGATCATATGTTCAGATCCTTTATGCATATTATTACTCCTCTGATTATGAACATGAATATGCTTTGTGAGTAGTTACATTTGTTCGGAGGACATGGGTGAAATCTTGCTATTAGTAGTCATGTGAATTTGGTATTAGATTCGATATTTTGATGAGATGTATGTTGTCTTTCCTCTAGTGGTGTTATGTGAACTTGACTACATGACACTTCACCATTATTTGGGCCTAGAGGAAGGCATAGGGAAGTAATAAGTAGATGATGGGTTGCTAGAGTGACGAAGCTTAAACCCTAGTTTATCGTTGCTTCGTTAGGGGTTGATATGGACCCATATGTTTAATGTTGTGGTTAGGTTTACCTTAATACTCCTTTTTGTAGTTGCGGATGCTTGCAATAGGGGTTAATCATAAATGGGATGCTAGTCCAAGTTAGGGCAGTACCCAAGTGTCGGTCCACCCACATATCAAATTATCAAAGTCTGGGGACGTGAATCTTACGAACGTGATGAAACTAGCTTGACGATAATTCCCAATGTGTCCTCGGGAGCTCCTTTCTCATTGTTAGAATTTGTCCAGGCTTATCCTTTGCTACATAAAGGATTGGGCCACCTTGCTGCACTTTATTTACTTTATTTACTTTTTGCTCGTTACTATTTATCTTATCACAAAACTATCTATCACCTACTATTTCAGTGCTTGCAGAGAAAACCTTACTGAAAACCGCTTATCATTTCCTTCTGTTCCTCGTTGGGTTCGACACTCTTACTTATCGAAAGGACTACGATAGATCCCCTACACTTGTGGGTCATCACTCTACAGGTGTCTCCGAAAGTACTTGTTGAGTTGACGTATTTCGAGATTAGGATTTGTCACTTGATTGTCGGAGAGGTATCTACAGGCCCTCTCGGTAATGCACATCACTATAAGCCTTGCAAGCAATGTGACTAATGAGTTAGTTGCTTGGGATGATGCATTACATAACGAGTAAAGAGACTTGCTGTAATGAGATTGAACTAGCTATTGAGATACCGACAATCAAATCTCGGGCAGGTAACATACCGATGACAAAGGAACAACGTATGTTGTTTTGCGGTTCGACGATAAAGATCTTCATAGATGCGTTAGAGGGGAAGAGTAATCACGGAAGGGGTTCTAGGAGAAAGTGCGAGGCAAACAACTCCACCATTTCATCGGCCGGGCTGCAAAAGCAGGCCCGCCGGGCGCAATGAGGATCGTCAGCTGGAACTCTCGGGGGCTCAGGAACGACCCGACAGTTCGTGACCTCTTGGATCTCAAGAGGGTGGAGGATCCCGACGTCTTGTTTCCGTGCGAGATGAGGTTGTTTGAGAAGGAGATTGAGTAGTACAGATGGAAGCTAGGGCTGGTATACATGTGTGCGAAAAACCCGGAGGGCAGAAGCAGAGGCCTGGCTATTCTATGGAGGAGGGGTGTGAATCTGTCTCTTGATCGGTGGGGAGATGATATATTGACATTGACATAATGAAGGATGACGGGACGGTGTGGTGGATGGCGGGGTTTATGTGGAGTCGCGGTAGTAGGAAGAAAGAAACATGGGCGGCACTGAATGTACCGAACCAGCAACACCGGGAGGGCATCCATGGATTTGCATAGGAGACTTTAATGAAATCTTGTCGAATGATGAGAAGAGGGGTGGGGTTGAACGCTCCCAGGGCTGCATGGATCAGTTTCGTCATGCTTTCGACGGGTGCAAGCTGAGTGACTTGGGCTATGAAGGTGAAACTTTCACTTGGTGGAATAACTGTGCTGATGCCGCAGGATACATATGTGGCCATCTTGACCATGCGGCTGCTAATACTGAGTGGTGCACAAAATTCCCAGAGTTTGGGTCCGTAATGAGCTTCCAAGGCATTCAGATCATCGTCGATGGTGGTGGATATGGTGGGCATGGGAGAGAGAAGAATGGTAGGCGGGGTCGTTCAAATTTGAAGCCAGGTGGTTGAGGAGGGCGGCTATGACTTGGTTGTCGAGGAAGCATGGAGGAGGAGTGCGGGAGGGGCTTGACTGATGTGGCTGCATCTTTGAAGGGGTGGCCTTGCGCGACTGGCGAGGTGGAGTAGGGGCGTTGTAGGTGATCTGAGAGAAGAAGCTAAAGGATGCTAAGAAGAAGTTGGAGGAGTGTAGGAAGCTTGCTATTACCCCGGACAAGGTGGCTGAGGAGATCAGACTTCGGTGCTTGGTGGACCATCTTGAGGAGGTTATTGATATCAAATGGAGACAAAGAGCCCATGTGTGGTGGCTGAAGGAAGGAGACAGAAACACCTAATTCTTCTTTAGATATGCGTCTGCGAGGCGTAAGGCGAATAGGATCAGGCGTTTGACAAGGGAGGATGGAGTGGTAGTGGAGGAAGGAAGGGGCCTAACTAACTATGCCATGTCTTATTTTCAGGGTCTTTTTACCTCAAATGGAAACAATCAATATGAAGAGCTACTTCGTGCTGTCCCCGTGAAGGTATCTGCTGCTATGAATGAGCGCCTCACGGCAGAATTCACTGAGATGGAAATCAAGGCTACGCTTGATCATATCGGATATCTTAAGGCGCCAGGGCCTGATGGTATGCTGGCGGTGGTGTACAAGAAATATTGGACGCTTATGGGCAGAAGCATCACTGAGGAGGTGATGAACATTCTCAAGGGCGGGGAGATGCCAATTGGGTGGAATGACACTAATGTGATGCTTATACCAAAGGTAAAGAACCCGTCGAGGATTAAGGACCTTAGGCCCATCAGTCTGTGCAACGTGCTATAAAAGATTGTTTGTAAGTTTGGCGAACCGACTCAAACTCATTCTCCCTCAAATAATCTCTGAGAACAGAGTGCATTTGTGCCTGGGAGGTTGATAACCGACAACATCTTAATGGCCTATAAAATGTCGCACTTCTTGATGAACAAGAGGTCAGGGAGGGAGGAGTTTGCAGCTGTTAAAGTGGACATGAGTAAAGCCTATGACCGGGTAGAATGGTCATTTCTGGAAGCAATGATGCACAAACTTGGTTTTGACAGTAGTTGGTGAGACTTGTAATGAAGTGTGTCAGATCGATGCGCTACCAGATTAAGGTGAGCGGAGACTTATCCGAGCAATTTGTGCCATCTCGAGGGCTTCGGCAGGGGGACACAATATCGCCATATTTGTTTGCGATTTGTGTTGAAGGGCTGTCGGCAATGCTCAACGATGCCCAACACAGAGCTGTGTTTTGTGGCATTCAGATTTGTCCGGGCGCTCCGGCTATCTCGCACTTGTTCTTCGCCGATTATTCGGTCTTACTTATGAAAGCAAAGGACATCGAGGCCTTGGAACTCAGATGTATCCTTGAGGTTTATGAGAGGTGCTCTGGACAGTACGTCAACCATGAGAAATCGACGATTATGTTTAGTAAGAACAGCTCAGCTAGCACTAAGGCAAATGTGAAAGAAGCCACCGGCATTGCTAGCGAGGCCTACAACGAGAAATATTTGGGTCTTCCAGTGTATATTGGACGGTCTAAGCGACGGGCGGTTGCATAACTAAAGACTATCTGGAATTATATGCAAGGATGGAATGAATGTACCTTGTCTCGGCAGGGCAAGGAAATTCTGGTCACCGGAGTGGCGCAGGCAATTCCAACATTCGCCATGTCAGTGTTCTATCGTACTAAAACCTTCTGTGAGGAAATAAGCGCCATGATCGGTCAGTACTGGTGGAGCCAGCAGCAGAACGACAATAAGATCCACTGGATAAGCTGGCAAAAACTGACTAGGTCGAAGGGCAGAGGAGGGCTCGGTTTTAGGGATATCCATGATTTCAACATCGCCATGCTAGCCCGTCAAGTGTGGCGCCTTCTCCAACAACCGGAGATCCTGTGTGCACAGCTCATGAAAGCCAAGTACTACCCAAACAACAATGTGTTAGGGACCGACCAAACGGCTAATATGTCTTATGCGTGGCGCAGCATTACTCATGGCATTGAGTTGGTGAAGCAGGGGGTGATTTGGCGTGTGGGCGACGGGCAGCACATTCGGATATGGGAGGACCCGTGGATCCCTAGAGCCTGGTCGCGAGAGGTGATCACTCCGAGAGGTGGCAATTTGTTGATCAAGGTTTCAGAATTAATCGATCCTACTAATGCCAGCTGGGACGAGGACCTGGTCAGGGATACATTTTGGGACAAGGACGCCAATCTAATCCTTCAAATGCCGCTGAGGGATGGAGCTGAGGATTTCATGGCCTGGCACTTCGACCCCAAGGGCAATTTCTCAGTCCGTCAGGCCTACAAACTGAAGCGGTCTCTCTCCGAGCCTCCTACTGAAGGTAGTGATGGTGCACCACAAGGGGTTGGTAATCTGACAGATGGGGGAGATGGCAAGTGGAAAAGGCTCTGGAAAATGCCATGCCCAGGGAAAATCAGTCACTTCATGTGGAGGATGGCGCACAATACCCTTGCCACTAAGGACATATTGTGCAGGAGGGGTGTGAAAATTGAGGACCACAGATGCTTTCTTTGCAAATCTAGACACGAGTCTGGGAAACACTTGTTTGTTGAGTGCCAGGAGATCAAGCAGGTGTAGAGGGAACTGAACCTCGAACATGTAAGACTGCAACTGGTGGACTGTACCTCAGTTGATGAGACTCTGAACAGGCTGTGGGAGCAAGCAGAGAATGTTCGCATGCAAATCATTGTTATGTGGTGGCAGTGGTGGACTCGGCGGAACAAGGTGCGCGAGGGTGAGAAGCCATTGGAACCTGACCAATTTGCTAGTAGAGCGGCATGTACATCTGCAGAGTACCAGCAGTGTTTCTATAAAGCGCCCAAGCCAGCTGAGCAGAGACAAGCCTGGCGTCCCCCACCCCCTGATGTGATAAAGCTCAATGTGGATGGAGCTCATCATCCTGGGAACCAGCATGGTGCATGGGGGGCACTGGCGCGAGATAGCGCTGGCACAGTAGTAGCTGCCAGGGCAGGGCGTGTGGAGCATGTGGCCGAGGCGTTTGACTCTGAACTACATGCGGTAGAGATGGCAGTGGACCTGGCGGCGGAACTTGGGGTGACGATGCTGATAATCGAAACGGATGCGATCCTAGTTGAGCAAGCCCTCAACAGGTGTACACCGGATTTCTCTCGCCAGGCTCATGCGATTGCAGATGTCAGAGCTCAAGCTAGCCTTTGGTTTTCAACTTGCGAGTTTGTCCACTGTAAGAGGGAGGCAAATATGCCTGCACACCATCTAGCCAGCTAGGCTCGTTACTCCATCTAGCCCGTAATGCATAGTATCATAAGTTAGTATCTTGGATTGTCTTATTAATTATCACGCATGACACGAGTAGTACATCATTTAATATGATACGGTATCGTGATATGATACCACATCCTCCTTCATTTAATTGTGTGTCACATCATCCAAAAAGTTTAGTTAGCATACATGACACGCTTATGATACTTCTATAAGGAATCTATCTGGTTTTTCGGTTTATTTCTTCTAAATTTTCTATACCATATATTAAATTTTCTTTCTTTTTATTTTATTTTTACAAAAATCAGAATTGTTTTCGTAACTTTCTCGTTACTATAATTTTTTTGTATTTTAAGGAAATATTCAAAAATTTAAAATTCTCAGAATTGAAAAAATGTTAAGAGCCTTTAGAAAATGATCAAAAATCAAAATATCAAAATTCCCATCAAATGTTCAAGTACAAAAAAGGTTATTTTATCAACATGTTCACGAATGTGAAAAAATATTCACAAAGTTTAGTAAGATATTTGTATTTAAAACATATTACCAACATGCTTAATAAAACATTCATATTTCAACGATTGTTCCAAAATTTCAAAAAATGTTTCCGTATTTATAATTTTTTTTTATTTTAACTAAATATTTCGTGTTTTCTACTTAAACAGACTGATTTTTAGGGGTGGCAAATAAACTGATAACCAAAAAAAATTGAGGTTATCAAATCGCTATAGTCCCCACTTGCTACAGTTTTGTACCAATGGGCGGCCTAGTCAAGGGTCACGCCTGTGCAATCAAGCGGCAAACTGATGCTGAGAGCGTTGTATAGGGGCTCCCATCAGGGATTGGTTTTCCTATTTGACGAACTTTGCATTAAATCATCTTTAAATCACGCATGTCACGATGAGATACGGGCCAGGCCCACTTTTAGTCCGCAGTGGATGCCTTTTTATGATAACGATCTCGGCGGTTTTCTTTTCTAACAGTTTTGTTTGGGTAATTCTGGTTTTCAAGGTGATGGTTTTTTAGTTTTTGTTTTAGGTGGTTTTTTCTTTAGTTTTCTTCTGCATTTCCTTTTAATTTGATATGTTAGTTTATTTTATTTTTAAATTGATATTATGAAAATTATGCAACATTTTAAATTCAAGATTTTTAAACATTCATTAACATTTTACAAATAAACGATTATAATTTGAATTTAATAAATATATTTCAAATTGGGGAACATTTTTAAAATATAAGAACATTTTTTAAGTTCCTAAACAAATTTTGATCATTCAATTTTTTCAATCTGTAAAAATAATCCAGCTGCCGTTTTTAGAGGAAAATTGGTTGGAAAAAGAAGGTTAAAATATAAGAAAATAGCTATAGAGTGGAGCGCTCCATGCATGCC
Organism: Aegilops bicornis; assembly: GCA_021605145.1. NCBI lineage: Eukaryota > Viridiplantae > Streptophyta > Magnoliopsida > Poales > Poaceae > Aegilops > Aegilops bicornis. The sequence goes on from CM038669.1 coordinate 3,364,462, forward strand.
ATCGTCAACCAGCCCATATCCGTCGCTGTGTGCTATTCAACGATGTCAAATTGGGGGCTCATATCAAGGACATAAATTTGCCTAAAAAACCAAGGACATAAACATCGATTAATATATCGGACATAATTATGGCATGGTGATAAAGGTGATTGGAGGTGGGAGGAGTACTTTTCTTGAGAGTGTATTCTCTCATGAGCAGTTGGGATCAAATGCGGAGGCGCATAGGCTGGTCAGGGCAGCAAGTGGTTTAACTTCTTGTCGCCAATTTTGGCTGGCGGTCTACAACCACCATCCCCCCCCCCCCCCCAATGTGTATCCCTTTCACAAACGTTAATGAATGAAGTTCGTCCGTTGCCCTACAAAAATTCAAGGAGTGGACTGTTATATTTGGGCAGGGGCGGAGCCAGGATTTGAGTATACCGGGGGGGGGAAGTCAAGTATAGATAAAGAAGTATCCAGTGCAAAAAAATTACCGTATAGAAAAAGGTTCGCTTCAGCGATAGTATTAGTTTAAATTTACCTTTAAGATTAAGTTTCCCTTCAATTGTGGAACTGCAATCTCGACTTAGTTTCTTTTTGCCGGTAAAATTTTAACTTAGGTAAAAAATAGGAACATTACAAGATAATTTTCATCACAATCATGATAATTTCACAATCAATAGATATCAACTCTTCATAAAATCACAGCATCACAAGTCACACAACCAGAACAACAAAAAACTGATGTAAAAATTAAACACTGATACAAATGAGAATTTAGAGTTGGAAAGTTTAGTAGATAGTGTTGAACCTTGGCTAGTTCGTTGATTGGAGCCGTAAGAATTGACAAGTCGAGCAGGATGATCGTCCGCCGCCGCCCTATCTGAATCAGATCGGGCCGCCACCCTATGAATCAGATCGGGCCAAGGAGGCGGAGGCGATTGATAGCAAGGGCACAGAATGGAGGGGACCAATTTTATGCGCACTAATCCCCCGTACGAGCTAATTAAAGGAGAACACAGCGCACTGGGCTGTAGATTAGAGCCAATCGCCCAATCTGGCCACTAGTGCGCTCCATATGGGCCTTTTTTCCTTTTTTCCCAAAATTAACGTTCAGAAAATAAGGGAGGGGGGGGGGGCAGGCCGTCCCGCCCACTCAAAAGAAAAGATAAGATAATATTCATGCAAACCGGACTTCATTACAATCCAGACAGTTTTCATTTAAAAGGAAGGGGAGCGGACCTAAACCTAAACTATGGCAGAGTTGGGCGTTGAAGGCCATGTTTTCCCTTTCCTGCTACCAAGTCCTCCATGGCCATCGTCTCCATGAGCGCCGACGATAAGACTCGTGAAGTGAAGGTGCGGTAGTCGGCGAGAAAAGAGTAGAACATGGGAGGTTGACCGACCCACATGGGGGACACGGACCCGCCACCGCCTCATGTGCCCTACTCATCCTCGGAGGAGTCCGCACCATGCCACTGTCATTTGGTGGGCGTGAGGTCCATGATGGAAATGGAGGCACTAAGCGCTGTCGTCATGCCAGCAGCCCGCCCAAAAGTTGACGGTGGCGCGTGGGGCAGCGTAGTTGGCGATGGTGTTGTCGCGATCGCGTGTAGTTGCGCCTCTGCGGTCGTCTGTTCTTGTCGGCGGCAGCTTGAGCATGAAGTGTTGGGGAGCGTGGCGAGAAATTCAAAATTTTCCTACGTGTCACCAAGATCTATCCATGGAGAGACTAGCGAGGGAAGGAGAGTGCATCTACATACCCTTGTAGATCGCTAAGCGGAAGCGTTCATGAGAACGGGGTTGAAGGAGTGCATTACTCGTCGTGATTCAAATCACCGGAGATCCTAGTGCCGAGCAGACGGCACCTCCGCGTTCAACACACGTACAGCCGGTGGCGTCTCCCATGCCTTGATCCAGCAAGGAGAGAGGGAGAGGTTGAGGAAGACTCCATCCAGCAGCAGCACAACGGCATGGTGGTGATGGAGGAGCGTGGCAATCCCGAGGCCGCCAAGCTTACCGGGGGAGAGGAGGAGGAGGAGAGGGGCTGCACCAAGAGGGAGAGGTTCTCCTATGTTATGGGCAGCCCCTAGGGCCTCCTCATATATATGGGGAAGGGAGGGCTGCGCCCCTCTGGGGTTTCCACCCCTAGGGGGCGGCCAGCCCTAGATGGGACCAAGGGAGGCGGCCAAGAGGGAGGGAGGGAGGCGCCCACTAGATGGGCCTTAGGGCCCATCTGGACTAGGGTTGCCCCTCCCACTTCCCTTGCGCCTTGGGCCCCTTGTGGGGCGCACCAGCCCCTTGGGGCTGGTTCCCTCCACACTTGGCCCACATAACCTTCCGGGGCAGGTGGCCCCACTTGGTGGACCCAGGACCCTCCGGTGGTCAGACATTACCGATATCGCTCAAACTTTTCCGGTGACCAAAACAGGACTTCCCATATATAAATCTTTACCTCCGGACCATTCCGGAACTCCTCGTGACGTCAGGGATCTCATCGGGACTCGAACAACATTCGGTAACCACATACAAGCTTCCTATATAACCCTAAGCGTCCAGAACCTTAAGTGTGTAGACCCTACGGGTTCGGAGACAAGCGAACATGACCGAGGCGTTCTCCGGTCAATAACCAACAATGGGATCTGGATACCCATGTTGGCTCCCACATGTTCCACGATGATCTCATCGGATGAACCACGATGTCAAGGACTCAATCGATCCGTATACAATTCCCTTTGTCTAGCGGTATTGTACTTGCCGAGATTCGATCGTCGGTATCCCGATACCTTGTTCAATCTCGTTACGGCAAGTCTCTTTACTCGTTCCGTAACACATCATCCCGTGATCAACCCCTTGGTCACATTGTGCACATTATGATGATGTCCTACCGAGTGGGCCCAGAGATACCTCTCCGTCTACGGAGTGACAAATCGATCTCGATCCGTGTCAACCCAATGGTCACTTTCGGAGATACATGTAGTGCACCTTTATAGTCACCCAGTTACGTTGTGACGTTTGATACACCCAAAGCACTCCTACGGTATCCGGGAATTGCACGATCTCATGGTCTAAGGAAAAGATACTTGACATTAGAAAAGCTTTAGCATACGAACTACGATCTTTGTGCTAGGCTTAGTATTGGGTCTTGTCCATCACATCATTCTCCTAATGATGTGATCCCGTTATCAATGACATCCAATGTCCATGGTTAGGAAACCGTAACCATCTATTGATCAACGAGCTAGCCAATAGAGGCTTGCTAGGGACATGGTGTTGTCTATGTATCCACACATGTATTTGAGTTTCCTATCAATACAATTATAGCATGGATAATAAACGATTATCATGAACAAGGAAATATAATAATAATAACTAATTTATTATTGCCTCTAGGGCATATTTCCAACAGTCTCCCACTTGCACTAGAGTCAATAATCTAGTTCACATCGCCATGTGATTAACATCGATAGGTCACATCGCCATGTGACCAACATCCAAAGAGTTTACTAGTGTCTTAAACTAGTTCACATCACCATGTGATTAAGACTCAATGAGTTACGAGGTTTGATCATGTTTTGCTTGTGAGAGAGGTTTTAGTCAGCGGGTTTTTAGTCAACGGTGCGAACCTTTCAGATCCGTGTGTGCTTCTGCAAATTTCTAGGTCATATTATAAATGCTGCTTCCACGCCCACTTGGAGCTATTCCAAATGGTTGCTCCACTATCGTATCCGGTTTGCTACTCGAGTCACTCGGATAGGTGTTAAAGCTTGCATCGGCGTAACCCTTTACGTGAACTCTTTATCACCTCCATAATCGAGAAGCATGTCCTTATTTACTCCAAGGACAATTTTGATCATTGTCCAATGATCCATTCTTGGATCATTCTTGTACTATAGTGACTCATGGCAAGGCACACTTCGATGCGGTACACAACATAGCATCTTGTAGAGCCTACGTCTGAAGCATAGGGGCGACCTTCGTCCTTTCTCTCTCTTCTGCCGTGGTCGAGCTTTAACTCTTAACTTCATACCTTACATCTCGGGCAAGAACTCCTTCTTTGGTGATCCATCTTGAACACTTTCAAGATCATGTCAAGGTATATGCTCATTTGAAAGTACCATTAAGCATTTTTTTTTTGATCTATCCTTGTAGATCTTGATGCTCAATGTTCAAGTAGCTTTAATCCAGGTTTTCCATTGAAAAACACTTTTCAAACATCCCTATATGCTTTCTAGAAATTCTACATCATTTACGATCATCAATATGTCAACAACATATTGTTATCGAAATTCCATAGTGCTCCCACTCACTTCTTTGGAAATAGAAGTTTCTCATAAACTTTGTATAAACCCAAAATCTTTGATCATCTCATCAAAGCGCACATTCCAACTCCGAGATGCTTACTCCGGTCCTTAGAAAGGATCATTTGGAGTCAGCATACCTTTTAGCATCCTTAGGATCGACAAAACTTTCGATTGTATCACATACAACCTTTCCTTACAAAAACTGGTAAGGAAACTCATTTTGACATCCATCCGCCAGATTTCATAAGCGCAGCTTATGCTAACATGATTCCGACGGACTTAAGCATCGCTACGGATGAGAAAATCTCATCGTAGTCAACTCCTTGAACTTGTGAAAACTCTTCGCCACAAGTCGAGCTTCATAGGCGGTGATCTTACCGTCCATGTCCGTCTTCTTCTTAAAGATCCATTCATCTCAATGGCTTGCCGATCATCGGCAAGTCCACCAAAGTCTATGCTTTGTTATGATACATGGATCCTATCTCGGATTTCATGGCTTCTAACCATTTGTCGGAATTTGGGCCCACCATCGCTTCTCCATAGCTCGTAGGTTCATTGTTGTCTAGCAACATGACCTTCAAGACAGGATCACCGTACCACTCTGAAGCAGTACGATTCTTGTCACCCTACGAGGTACGGTAGTGACTTGATCGAAAACTTCATGATCACTATCATAAGCTTCGACTTCAATTGGTGTAGGTGCCACAGGAACAACTTCCTGTGCTCTGCTACACTCTTGTTGAAGTGACGGTTCAATAACCTCATCAAGTCTCCACCATCCTCCCACTCAACTTTCCGAGACAAACTTTTCCTCGAGAAAGGACCCGATTCAAGAAACAATCCCTATTGCTTTCGGATCTGAATTAGGAGGTATACCCAACTGTTTTAGGTGTCCTATGAAGATGCATTTTATCCGCTTTGGGTTCGTGCTTATCAACCTGAAACTTTTTCATATAAGCGTCATAGCCCCAAACCTTTAAGAAATGACAGTTTAGGTTTCTCTAAACCATAGTTCATACGGTGTCATCTCAACGGAATTACGTGGTGCCCTATTAAAGTGAGTGCGGTTGTCTCTAATGCCTAACCCATGAACGATAGTGGTAATTCGATAAGAGATATCATGGTACGCACCATATCCAATAGAGTGCAACTATGATATTCGGACACACCATCACACTATGGTGTTCCAGGCGGTATTAATTGTGAGACAATTTCCACAATGTCTTAATAGTGTGCCAAAACTCGCAACTCAGATATCCATCTCTATGATCACATCACAGACATTTTATCCTCTTGTCACGAAGATCTTCAACTTCACTCTGAAATTACTTGAACCTTTCAATAATTCAGACTTGTGTTTCATCAAGTAAATATACTCAACATCTACTCAAATCATCTGTGAAGTAAGAACATAACGATATTCACTGCATGCCTCAGCATTCATTGGACTGCACACATCAAAATGTGTTACTTCCAACAGGTTGCTACCTTGTTCCATCTTACTGAAACCGAGGCTTTTCAGTCATCTTGCCCATGTGGTTTGATTTTGCATATCTCAAGTGATTCAAAATCAAGTGAGTCCAAACGATCCATCTGCATGGAGTTTCTTCATGCGTATGTACCAATAGACATGGTTTACATGTCTCAAACTTTTCAAAAACGAGTGAGTCCAAAGATCCATCAGCATGGAGCTTCTTCGTAAATCTTATACCAATATGACTTACATGGCGGTGCCACAAGTAAGTGGTACTATCATTACTATCTTATACTTTTGGCATGAAAATGTGTATCACTACGATCGAGATTCAATAAACCATTCCTTTAGGTGCAAGACCATTGAAGGTGTTATTCAAATAAATAGAGTAACCATTATTCTCCTTAAATGAATAACCGTATTGCGATAGACATATCCAATTATGTCTATGCTCAACGCAAACACCAAATGACAATTATTCTGGTTTAATACTAATCTTGATGGTATAGGGAGCGTGCGATGTTTGATCACATCAAACTTGGAAACACTTCCAACACATATCGTTAGCTCACCTTTAGCTAGTCTCCGTTTTATTCCGTAGCTTTTATTTCGAGTTACTAACACTTAGCAACCGAACCGGTATCTTAATACCCTGGTGCTACTAGGAGTACTAGTAAAGTACACATTAACATAATGTATATCCAATATACTTCTATCGACCTTGCCAGCCTTCTTATCTACCAAGTATCTAGGATAATTCTGCTCCAGTGGCTGTTCCCCTTATTACAGAAGCACTTAGTCTCGGGTTTGGGTTCAACCTTGGGTTTCTTCACTAGAGCAGCAACTGATTTGCCGTTTCATGAAGTGTCCCTTCTTGCCCTTGCCCTTCTTGAAACTAGTGGTTCCATCAACCATCAACAATTGATGCTCCTTCTTGATTTCTACTTTCGCGATGTCAAACAACGCGAATACCTCAAGGATCATCATATCTATCCCTGATTTGTTATAGTTCATCACGAAGCTCTAGCAGCTTGGTGGCAATGACTTTGGAGAAACATTACTATCTCATTTGGAAGATTAACTCCCACTCGATTCAAGTGATTGTTGTACCCAGACAATCTGAGCACAAGCTCAACGATTGAGCTTTCTCCCTTAGTTTGCAGGCTAAGAAAATCGTCGGAGGTCTCATACCTCTTGACGTGGGCACGAGCCTGAAATCCCAATTTCAGCCCTCGAAACATCTCATATGTTCATGACGTTTGAAAACGTCTTTGGTGCCTCAACTCTAAACCGTTTAACTGAACTATCACGTAGTTATCAAGACGTGTATGTCAGATGTTCGCAACATCCACAGACGACGTTCGAGGTTCAACACACCGAGTGGTGCATTAAGGACATAAGCTTTCTACTGTCCGCATAATCGCTACTGTCAACTTTCAACTATATTTTCTCTAGGAACATATCTAAACAGTGGAACTAAAGCGCGAGCTTACGACATAATTTGCAAAAGGTCTTTTGACTATGTTCAAGATAATTAAGTTCATCTTATGAACTCCCACTCGAATAGACATCCCTCTGGTCATCTAAGTGATTACATGATCCGAGTCAACTAGGCCGTGTCCGATCATCACGTGAGACGGACTAGTCATCATCGGTGAACATCTTCATGTTGATCGTATCTACTATCGACTCATGCTCGACCTTTCGGTCTACGTGTTCCGAGGCCATGTCCGCACATGCTAGGCTCGTCAAGTTAACCCCAAGTGTTTTTGCTGTGTAAATCTGTCTTACACCCGTTGTATGTGAACGTAAGAATCCATCACACCCGATCATCACGTGGTGCTTAGAAGCTGACGAACTGTAGCAACGGTGCACGGTCGGGGAGAACACTTCTTGAAATTTGTGTAAGGGATCATCTTATTTACTACCGTCGTTCTAAGTAAACAAGATGCATAAACATAATAAACATCACATGCAATTATATAGTGACATGATATGGCCAATATCATTTTGCTCCGTTTGATCTCCATCTTCGGGCTCCATGATCATCATCGTCACCGCATGACACCATGATCTCCATCATCATGATCTCCATCATCGTGTCCTCATGAAGTTGTCTCGCCAACTATTACTTCTACTACTATGGCTACCGGTTAGCAATAACGTAAAGTAATTACATGGCGTTGTTCAATGACACGCAGGTCATACAATAAATAAAGACAACTCCTATGGCTCCTGCCGGTTGTCATACTCATCGACATGCAAGTCGTGAATCCTATTACAAGAACATGATCAATCCCATACATCACATATCATTCATCACATTCTTCTTGGCCATATCACATCACATAGCATACCCTGCAAAAACAAGTTAGACGTCCTCTAATTGTTGTTTGCATGTTTTACGTGGCTGCTTTGGGTTTCTAGCAAGAACGCGTTTCCTACCTCATAAAACCACAACGTGATATGCCAATTGCTATTTACCCTTCATAAGGACCCTTTTCATCGAATCCGTTCCGACTAAAGTGGGAGAGCGGCACCCGCTAGCCACCTTATGCACCAAGTGCATGTCGGTCAGTGGAACTGTCTCACGTAAGAATGCGTGTAAGGTCGGTCCGGCCGCTTCATCCCACAATACCGTCGAAACAAGATTGGACTAGTAACGGTAAGCATATTGAACAACATCAACGCCCACAACTACTTTGTGTTCTACTCGTGCAAAGAATCTACGCAATAGACCTAGCTCATGATGCCCTTTGTTGGGGAGCGTGGCAGAAATTCAAAATTTTCCTACGTGTCACCAAGATCTATCCATGGAGAGACTAGCAACGAGGGGAAGGAGAGTGCATCTACATACCCTTGTAGATCGCTAAGCGGAAGCGTTCATGAGAACGGGGTTGAAGGAGTCGTACTCGTCGTGATTCAAATCACCGGAGATCCTAGTGCCGAACGGACGACACCTCCGCGTTCAACACACGTACAGCCCGGTGACGTCTCCCATGCCTTGATCCAGCAAGGAGAGAGGGAGAGGTTGAGGAAGACTCCATCCAGCAGCAGCACAACGGCATGGTGGTGATGGAGGAGCGTGGCAATCCCAGCAGGCTTCGCCAAGCACCGTGGGAGAGGAGGAGGAGGAGAGGTGGCTGCACCAAGAGGGAGAGGTTCTCCTATGTTATGGGCAGCCCCCAGGGCCTCATATATATAGGGGAAGGGGAGGGCTGCGCCCCCTCTAGGGTTTCCACCCCCTAGGGGGGCGGCCAGCCCTAGATGGGACCAAGGGAGGCGGCCAAGAGGGAGGGAGAGGAGGCGCCCACTAGATGGGCCTTAGGGCCCATCTGGACTAGGGTTTGCCCTCCCACTTCCCTTGCGCTTGGGCCCCTTGTGGGGCGCACCAGCCCCTTGGGGCTGGTTCCTCCCACACTTGGCCCACGCAACCTTCCGGGGCAGGTGGCCCCACTTGGTGGACCACCGACCCTCCCGTGGTCCCAGACATTACCGATATCGCCTCAAACTTTTCCGGTTACCAAAACAGGACTTCCCATATATAAATCTTTACCTCCGGACCATTCCGGAACTCCTCGTGACGTCCGGGATCTCATCGGAGACTCCGAACAACATTCGGTAACCACATACAAGCTTCCTATATAACCCTAGCGTCACCGAACCTTAAGTGTGTAGACCCTACGGGTTCGGGAGACAAGCAGACATGACCGAGACGTTCTCCGGTCAATAACCAACAGCGGGATCTGGATACCCATGTTGGCTCCCACATGTTCCACGATGATCTCATCGGATGAACCACGATGTCAAGGACTCAATCGATCCCGTATACAATTCCCTTTGTCTAGCGGTATTGTACTTGCCCGAGATTCGATCGTCGGTATCCCGATACCTTGTTCAATCTCGTTATCGGCAAGTCTCTTTACTCGTTCCGTAACACATCATCCCGTGATCAACCCCTTGGTCACATTGTGCACATTATGATGATGTCCTACCGAGTGGGCCCAGAGATACCTCTCCGCTCACCGGAGTGACAAATCGATCTCGATCCGTGTCAACCCAATGGTCACTTTCGGAGATACCAGTAGTGCACCTTTATAGTCACCCAGTTACGTTGTGACGTTTGATACACCCAAAGCACTCCTACGGTATCCGGAATTGCACGATCTCATGGTCTAAGGAAAAGATACTTGACATTAGAAAAGCTTTAGCATACTGAACTACGATCTTTGTGCTAGGCTTAGTATTGGGTCTTGTCCATCACATCATTCTCCTAATGATGTGATCCGTTATCAATGACATCCAATATCCATGGTTAGGAAACCGTAACCATCTATTGATCAACGAGCTAGCCAATAGAGGCTTGCTAGGGACATGGTGTTGTCTATGTATCCACACATGTATTTGAGTTTCCTATCAATACAATTATAGCATGGATAATAAACGATTATCATGAACAAGGAAATATAATAATAATAACTAATTTATTATTGCCTCTAGGGCATATTTCCAACATGAAGTTGGGTTTCACCACGGCCATGGTTGCCACGGGCTCCTCGCTCACGCGCTCGCCGTCTATTTGGCCCTCTGCCAACCGATTATGCTCAAGCGCCTGCTGGAATGTTGTCTAGGCGCCGGCGCAAGCTGCTGCTCCACCATGGCAGTGTTGAAGTGTGCCTGCTCCATGGTGAAGCCGGCATGGACAGGCGCGGACTTCGGTGCAGTGTTGTTGGAGCCCATCTCCATCGTGGGGTCGTCGTCATTGTTGTCGGAGACCTTGGGCGAGATGGCCGGCATGTCGGACTCGATTCACATGGCACGACGGCTCTGCTAGGCGTTCGCAAGGCCGGCTTCCCTCATGCTTCATCAACGGCGAAAGGCTCTCCCATAGAGCTTTGCAGCTTGCAGTTATGGCGAATGTGGTGCAAGGGAGGAGAATGTGAAGCGGTTTGTGCTGTGGCGTGGAGTTAGTCGAGTGTAGCCGCCTTTAAATAGTGGATTCCCGTGAGGCCATGCACCCGAGTGCATCAATGCGCGGCGTCGGAGTGGTTTTCTCAGTCTGCGAGCCTACTTAATTGCGGCATACAGACAAACGGGGCATTGAACGGGTATGGTAGATATTCGTCCCGTCCTGTCCAGTAATGTGTCTCCGGCATTCAACAAGCACAGACAAGGTGGATGCATCGCGAGCGGCGCCCTCGGCCGGCACGCCGCTTCAATGCCGGGGCCAATGAGAGGTCGCGTCCGCTCTGGGCCGGCGTCAATGCAGAGCGGCTGCTCTACAACGGCATGAATGCGGTCAGTTGGTGCCTGGCGGGAACCTACGAGGGCGAGTGCGAAGGGTTTTTGGTGGATCAGAGTGGTCAGAAGCGGGTGTGGGAGCGGTCAGGACGCCCGCAAAGCCTCATGTTTGTCTCCTGTTTGCGGGAGAAAGTGCGTTTGGACGGCCTACAGGTCCACGTTGGATGGCAAAACACTTCCGGACTTTGAGGGTCGGCGTTGGAGATGCCCTAAGCCCAACATAATATTCTTTTTGAGGGATTAAGCCCAACATAAAGTGTCCAGGGATCTATTTACTGAGGCCCCCGAATCATAAGCCCGGCCCACCTGACTCGCCGGTGTGCATCTCCTCTTCGCCGCCGATGTCACCGAGGCTGGCCGGCCCGACCGCCTCGCGTCTTGGGGCGGTGGCGATGGCAGCGAGTCTCCCACCTCACCACCACCGCTGCTCGCTGCTCCCGCCTCTCCTCCGCCCCTCCTTCCGTCCATGGCGGCGGGCGACCTCCGTCGTCAACAGACCCAAGGCGGGCGGGCGGCGGGCAACAACGACGGCGACGTCGGCCTCCAAGACCCCATCCCGGCATGTCGTACTCAATTCACGTGGCACGAAGGCTCTGCCAGGCGTTCGCAAGGAAGGCCACCTCGTGCTTCATCAACGGCGAAAGGCTCTCCCATAGAGCTTTGCAGCTTGCAACCATGGCGGATGTGGTGCAAGGGAGGAGAATGTGGAGCGGTTTTGTGGTGTGGCGTGGAGTTAGCCGAGTGTAGCCGCCTTTAAATAGTGGATTCCGGTGAGGCCATGCACCCGGGTGCATCAATGCGCGGCGTCGGAGTGGTTTTCTCGGCCTGCGAGCCTACTTAATGGCGGCATACAGACATACGGGGCATTGAACGGGCATGGTAGATATCCGTCCCGTCCTGTCCAGTAATGTGTCTCCGGCATTCAACAAGCGCAGACAAGGTGGATGCATCGCGGGCGGCGCCCTCGCGGCCGGCACGCCGCTTCAATGCCGGGGCCAATGAGAGGTCGCGTCCGCTCTGGACCGGCGTCAATGCAGAGCGGCTGCTCTACAACGGCATGAATGCGGTCAGTTGGCGTCGGGCGGGAACCTACACGGGCGAGGGGGGAAGGGTTTTGGATGGATCAGAGTGGTCAGAAGCGGGCGTGGGAGCGGTCAGGACGCCCGCAAAGCCCCATGTATGTCTCTCGTTTGCGGGAGAAAGTGCGTTCGGACTGCCTACAGGACCGTGTTGGATGGCAAAACACTTTCAGACTTTGGGGGTCGGTGTTGGAGTTGCCCTAAGCCCAACACAATATTTTTTTGAGGGATTAAGCCCAACATAAAGTGTCCCGGGATCTATTTACTGAGGCCCCCGAATCATAAGCCCGGCCCACCCAGACTCTGCCGGTGTGCATCTCCTTCCTCTTCGCCGCCGATGTCATGTCACCGAGGCTGGCCGGCCGGCCTTCCACCCTCCAAGACCGGCCGGCCGGACTGCCTCGTGCTGCGGCTGCTGGCAATGGCGCCGCGAGTCTCCCACCTCACCACCAACGCTGCTCGCCGTCCGTCCCTCTTTCCGTCCATGGCGGCGGCGACCTCCGTCGCCAGCAGGAACCAGCGCGGCGGCGGCGGGCTCCAAGACCCCATCCCGGCCTGTGTTGGAATATGCAGGTACTCGTTCACTCGTTCCCCTTCCCCTTCACCTGCTGCCCGCTAGCTCTCTTCGAATCTGCTTCTGCATCTTGTGTTAGAATCTATTTCTAAGACTGTATGTATGTATAATTGGTTGGTAGCTCAAAACGAAACTTGCAAATGGTTCAATAGATTTCAATACAGGCAGCACAGCTTGCAAATACAGTACAGTAGGTGGGATGGGATCAACTTGCAACTATGCGAGACAAATGCCATGACTGACGAAACTGAAAAATTAAACACTTTTCTTCCTCGTATCGGGTGACAAGCATGTGACTGCCAACGTGATATGCATCCAACCTAGTAGTATATGAAACAAAATTATCCTCCTGCCTGCCTGCCTGCAAGTGGACGTTTTGTAATGTAATGGCACTACACGCCGTCTCAGACGGCTGTCGCCGGTGGCCAGGTTAAATATCTATTCTTCTTGTGATTGGCCCGAGAGCAGATCTGGGGCTGTATACGACCATTGCATACTGTAAACATCCGGCTAAAATGTATTTCAATACATTTTACAGTAAACAAAAAAGAAGAGAATTGGGGCGTTGGATTCAATTGCATATACGTTGAATCCGAGTGGATGGAGCGTTGATGCTACTCCTAAGACGAAACTAATGATGCAATGGATTCACAGCACAACCTGTGAATAAGTGCCACCAACTGGGTGCTGATGCTGATGGCAAGGCATTGGTAGCACGCTTGTAGATGCCAAGGCCATGAACCCCGTGTCATGACCGACGAAAATGAAAAACCAATCACCTTTTCCTCCCTTGTATTGGGTGACAAGCATATCACTACTCACGTGATGCACCAGACGTCGTATCTGAAACAAATTATCTTGCTGCCTGCAACTTCAAGTGGGCCTTTTGTAATGGCAGTGCACGCTGTCTCAAATGCCTGTCGGCGCCTCGGTGTGGCCATTTTCATTACTTTATTAAAGCCTGCATCGCTAATGGCAAAATTCAATATTTTTGCTGTGATTTGATCGAGAACAGATCTCAGGCGACGTATGACCGTTGTATATTGGAGAGCTCGAGCACTATACTCGTCCCGCTCACAACATTTCTCTTCTCAACTCAGGCATCCAAAAGCTTCAACATCTCACAGAAATCTCCCAACTCCCATTCGCTCGGACTAGAGCCTGCCTACAGCCCCGCCCACGTATCCGTTCAGCGCCGGCCGCCATAACTTCGCTGGAGTCGCCTCCTGCTTCTGCGCCGCGTCGCCGGCACCGACAAGGCTCTGAATCTGCTGCTACTGCTGCCGCCGATACAATGCTGGAGCTGGCGCCGACGTGCCTGTGAGGACCACGTCTTCCTCGCTGCTGCTGCGTTGCTGGTCCTGGGTGCTGATCAGGGGCGAGCTTGTGAAGGTAACTATGGCTGCAAGATTGTATTTTGACTTTTAATTTGTCCACGAATAGATCCCAAGCTCTACATATATGCACGACTTGCTCACATCATTCTCTTCATTAATTTCTGCAGTGGACCTGTGTTGGAGGAGTTTCGTCCCAGAGTTCCAATGGCGGAGCTGGTGGCCGCCATGGCCATCCGGCCACTGGTGTCCATGCTAATGAGCAAGGCGTCCAGCTCACTCCTGGATGAGTACAAGGTGATGGAGGGAATGGAGGAGCAGCACAAGGTTCTCAAGCGCAAGCTTCCAGCCATCCTTGATGTCATGACTGACGCCGAGGAGCAGGCAACGGAGCATAGAGATGGTGCCAAAGCCTGGCTCCAGGAGCTCAAGACTGTGGCCTATGAGGCAAATGAAGTCTTCGATGAATTCAAGTACGAAGCACTCCGCCGTGAAGCCAGGAAGAAGGGGCACTACAGAGAGCTTGGCTTCGATGTAATAAAGCTATTCCCTACTCACAACCGTATTGTGTTCCGTTACAAAATGGGTCGCAAGCTTTGCCGGATTCTGAAGGCCATTGATGTCCTTATAGCAGAGATGCATGCCTTTAGGTTCAAGTACCGACCACAGCCGGTGCCCAAGCAGTGGAGGCAGATTTAATCTGTTATCACCGACCTGCAAGACATTGCCAGCAGATCCAGAGACAAGGATAAGAAGAATATTGTTGCTACACTACTTGGTCAAGCTAACAATGCAGATTTCATAGTTGTTCCCATTGTTGGAATGGGGGGCCTTGGCAAGACCACATTAGCGCAGCTCATATACAATGATCCTGAAATTCAGAAGCATTTCCAGTTGCTGCTCGGGTCTGTGTCTACGATACCTTTGATGTGAACTCCCTGGCCAAGAGTATAGTTGAAGCATCTCCCAATAAGAATGTTGAACCAGACAAACCACCACTGCATAGACTTCAAAAACTGGTCAGCGGACAGCGGTATCTCCTTGTATTGGATGATGTTTGGGACAACAAAGAGTTACGTAAGTGGGAACAGCTGAAGATCTGCTTGCATGGTGGCATGGGCAGTGCAGTGTTGACAACAACTCGTGATAAACGAGTTGCTGAAATTATGGGTGCAGATAGCGCAGCCTACAATCTCAATGCTTTGGAGGATCACTTCATAAAGAAAATTATTGAGGCTAGAGCATTCAGCCTGGACAAAGAAAAGCCTGCTGAACTAGTGGAGATAGTTGATCAGATTGTGGACAGATGTCGTGGCTCTCCTTTAGCTGCAAGTGCACTGGGCTCTGTACTTCGTACCAAGGCCACCGTGAAAGAATGGCAGGCTATAGCATCTAGAAGCAGCATTTGCACTTATGAAACTGGAATTTTGCCAATACTCAAGCTTAGCTACAATGACTTGCCCGCACACATGAAGCAGTGCTTTGCTTTCTGCGCTGTGTTTCCCAAGGATTACAAGATCAATGTGGAGAAGCTGATCCAACTATGGATTGCAAATGGCTTTATCCCAGAACAAAAGGAAGATAGTCTTGAAACCTTTGGAAAACATATTTTCGATGAGCTGGTCTCGAGGTCATTCTTTCTGGACCTAGAGGAAAGTAAGGACTCCACCGGGTATTATTCCAGAACAACATGTAAAATTCATGATCTTATGCATGATATTGCAATGTCTGTTATGGAAAAGGAATGTGTTGTTGCAACTATGGAACCAAGTAAAATTGAGTGGCTTCCAGATACTGCTCGGCATTTGTTCTTGTCATGTGAAGAAACAGAACGTATTTTGGATGATTCTATGGAGAAAAGATCCCCTGCTATTCAAACATTGTTATGTGATAGTGATGTGTGGAGCCCATTGCAGCGTCTATCAAAATACAACACTTTGCATGCCTTGAAGCTCCGTATGTGGACAGAATCATTTCTACTCAAACCGAAGTATCTGCATCACCTGAGGTACCTTGATCTCTCCGAAAGTTATATCGAAGCACTTCCTGAGGATATAAGTATTTTGTATAACCTGCAAGTGTTGGACCTTTCCAACTGCCATTATCTTGAACGACTTCCAAGGCAAATGAAGTATATGACTTCCCTCTGCCACCTCTACACTCATGGATGTCCGGAGTTGAAGAGCATGCCTCCAGGACTTGAAAATCTCACTAAGCTGCAGACACTCACAGTTTTTGTAGCAGGAGTTCCTGGCCCTGATTGCGCTGATGTTGGAGAGCTGCATGGTTTAAACGTTGGTGGTCAGCTAGAGCTACGCCAGGTAGAGAATGTTGAAAAAGCAGAAGCAAAAGTGGCAAACCTTGGAAACAAGAAGGATCTCAAGGAACTGACACTAAGATGGAAATCTGTTAGTGACAGCAAGGTGCTCGACAATTTTGAACCTCATGATGGGCTGCAGGTTCTGAAGATATATGGCTATGGAGGAGAGTGCATGGGTATGTTGCAGAACATGGTTGAGATCCAACTTTTTCATTGTGAAAGATTGCGATTTTTGTTCAAATGCAGTTCAATCTTCACTTTTCCAAAACTGAAGGTGCTTATGCTAGAACATTTGTTGGGTTTTGAGAGATGGTGGGAAATAGATGAGAGGCAAGAAAAACAGACAATGTTTCCCGTGCTTGAGAAGTTGTTTATTAGTAATTGTGGAAAGTTGATAGCATTGCCTGAAGCACCACTGCTGCGAGGACCTTGTGGTGAAGGTGGTTATACATTGGTACGCTCAGCATTTCCATCCCTAAAGGTACTCAAAATGAAAGAGTTGGAGAGCTTTCAGAGATGGGATGCAGTCGAAGAGACTCAAGGAGAACAGATATTGTTTCCTCGGCTTGAGAAACTATCGGTTAAGGACTGCCCACAGCTTATAGATTTACCTGAAGCACCATTTCTTCAAGAACCATGTAGTGAAGGTGGTTATAGATTGGTACGTTCAGCCTTTCCTGCCTTAAAGGTGCTCAAAATGAAATGCTTGGGGAGTTTTCAGAGATGGGATGGTGCTGCCGAAGGTGAGCAAATATTTTTTCCACAGCTTGAGAAACTATCAGTTCAGCAATGCCCATTGTTGATAGATTTACCTGAGGTACCAAAAATCAGTGTGTTAAAAATTGAAGATGGCAAGCAAGAGATCTTCCATTTTGTGGACAAATATTTGTCCACATTGACCAATCTGATACTGAAGCTAAAAAATACAGAAACACCGTCAGAGGTTGAGTGCACTTCAATTCTACCTGTGGACAGCAAGGAGAAATGGAACCAGAAATCCCCTCTTACAGTTGTGGAGTTAGAATGCTGCAACTCATTCTTTGGAGAAGGTGCACTAGAGCCGTGGGGCTATTTTGTACACCTTGAAAATTTGGTAATTGATAGATGTGATGTGCTTGTCCACTGGCCAGAGAAAGTGTTCCAAAGCTTGGTATCCTTGAGGAGATTAGCGATTACAAACTGTGAAAATCTGACTGGATATGCACAAGCTCCTCTTGAGCCATTGGCGTCCGAAAGGAGTCAGCACCTGAGAGGTCTGGAGTCTCTTTGCTTAGAAAACTGCCCAAGTTTAGTAGAGATGTTCAACGTCCCGGCATCTCTCAAGGTCATGATTATTGAAACGTGCATTAAGCTTGAGTCCATATTCGGCAAGCAGCAGGGCATGTCAGATTTAGTCCAGGGGTCTTCTTGCAATGAGGCAATCATGTGTGCAGCTGTATCAGAGTTGCCATCCTCACCCATGAATCACTTTTGTCCATGCCTAGAATCTCTACGTTTAGTTGGATGTGGAAGCTTACAAGCGGTTCTAAGTCTGCCTCCATCCTTAAAGACCATATTTATTATGAGCTGCAATAGCATTCAAGTCCTATCATGTCAGCTGGGTGGGCTCCAGAAACCAGAAGCCACTACCTCCAGAAGCAGAAGTCCTATCATGCCAGAGCCACCAGCAGCAACAGCACCAACTGCAAGAGAGCATTTACTTCCTCCCCATCTCGAATCTCTAGGAATACGGTACTGTGCTGGCATGTTGGGTGGGACTCTCCGTCTGCCTGCACCCCTCAGGAGACTGTACATTATTGGCAACAGTGGGCTGACATCGCTGGAGTATCTGTCGGGAGAGCACCCCCCATCGCTGAAATACCTTGATCTTGAAAACTGCAGTAACCTGGCATCCCTGCCGAATGAGCCGCAAGTATACAGTTCTCTCTGGTATCTTAAAATTAGAGGCTGCCCTGCTATAAAGAAGCTCCCTAGATGCCTGCAGCAGCAACTGGGCAGCATCGATGACGAGTACAAAAGACTAGATGCCCGTTATGAAGGTACGCACGTCTTTCTGTCTTTGACCACGTCAACACCTGTACACAAGTTTGTTAATCTGACATCATTTGTGATGTTTGCAGTAATGGCATTGAAACCGAAGACATGGAAGGAGATACCAAGACTGGTCCGTGAGCGGAGGCGGGCCGCTCGACAAGCCAGGGAATGAACGCCAGCAATCCACCATGCAGGAGTAAACAAACAGGGCAGGAAAGCATGCGTTATTTTAGCTTCAAACAATGTACTTTTATGTTATGTCATGACTTGTTGAACGTTGACCTTTTTATCTTGTTCAGATTCAGATACTTGTAATGTGGATTCATCCATCTCCTTTTGAACATTTATCAGGTTTAGTAGAATTCGGGACGTGTGCTGATGTTTGTGAGCTATCTATGCATGCATCGAGTAGCTAGGAGTAACAGTTATTTGGTTGAGGAGACATTGGCCTTCAGAAACTTTGCAAGCTGTGGTTTTCATCAGCTTTGATTTGATGATTTCAATGATCCATTTGCCAAGAGGAGGAATGGAAGCTTCAACTCGTTACCTGTGATTGCTTGTAAAACTCAACTCTGGTGCATGGCGGTCTGCTCTGGATTTGGTTTTCTGCTGTGCTGCTGTATGTATGCATCTACACTCGTGAGCTATCTATGCATCTACTATCTATCTAGCTAATTTTAGCCGCTGTTACTTTGTTGACAGAAGATTTGCCTTTTTAACTTGTCGAGAAGCTTTGTAAACTGCTGTCCGGTTTTATCCACTTCAATCAATACTTCAATCATCCTAGTGTTGTGTAGGACGGACTAAACCTTCAACCTGTCTGGTTGAGAAACCAACTTTCCAGCACTCTTTGTTCTGTAGACTGTGAGTTTCTGCTCTGCTAGGGTGCTAGGGGAATGAATGCTGGCTTGTGATTGCTTCTTTTGCGGCAGAATGTAGTATGCAAGTCGAGAATTGTTGGGGCCTGTGATGTAAATTTCTGAACCAATCTGCTCATCTTATGCCCATTGCCATAACACTCAGACGTATGCACAGCAGCAGCACTAACTAATGATTCTTTTGATCCAGCAACAAAAACACGCTGCCGCTGAAGCTAGCTAAATCATGATCTTTGCAAGAGCAATGTTTCATGTAGCGGCAGAATGTAGTATGCAAGTAACACAGAAAACAACCTCCCGAAACGAAACAGTTGGTTTGATTACCCAATAATACTCATCAAAAGACATTCATTAATTCGCACCCGCAATTCAAGTTTCATATTGCAGCAGAATGCAGTATGTAAGTAAGTAACATGGAACCCCTAAATTCAAGGACACTCGGGCCTTCGCCCAGTCCGGTGCAATCCCTCGCCGGAATCAAATCTACAGCCGATGGTGTTTCAGGTCTCACCAAAAAGTCCAGGCAGGTTATTGATTCAGTCATGGATAATGAAGGAGGGGTGGTGTTCTTTTTTTTTTTTTTTTTGTGTGGGCTCTTTTTTTTTATCTGCGGGGTATCGTCGAGGTGGAAACCGCGAGTACGAATTGCACCAGCACGCGCATTTTTGTGGATCAGAGGTGATGGTGAGAGGTGAGGCGAGGAAAAACCACTTAGAGAAGATGGCGAGAGGTGAGGCGAAAATAACCATGGATGCCGGCCTACCAACTCCCGTTCTAGAAGTGAAGATCCAAATACAACTACTTTTTTAGGGGTACTATTGCTTTACTGAGAGGCCTAATCCACCACCTTCATATTGATCGTATAGGGACTCGTCCCACTATTGTACCTTTCACCTGTACGACTGTACCTCGTATGTCGTCCACTACAGTCTCTTCTTGTTGAACATTTCTCCTCCCTTTTCACCTATAGCACTAAAAAAGTATGAAAAATCAAATAGTTTATGAATTAGA
This sequence comes from Aegilops bicornis, assembly GCA_021605145.1. Taxonomy (NCBI): domain Eukaryota; kingdom Viridiplantae; phylum Streptophyta; class Magnoliopsida; order Poales; family Poaceae; genus Aegilops; species Aegilops bicornis. The sequence continues at coordinate 3,384,750 of CM038669.1, forward strand.
AAAACATAAAGGACTTTAAAAAGTTGAAAGCGTAGACAGGTGACTTTTTAGAAATATTTCAAAGAGTTTACAAAAAGTTCACAAATTTTGCAAAAGTTCATGACTTTGAAAAAAAATTCACTAATGTCAAAACATAATTCATGATTTTAAATAAAGTTTGTAATTTGAAAAATAAAAAACCACTTATTTGAAGAAAAAAAGTCCACAAACATTTAAATAAAAGTTTGTAATATGAAAAAATTCAAAATTTTGGAAAAGTTCACAAATTTGAGAAAAATCTAGGATTTGAGGAAAAATCAAAGCAATTTGGAAAAAGCAAAACAACTTTGAAAAATGTTCACGAATTTGATAAAAAAATTGAAGAAAGAAAGAAAAATAAACTAAAACGAAAAAGAACAAGAAAAAAAAGGAGAAAACCAGCCAAACACATTTTGGGAAAACCAAAAGGGAAAACGCCCAGACAAATCCCCCGTGCAATCATTGAAAAGGTTTCCAAAAGTCCTTTTAAAAAAGATGTACATTGGCTGGCTCATTTACATACATAGTGCAGTGGAGGAGTTTGCACCGGTAAGCGAATAGCACTATAACCGACGGTAAAGGCACGGAATGGGAACTTGGTACTTCAGTAGTCATTGCCGTCTGAAGAGAGTACTCCGGATATTACAGCATGAGCTGTTGTCTATAAGCTGCTTAAGCCTGTTTCCTGGTTCTTTTACCTTTTTTCCTTTTTCAAAAGACATTACAAATTTTTTTAAACATGTTAGCATTTTTAAAATTCATGAATATGTAAAAAATCATAAAAATTTCAAATATGTGAATATTTTTAAATCCATGAACATGTTTTAACCATGTATATTTATTAATTCCGTGATCATTTTTGAAATTAGCAATTGTTTTTAAATTTTTTAAGTTTTATTCAAATTATGAGCAAGTTTTAAACCATGAATATTGATTAATTCCATGAATATTTTTCAAATTCTCAATCTTTTTTTCAAATCCATGAAATTTTCAATCATCAACAAGTTTTGAATCGTGAATTTTTAAATATTCATGAAAACTGTAAATATGCAAACATTTAAAAAAATCATTAACTTTTTAAAAATTCATCAAGTATTTTAAATCCACGTCCATTTTTTTCCAAACTGACGAACTTTCAAAATACAAACAAGGAATTTCGCATTTGCGAATTTATTTAATTCTTTGAACAATTTTTGCAGATATACAAACGTTTTTGCCATTTCCTGATCCTATTCAAATTTGCGAACCTTTTATAAAACAGGCAGGAAAAAATCAAAAAAAAAAAAGTAGACAAGTAAATGAGCTAAGGCTAGTGAAGAAACTAATGAGCCACTTAGCCGCGACACGAGAGGTAGCGAGCGTGAGCACCATAGCGCCTCTTATGCAGTAACAACAGTATGTAGAGCTGGTGGCGGTAGCTGGAGGAGAGCGGGGCATGATTTACCCTAGTGGGCTCTATTCTTAGGGACCCCCAAAACAAATCACAAGCATAGCCCCGGCCATCGTTTTGCGGACTCTACATCTCCTTTCCTCTTCCTAGGCCACCACCCATATCTCCTATTTAGCGCATCTCTCCACCGTATAGACTGACTCAATTGATTTTTCATCGGTTTTGGGAAGGTTCTGGAACCTTCCCTGAACCGGTTTTTTGCATTATCCTTTGTTATTTTAGTACCTAACTAATTTTTTGTTTTTCATTTCTATTTTAGGTTTTTCGTAATTTTCTTTTAAATGTTATTTCCATTATTTCTTTAATTTTTATTTTATGACAACTTTACTTTTTTCTTTTTCTTTTTCATTTGGCGAACATATCTAAAATCCGTGAACATTACTTTGAACTTGTGAGCATTTTCTGAATTCGGAAAGAACTGTTTTGAAATCATGAATATTTTTGCAAGAATCCACAAACATTTTTTGAATTCGTGTATCTTTTTTGAATTTATGAGCATTTTTTGAAATTTTGAACTTTATTTTTGAATCTCATGAAGAGTTTTTGATTCGGTGAATATTTTTATATGAAATAATTTTTTTGAATTTGGGAACATCTTTTGAAATTCATGGACATCTTTTGAAATTCATGAACATATTTTAGAATTCCTGGATTTTGGACTCAATGAAAATTTTCCAAATTTGAGTACCAATTTAAAATACGCAAAAGTTTTCTTAATTTTTCTGTATATTTTTTAAATATCATGATCATTTTTTGAATATATGAACATTTTTTTAAATTCACAATTTCTTTTTTGAAATCATGGACATATTTTTATTTCCCGCACATTTTTTTTCAAAACCATGGACATCTTTTGAATATGCAAACAAAATGATCATGCTACTCCTTAACATTTTATAAATTCATAAAAAAAACTGGAATTCAAAAACATTTTAAGATTTCTTGAACTTATTTTAAAAATGCGCATTTTGTTTGAAATTTGGAACTTTCATGAATCCCAGTTTTATTTTGAAGATGGAAAGCAAAAAACAAAGGCATCCTGCCCCGCAAATGGGTCGGCCCAAAATCACGTAGCGGGTGGGGGAGCGGGAGGTGCGCGTCTGCTCCCTATTCAGCGCATAGGTCGCTGAATAGGGGCTCCTGTCGCCACCGCCGCCTTCACGGCCGGCTGGACCTCTTGCCGAAATAGAGGGTTTCCTCCCGCTTTGTATTACAAAGCAACCATCACCGATATAACCATATTAGTGCTTTGCTGGAAAAAAAAATCATCTCTTTCTCTTTGCGTCATACTGCAAATGTAGTGATTGGTTGCCATCTAGCAAGAATGATATATCATTTGAAAGTTGTATTGAGGACGTTGCTGATGAAATACGCCACCAATTATTTTATTAGTCCATAGTTCGATGGATCCAATTTAGTTAATTGTGCAACTAAATGATCCTTTCATACATTTCAACTACTATTTGTGTGTGTACAAAAGCTGGTCTTGATGAATCTTTTGAATCCAGTGTATTTTCTTGGGTAAAATTTATCTTTGGCTAGTTTGCAAATGATTTGGCAGTTGCTGAATGTGTTGTAGGTGGAGCTCACACTGAATAGAGTGAGGGAGGTGGGCCATCTGATGGAGTAAGAGGTGAGCCATTCAATGTGTGGGTAAGTGATTTCTATTAATGGAAATCGGAGAGGAAAACTCTCTTTTATCAAAAAAAAAATGATGGGCTTAATGTAGACATGTAGCAGTCGTTGCTAGATTTTGGCCTGCTATAAATCTGCCACAAAAAAGGGGCTTTACATTGCGTTACAGACCAATAGGGGGTTGCGAGAGTAGTCACGGACTCACAGTAGATACGAGATTAGAAGTTGTGTAATCGTGATTAAGGGGAAAATCAGATCGTTCGGGGGGTGGGGGGTCTAGCCCCCCCTCGTCCCCCCTTGGATTCGTCCCTCCCTACCCAATGACCCACAAGCATACGGGTCTCTCCGGTGGCTTAATTTTTTTATGTCCAACTATAAAGAAGCTTCCTACATGCATGCAACAGCAACTGAGCAGCATCAAGGAAAAATATCTAGATGCCCAGTAAGGTATGCACATCTTTCAATCTTTACCACATGATTTAACCAGTAAATGCAGTCATGCATCCCACCACGTTAACACGTCTGTACAAATTTGTTCTCCTTCATTTGAATGTCATGCAGTATGAATCTTAATTTTACATTAGTTTGTACAAGTTTGTTAATCTGACATCATTTATGATATATGCAGTGATGGCACTTAAACCAAAGACGTGGAAGGAAATACCGAGGATGGTCCATGAGAGGAGAGAGGGACGAGCACCTCAGCGGAGGGAGGCCCACCGCAATTGAAGGTTATTGAGATTTTTTCCAGTGAGAACCTCGAAAGGTTGGAATTTCCTGCGATTCAGAAAGAATAGCGTTGCTTCTGAAATGATGTAACTACCGGGTCATGTCATGATTGTAATCAACCGGCTTCGTTGAACTTTAGTAACCTTTATCTTGTTCAGATACTTGTACTGTGGATTTGTATCTCCTTCAGCAGTCCCCAGATTTTAGTAGAAGTGGGAATTTCCTGCGATTCAGAAAGAACATACTCACATTTGTGATATGTACAGTAATGGCATTTAAACCGAATACATGGAAGGAAATACCAAAACTAGTCCGTGAGCGGAGGCAGGCCGCTCAAGAAGCCAGGGAACTCTGGGAAGCCATGCAGGAGTAAGCGGGGCGGAAAGCACATAGAACGGGCATGGATTTTGTTTGCTTCAGATAATGTGCTAGTAGCTTATGTCATGGTTGATGTTTGCTTAGCTTAACTTTGATTTCTATCTTGTTCAGATTCAGACATATATGTAATGTGAATTAAGTCATCTCCTTCAGCACCTGCCAGGTATCTGTTTCAATACTGGTGGTGGTGGTAGCGCAGGCAGTGCTGGTTTTGCTACTGGGGAGATGTTGCCGGCATGTCATATCATCCTTTCGAAGGAATGTTGTTGAGAAACCGTATGCACTGTGTAGTTTGGAGGCATGCAGAACAGCAGAAGGGTGGTGTGGTTTTCTTGGATAATAGATAGGCCTGATCCCTGATGGCTGCTCTACTCTGCTAGAGTGCTAAGGGAATGAATACTGTCTGTTGATTGCTTCTACATCTGTGCTGTATTGTAGAGTCACTCTCCATTGGGAACTGTCGAGGCATGCAGCACAGTGTAGGGCGACTGCTCGGTGTCGAGTCGAGCTGCATTGCTGAATCACATCCCAGGCCGAGATGATCTAATCTGGGTTTTGTTTTGTGCAGGTCCTTTGGGTGGGTGTGTACAACGATGGTCAGCAGAAGTTTAGTCTTCAGTTCAACCATGTTGGCTGTAGCCCAGCGTTGTATCTGAATAACTTGGTGGCTCCTTACCAGGGTGGACATGCTAATGCAGGAACCGAAAGGTAATACGCACTTCAGTTAATTTACCGGTTTGTTTCTTTACAGCCTCCTTTACTCAGTGGTGCTGGAGTGGAACTGGCATTATATTTTTCTGAGGCCCCAGAATTATAATACTCCATCCATTTCTAGATATAAGACCTTTTTAGCGATTTCAATACGGGCTACATACAGATGTAAATATATGTATTTTAGAGTGTAGATTAACTCATTTTACTCCGTATGTAGTCTACATTGCCATCTTTAAAATGGCTTATATTTAGAAACAGAGGGAGTATATTTTAGGCTTTGCTCTGCTCTAAAGCAGGAACTGGTTGTTTTTTAAAGATGAGAATTATCTGCCATTTATATATGAAGGAAAGGTTTTTGGCTGGTGATGAGTCGAGGAAAGGAACTGAATTAGATGTGGAACAGTGACCAGCTATGTACGCTCTCGCTTGTGAGTGTTTTGCTTGGCTGTTATATACTATAATATTCGTGCCTAACACGCAGTTTACCTGCATATTTTTCTTCATTCCATCCTTAAAAATTTTTTTTTTTGAAAAAGGAAGATGACCACCGGCCCTGCATCTGGACGATGCATGCGGCCATTTTATTGATTATTCTCGAGGACCTTACAAAGTAGAACAACAATATGCCTGAATCCGCCATCTTGACAACATCTGCCGCTACTCCTATCCAAATAATGAAGAGGTGCAAGCTGGGCCACATACTCAGACCTCTCACCTAAGCCTAACATCTAAAGCCAGAGGCCCCGACCAAGCCATCTGCCGGGTCCGGGGCTCAAACCGGTTCGACGCACTCACATGTGTCATCGCCGCCATCTTCCACTGGTCCATTTTCAGAGCAGATTGAGGTGACAACCTTGGCAGGTACTCCGCCATCCACGCCACCACGACGCCAAACGACGACCTCCACTTACGCGAGCCTTGGCAGGTCCTCCGTCATTGACGCCACCACGACGCCAGCCGACGACCTCTACCTATGCGAGTCCATCTCCAAGCAACTGACGTAAATCCATGCTAGGATAGGGCCGCACCACCGCTGTCGCCCACCACCCACAAGTGCCACCCAACCCCAAGGTTTCCAAAGCGGCGCCTTCAAGAAGGGAACGGCGTTGTGAGCGCCGCCGCCGCCCAACAAAGTTAGGGCTTTCGCCCGGGAGACCTAGGGGAAGGTGAAGTGAGGAGATCAGTCCATACTGACGCCTCCAAGGAGGGGAACGGCGCCCTCATGCATCGCTGTCGGCGCGGCCGATCATGGCCGGTATCGCCCGGACTAGATCCCTGCCACCAGCAGCGCCTCCTGTACAGAACCGCCGACCAAGAGGAAGCGCGGCCCGACCAGGTTGGCCCGCACGCCGAACAGGGAAGGAGGAAAGGCGCCAGATCATGCGCACCGACCGCCGCAGAAGCCGCCACCAGCCGCCAACGACCACCGGATCCCGCCGCCCGCGCGGCTGACACCAGATCCACCGCCCGCACTGCTGCTAGCCGGCCGTGCCTTGCCAATGGAGCCGCCGCTCCAGATCCGGGGTTTCCCACACAGATGCAGGGCAACCGAGGCCCCGCCGCCACCATCCTTGGTGTCCCGGGCTTGCTCAAGGCTGCCTCAGCGGGCAAGCGAGGAAGGGAAGAGGGGGGGTGAGGAGGAGGGGCGGCTAGGGTTGGGAGGAGGAGCGGCTGGGGTGGCGCCAATCTATCTCCTTGTTCCTTTATTGCTGGAAACTGTGATTTGGGATATAAAATGCGATTTCAAACTTCAGTTTCATCTCATTTTCAATGGTCTTTGGAATTGCACATTTGCCCACCAGATCAGTAGCTCAACCATACTACTATTTGCACCCAGAAGTCAAACAACGCAGCACACAAGTGAGTGAAAAGTTGAAGAGTCTGGACAACATGCTAGCCAGGAATGATTCGAAGATAAACATCAACAAACAACAATGCGCTTGGAGAAACAGAGAAAAAATCAAGTGAAATTGTTTGCTTTGTTTTAGGCAAGAACTCAGAAACTAAACATGCAAAACAGAATGGCCACATGATCACGCAGCCTACTCATCACATCATGAAACACACATGATAAGCAGTTGCTGGATGGTCTGCTCAATACATATGGACCTCGATAAGGACCGAACGTTCGGTCTGGGCAGGTGCCAGGCCGAACGAAACGTTCGATCTGGGAGGCCGATCTACCGAACAGAATCGTTCGATGCGGAAACGCTCCAGCCCGAATCCCTCCTTCACCAGAAACCTTTTTTCGGGAGTAACTAGTTAACGAGCGCTTCTTCGGGAGCCTCGCAACGATCAGCGCCATTTGGCGCGCTCTCAAGCATTCGCCACATATCGCGCTTTGGACGCTCCTTCCAGATTTTTTTTTTTAATTTTTTCGCACGCGTTTTCGGCTTTTTAAACGGTTTTTTTTGTTTTTTCCCGGTCTTCCTTAGCTTTTCGACCAAAAACAATTTTTGAAAAAAAAATTTTGTGCGAAAAAACGCGTTTTCTTTTTTCTTTGCGAAAAGTCACGGTTTTTCTTTCGCGAGAGGCACGGTTGTGCTTTAGCGAAAGTCACGGCCGTGCCTTTCGGAAACAAAAAAACGTGTTTTATTTTTTTTTGTTTCGCGAAAAGTCACGGTTTTTCTTCCTCGAGAGGCACGGTTGTGCTTTCGCAAGAGTCACGGCCGTGCCTCTCGGAAAGCGAAAACAAAACGCGTTTTTTGTTTTTTTTACGAGTCACGGTTTTGCTTCCGCGAGAGGCACGGTTGTGCTTTCGCGAGAGTCACGGCCGTGCCTCTCGGAAAGGGAAAAAATACGCGTTTTCTGTTTTTTTTCTTTCGCGAGAGTCACGGTTTTGCTTTCGCCAGAGGCACGGTTGTGCTTTCGCGAGAGTCACGGGCGTGCCTCTTTCGGAAAGGAAAAAAAACGTGTTTTCTGTTTTTTTCCTTCCACGAGAGTCATGGTTTTGCTTCCACGAGAGGCACTGTTGTGATTTCGCGAGAGACACGGGCGTGCCTCTTTTAGAAAGGGGAAAAAACCGTGCTCCCGGTTTGGTTTTTTCGTCCGGTTTTTTCATGAATTTTTTTCTCGTCAAAACCTATTAACATGGAATCTAGTTTTGACATGGAATCTAGTTCATGAAATTTTAGTTTAATTTGCCATGGGAAAAAATACTTTTATTCAAATGACAACTTTTAGTTTAATTTGCAATGGTAAAAATTACTCTATTTTTTATATGGCAAAAACACTTTTATTCTGTTGGAAATATGCCCTAGAGGCAATAATAAAAGCATTATTATTATATTTCCTTATTCATGATAATTGTCTTTATTCGTGCTATAATTGTGTTAACCGGAAATCGTAATACATGTGTGAATAACAGACAACAACATGTCCCTAGTGAGCCTCTAGTTGACTAGCTCGTTGATCGACAGATAGTCATGGTTTCCTGACTATGGACATTGGATGTCATCGATAACGGGATCACATCATTAGGAGAATGATGTGATGGACAAGACCCAATCCTAAAACATAGCATAAGATCGCATAGTTCGTTTGCTAGAGTTTTCCAATGTCAAGTATCCTTTCCTTAGACCATGAGATCGTAACTCCCGGATACCGTAGGGAGTGCTTTGGTGTGCCAAACGTCACAACGTAACTCGGGTGACTATAAAGGTATGCTACGGGTATCTCCGAAAGTGTACATTGGGTTGACATGGATCGAGATCGGGATTTGTCACTCCGCTTGACGGAGAGGTATCACCGGCCCTCTCGGTAATGCATCATCACAATGAGCTCAATGTGATCAAAGTGTTTGATCACGGGATCATGCATTACTGATGCGAGAAAAGTGACTTGCCGGTAACGAGATTGAACGAGGTATTGGTATACCGACGATCGAATCTCGGGCAAGTAAAATACCGATTGACAAAGGGAATCGTATACGGGATTAATTGAATCCTTGACATCGTGGTTCATCCGATGAGATCATCGTGGAGCATGTGGGAGCCAACATGGGTATCTAGATCCCGCTGTTGGTTATTGCCCGAGAGCCGCCTCGGTCATGTTCCGCATGTCTCCGAACCCGTAGGGTCTACACACTTAAGGTTGGTAACGCTAGGGTTATAGGAATATGTATGTGCAGTAACCCGAATGTTGTTCGAGTCCCGGATGAGATCCTGGACGTCACGAGGAGTTCCGGAATGGTCCGGAGGTAAAGAATTATATATAGGAAGTGCTGTTTCGCCATCGTGACAAGTTTCGGTGATATCGGTATTGTACGGGACCACCGGAGGGGTCCCGGGTCCACCAAGTGGGGCCACCAGCCCCAGGGGCCACATGGGCCCTAGGTGGTGCGCCTAGGCCCACATGGGCCAAGGGAACCAGCCCCAAGGGGCCCATGCGCCTAGGGTGGAAAAAGGAGAGTCCATGAGGGGAAGGCACCTCCGAGGTGCCTTGGGAGGGTGGACACCTCCCCCTCTTGGCCGCACTCCTCCCTTGGAGGAGGGGGCAAGGCTGCGCCCTTCCCCTCCTTGGCACCTATATAAAGGGGAGGGAGGGGGCAGCAGCACCTTTGCCCTGGACGCCTCCTCTCCTCTCCAACACATCCTCCTCCTCCGTAGTGCACGGCGAAGCCCTCGCCGAATATCGCAAGTTCCACCATCACCACGCCGTCGTGCTGCTGCTGGAGCCATCTTCCTCAACCTCTCCTTCACCTTGCTGGATCAAGAAGAAGGAGACGTTACGCTGACCGTGACGTGTGTTGAACGCGGAGGTGCCGTCTGCTCGGCACTAGATCATCGGTGAATTGGATCGCGGCAAGTACGACTACCTCATCCACGCTCACTCCGACGCCTGCTATGCGATCTACAAAGTGGTATGTAGATGCTATCCAATCTGAATACTCGTTGCTAGATGAACTCATAGATGGATCTTGGTGAAACCGTAGGGAAAATTTTTAATTTTCTGCAACGCTCCCCAACAGGTGGCATCATGAGCTAGGTCTATGCATAGTTCTTCTTGTGCGAGTAGAACACAATTTGTTGTGGGCGTAGATGTTGTCAATTCTTCTTGCCGTTACTAGTCAATCTTGATTCAGCGGTATTGTGGGATGAAGCGGCCCGGACCAACCTTACACGACGCTTACGTGAGACCGGTTCCACCGACTAACATGCACTAGTTGCATAAGGTGGCTGGCGGGTGTCCGCCTCTCCTACTTTAGTTGGATCGGATTCGATGAACAGGGTCCTTATGAAGGGTAAATAGAGATTGACAAATCACGTTGTGGTTTGAACGTAGGTAAGAAAACGTTCTTGCTAGAACCCTAATTCAGCCACGTAAAACTTGCAACAACAATTAGAGGACGCCTAACTTGTTTTTGCAGCAAGTGCTTTGTGATATGATATGGCCAGAAGTTGTGATGAATGATGAATGATCTATATGTGATGTATGAGATGTTCATGCTATTGTAATAGGAATCACGACTTGCATGTCGATGAGTATGACAACCGGCAGGAGCCATAGGAGTTGTCTTTATTTTTGTATGACCTGCGTGTCATTGAAGGACGCCATGTAAACTACTTTACTTTATTGCTAAACACGTTAGTCATAGAAGTAGAAGTAGTCGTTGGCGTGACAACTTCATGAAGACACGATGATGGAGATCATGATGATGGAGATCATGGTGTCATGCCGGTGACAAGATGATCATGGAGCCTCAAGATGAAGATCAAAGGAGCTATATGATATTGGCCATATCATGTCACTACTTTATATAATTGCATGTGATGTTTATTATGTTTTATGCATCTTGTTTACTTAGAACGACGGTAGTAAATAAGGTGATCCCTCATAATAATTTCAAGAAAGTGTTCACCCTAACTGTGCACCGTTGCTAAGGTTCGTCGTTCAAGCACCACGTGATGATCGGGTGTGATAGGTCCTTACGTTCGCATACAACGGGTGTAAGACAGATTTACACACGCAAAACACTTAGGTTGACTTGACGAGCCTAGCATGTACAGACATGGCCTCGGAACACGTAAGACCGAAGGTCGAGCATGAGTCGATAGAAGATACGATCAACATGAAGATGTTCACCGATGTTGACTAGTCCGTCTCACGTGATGATCGGACACGGCCTAGTTGACTCGGATCATGTAATACTTAGATGACTAGTAGAGGGATGTCTATCTAAGTGCGAGTTCATTAAATTTGATTAAATGAACTTTATTATCATGAACTTAGTCTAAAATTTTTACAATATGTCTTGTAGATCAAATGGCCAACGTAGTCCTCAACTTCAACGCGTTCCTAGAGAAAACCAAGCTGAAAGACGATGGTAGCAACTATACGGACTGGGTCCGGAACCTGAGGATCATCCTCATAGCTGCCAAGAAAGATTATGTCCTAAGAACACCGCTGGGTGACGCACCTATTCTCCCTGCAGAACAAGACGTTATGAACGCTTGGCGATCACGCTGCGATGATTACTCCCTCGCTCAGTGCGGCATGCTTTACAGCTTAGAGCCGGGACTCCAAAAGCGCTTTTGAGAGACATGGAGCATATGAGATGTTCAAGAGCTGAAAATGGTTTTCCAAGCTCATGCCCGGTCGAGAGATATGAAGTCTCCGACAAATTCTTTAGCTGTAAGATGGAGGAAAATGGCTCACAAGGAGCACATACTCAAAATGTCCGGGTTGCACAACCGCTTGACTCAACTGGAAGTTAATCTCCCGGATGAAGCGGTCATTGACAGAATCCTCCAGCCGCTTCCACCTAGCTACAAGAGCTTTGTGATGAACTACAATATGCAGGGGATGGTAAAGACCATTCCTGAAGTATATGCTATGCTGAAATCAGCAGGTAGAAATCAAGAATGAGAATCAAGTGTTGATGGTGAATAAAACCACTAAGTTCAAGAAGGGCAAGGGTAAAAGGAACTTCAAGAAGGACGGCAAGGAAGTTGCCGCGCCCGGTAAGCAAGTTGCCGGGAAGAAGCCAAAGAATGGACCCAAGCCCGAAACTGAGTGCTTTTATTGCAAGGGAAGTGGTCACTGGAAGCGGAACTGCCCCAAATACTTAGCGGACAAGAAGGCCGGCAAAACCAAAGGTATATGTGATATACATGTAATTGATGTGTACCTTACCAGTACTCGTAGTAGCTCTTGGGTATTTGATACCGGTGCAGTTGCTCACATTTGTAACTCAAAGCAGGAGCTGCGGAATAAACGGAGACTGGCGAAGGACGAGGTGACGATGCGCGTCGGGAATGGTTCCAAGGTCGATGTGATCGCCGTCGGCACGCTGCCTCTACATTTACCTACGGGATTAGTTTTAAACCTCAATAATTGTTATTTAGTGCCAAGTTTGAGCATGAACATTGTATCTGGATCTCTTTTAATTCGAGATGGCTACTCATTTAAATCAGAGAATAATGGTTGTTCCATTTATATGAGAGATATGTTTTATGGTCATGCTCCGATGGTTAATGGTTTATTCTTAATGAATCTCGTACGTGATGATACACATATTCATAGTGTGAGTACCAAAAGAGTTAAAGTTGATAACAATAGTCCCACATATTTGTGGCAATCGCCGCCTTGGTCACATAGGTGTCAAACGCATGAAGAAGCTCCATACAGATGGACTTTTAGAGTCTCTTGATTATGAATCATTTGACACGCGTAACCATGCCTCATGGGTAAAATGACCAAGACTCCGTTCTCAGGAACAATGGAGCGAGCAACCAACTTATTGGAAATCATACATACCGATGTGTGCGGTCCAATGAGTGTTGAGGCTCATGGAGGCTATCGTTATGTTCTCACCCTCACTGATGACTTGAGTAGATATGGGTATATCTACTTAATGAAACACAAGTCTGAGACCTTTGAAAAGTTCAAGGAATTTCAGAGTGAGGTTGAAAATCAACGTGATAGAAAGATCAAGTTTCTACGATCAGATCGTGGAGGAGAATACTTGAGTCACGAATTTGGCACACACTTAAGAAAATGTGGAATAGTTTCACAACTCACGCCGCCTGGAACACCTCAGCGTAATGGTGTGTCCGAACATCGTAATCGCACTCTATTGGATATGGTGCGATCTATGATGTCTCTTACCGACTTACCGCTATCTTTTTGGGGCTATGCTTTAGAGACTGCCGCATTCACTTTAAATAGGGCTCCGTCGAAATCCGTTGAGACGACACCGTATGAATTATGGTTTGGGAAGAAACCTAAGCGGTCGTTTCTAAAAGTTTGGGGATGCGATGCTTATGTCAAGAAACTTCAACCTGAAAAGCTCGAACCCAAATCGGAAAAATGCGTCTTCATAGGATACCCTAAAGAAACTGTTGGGTATACCTTCTACCTCAGGTCCGAAGGCAAGATCTTTGTTGCCAAGAATGGATCCTTTCTAGAGAAAGAGTTTCTCTCGAAAGAAGTAAGTGGGAGGAAAGTAGAACTTGATGAAGTGTTACCTCTTGAACCGGAAAATGGCGAAACTCAAGAAAACGTTTCTGAGGTGCCTGCACCGACTAGAGAGGAAATTAATGATGATGATCAAGATGCTTCTGATCAAGCTCCTACTGAAATTCGAAGGTCCACAAGGACACGTTCCCGCACTGTGAGTGGTACGGCAACCCTGTCTTGGAAATCATGTTGTTAGACAACGGTGAACCTTGAACTATGAGGAAGCAATGGCGGGCCCGGATTCGGCAAATGGCTGGAAGCCATGAAATCCGAGATAGGATCCATGTATGAAAACAAAGTATGGACTTTGACCGACTTGCCCGTTGAACGGCGAGCCATAGAAAATAAATGGATCTTTAAGAAGAAGATGACGCGGATGGTAATGTGACCATCTATAGCTCGGCTTGTCGCTAAGGGTTATCGACAAGTTCAAGGGGTTGACTACGATGAGACTTTCTCACCAAGAGCTTAAGTTGAAGTCCGTCCGAATCATGTTAGCGATTGCCGCATACTATGATTATGAGATATGGCAAATGGACGCCAAAACGGCATTCCTTAATGGTTTCCTTAAGGAAGAATTGTATATGATGCAGCCAGAAGGTTTTGTCGATCCTAAGAATGTCGACAAGGTGTGCAAGCTCCAACGCCGATTTATGGGCTGGTGCAAGCATCTCGGAGTTGGAACATTCGCTTTGATGAGATGGTCAAAGCGTTTGGGTTTACAGACTTATGGAGAAGCCTGTGTTTACAAGAAAGTGAGTGGGAGCTCTGTAGCATTTCTCATATTATATGTAGACGACATACTTTTGATGGGAAATGATATAGAACTCTTGGACAGCATCAAGGCCTACTTGAATAAGAGTTTTTCAATGAAGGACCTTGGAGAAGCTGCTTATATATTAGGCATCAAGATCTATAGAGATAGATCGAGACGCCTCATAGGTCTTTCACAAAGCACATACCTTGATAAGATATTGAAGAAGTTCAATATAGATCAATCTAAGAAGGGGTTCTTACCTGTATTACAAGGTGTGAAATTGAGCTCAGCTCAATGTCCGACCACGGCAGAAGATATAGAAGAGATGAGTGTCATCCCCTATGCCTCAGCCATAGGTTCTATTATGTATGCCATGCTGTGTACCAGACCTGATGTAAACCTTGCCGTAAGTTTGGTAGGAAGGTACCAAAGTAATCCCGCAAGGAACACCGGACAGCGATCAAGAATATCCTGAAGTACACGAAAAGGACTAAGGAAATGTTTCTCGTTTATGGAGGTGACGAAGAGCTCGTCAGAAAAGGTTACGCCGACGCTTAGCTTCGACACAGATCTGGATGACTCTAAGTCACAAACCGGATACGTGTATATTTTGAATGGTGGGGCAGTAAGCTGGTGCAGTTGCAAGCAAAGCGTCGTGGCAGGATCTACATGTGAAGCGGAGTACATGGCAGCCTCGGAGGCAGCACATGAAGCAATTTGGGTGAAGGAGTTCATCACCGACCTCGGAGTCATACCCAATGCGTCGGGGCCAATCAAGCTCTTCTGTGACAACACTGGAGCTATTGCACTAGCAAAGGAGCACATGTTTCACAAGAAGACTAGGCACATCAAGCGACGCTTCAACACCATTCGTGAAAATGATCAAGATGGAGACAAAGAAATTAGTAAAGTGCACAAGGATCTGAATGTCGCAGATCCGCTGACTAAACCTCTCCCTAAGGCAAAACATGATCAGCACCGTAACTCTATGGGTGTTCGATTCATCACAATGTAACTAGATTATTGACTCTAGTGCAAGTGGGAGACTGTTGAAAATATGCCCTAGAGGCAATAATAAAAGCATTATTATTATATTTCCTTATTCATGATAATTGTCTTTATTCGTGCTATAATTGTGTTAACCGGAAATCGTAATACATGTGTGAATAATGTACAACAACATGTCCCTAGTGAGCCTCTAGTTGACTAGCTCGTTGATCGACAGAGATAGTCATGGTTTCCTGACTATGGACATTGGATGTCATCGATAACGGGATCACATCATTAGGAGAATGATGTGATGGACAAGACCCAATCCTAAAACATAGCATAAGATCGCATAGTTCGTTTGCTAGAGTTTTCCAATGTCAAGTATCCTTTCCTTAGACCATGAGATCGTGTAACTCCCGGATACCGTAGGAGTGCTTTGGGTGTGCCAAACGTCACAACGTAATCGGGTGACTATAAAGGTATGCTACGGGTATCTCCGAAAGTGTCTGTTGGGTTGACATGGATCGAGATCGATTTGTCACTCCGCTGACGGAGAGGTATCACTGGGCCCTCTCGGTAATGCATCATCACAATGAGCTCAATGTGATCAAAGTGTTTGATCACGGGATCATGCATTACTGATGCGAGAAAAGTGACTTGCCGGTAACGAGATTGAACGAGGTATTGGTATACCGACGATCGAATCTCGGCAAGTAAAATACCAATTGACAAAGGGAATCGTATACGGGATTAATTGAATCCTTGACATCGTGGTTCATCCGATGAGATCATCGTGGAGCATGTGGGAGCCAACATGGGTATCTAGATCCCGCTGTTGGTTATTGCCCGAGAGCCGTCTCGGTCATGTCTGCATGTCTCCCGAACCCGTAGGGTCTACACACTTAAGGTTCGGTAACGCTAGGGTTATAGGAATATGTATGTGCAGTAACCCGAATGTTGTTCGAGTCCGGATGAGATCCTGGACGTCACGAGGAGTTCCGAATGGTCCGGAGGTAAAGAATTATATATAGGAAGTGCTGTTTCGCCATCGGGACAAGTTTCGTGATATCGGTATTGTACGGGACCACCGGAGGGGTCCTGGGTCCACCAAGTGGGGCCACCAGCCCTGTGGGGCCACATGGGCCCTAGGTGGTGCGCCTAGGCCCACATGGGCCAAGGGGAACCAGCCCCAAGGGGCCCATGCGCCTAGGGTGGAAAAAGGAGAGTCCATGAGGGGAAGGCACCTCCGAGGTGCCTTGGGAGGGTGGACACCTCCCCTCTTGGCCGCACCCTCCCTTGGAGGAGGGGGCAAGGCTGCGCCTTCCCCCTCCTTGGCACCTATATAAAGGGGGAGGGAGGGGCAGCAGCACCTTTGCCCTGGACGCCTCCCTCTCCCTCTCCAACACATCCTCCTCCTCCGTAGTGCACGGCGAAGCCCCGCCGAATATCGCAAGTTCCACCATCACCACGCCGTCAGGCTGCTGCTGGAGCCATCTTCCTCAACCTCTCCTTCACCTTGCTGGATCAAGAAGAAGGAGACGTTACGCTGACCGTCACGTGTGTTGAACGCGGAGGTGCCGTCTGCTCGGCACTAGATCATCGGTGAATTGGATCGCGGCAAGTACGACTACCTCATCCACGCTCACTCCGACGCCTGCTATGATCTACAAAGTGGTATGTAGATGCTATCCAATCTGAATACTCGTTGCTAGATGAACTCATAGATGGATCTTGGTGAAACCGTAGGAAAAATTTTAATTTTCTGCAACGTTCCCCAACAGTGGCATCATGAGCTAGGTCTATGCATAGTTCTTCTTGTGCGAGTAGAACACAATTTGTTGTGGGCGTAGATGTTGTCAATTCTTCTTGCCGTTACTAGTCAATCTTGATTCAGCGGTATTGTGGGATGAAGCGGCCCGGACCAACCTTACACGTACGCTTACGTGAGACCGGTTCCACCGACTAACATGCACTAGTTGCATAAGGTGGCTGGCGGGTGTCTGTCTCTCCTACTTTAGTTGGATCGGATTCGATGAACAGGGTCCTTATGAAGGGTAAATAGAGATTGACAAATCACGTTGTGGTTTGAACGTAGGTAAGAAAACGTTCTTGCTAGAACCCTAATTCAGCCACGTAAAACTTGCAACAACATTTATAGGACGTCTTTCTTGTTTTTGCAGCAAGTGCTTTGTGATATGATATGGCCAGAAGTTGTGATGAATGATGAATGATCTATATGTGATGTATGAGATGTTCATGCTATTGTAATAGGAATCACGACTTGCATGTCGATGAGTATGACAACCGGCAGGAGCCATAGGAGTTGTCTTTATTTTGTATGACCTGCGTGTCATTGAAGGACGCCATGTAAACTACTTTACTTTATTGCTAAACACGTTAGTCATAGAAGTAGAAGTAGTCGTTGGCGTGACAACTTCATGAAGACACGATGATGGAGATCATGATGATGGAGATCATGGTGTCATGCCGGTGACAAGATGATCATGGAGCCTCAAGATGAAGATCAAAGGAGCTATATGATATTGGCCATATCATGTCACTACTTTATATAATTGCATGTGATGTTTATTATGTTTTATGCATCTTGTTTACTTAGAACGACGGTAGTAAATAAGGTGATCCTCATAATAATTTCAAGAAAGTGTTCACCCTAACTGTGCACCGTTGCTAAGGTTCGTCGTTCAAGCACCACGTGATGATCGGGTGTGATAGGTCCTTACGGTCGCATACAACGGGTGTAAGACAGATTTACACACGCAAAACACTTAGGTTGACTTGACGAGCCTAGCATGTACAGACATGGCCTCGGAACACAGAAGACCGAAAGGTCGAGCATGAGTCGTATAGAAGATACGATCAACATGAAGATGTTCACCGATGTTGACTAGTCCGTCTCACGTGATGATCGGACACGGCCTAGTTGACTCGGATCATGTAATACTTAGATGACTAGTAGAGGGATGTCTATCTAAGTGCGAGTTCATTAAATTTGATTAAATGAACTTTATTATCATGAACTTAGTCTAAAATTTTTACAATATGTCTTGTAGATCAAATGGCCAACGTAGTCCTCAACTTCAACGCGTTCCTAGAGAAAACCAAGCTGAAAGACGATGGTAGCAACTATACGGACTGGGTCCGGAACCTGAGGATCATCCTCATAGCTGCCAAGAAAGATTATGTCCTAAGAACACCGCTGGGTGACGCACCTATTCTCC
This sequence comes from Aegilops bicornis, assembly GCA_021605145.1. NCBI lineage: Eukaryota > Viridiplantae > Streptophyta > Magnoliopsida > Poales > Poaceae > Aegilops > Aegilops bicornis. Next base: position 3,403,120 of record CM038669.1, read on the forward strand.
CTGCAGAACAAGACGTTATGAACGCTTGGCAGTCACGCTGCGATGATTACTCCCTCGTTCAGTGCGGCATGCTTTACAGCTTAGAGCCGGACTCCAAAAGCGTTTTGAGAGACATGGAGCATATGAGATGTTCAAGAGCTGAAAATGGTTTTCCAAGCTCATGCCCGGTCGAGAGATATGAAGTCTCCGACAAATTCTTTAGCTGTAAGATGGAGGAAAATGGCTCACAAGGAGCACATACTCAAAATGTGCAGGTTGCACAACCGCTGACTCAATCGGAAGTTAATCTCCCGGATGAAGCGGTCATTGACAGAATCCTCCGCCGCTTCCACCTAGCTACAAGAGCTTTGTGATGAACTACAATATGCAGGGATGGTAAAGACCATTCTCGAAGTATATGCTATGCTGAAATCAGCAGAGGTAGAAATCAAGAAAGAGCATCAAGTGTTGATGGTGAATAAAACCACTAAGTTCAAGAAGGGCAAGGGTAAAAAGAACTTCAAGAAGGACGGCAAGGAAGTTGCCGCTACCGTAAGCAAGTTGCCGGAAGAAGCCAAAGAATGGACCCAAGCCCAAACTGAGTGCTTTTATTGCAAGGGAAGTGGTCACCGAAGCGGAACTGACCCAAATACTTATCTGACAAGAATGCCGTCAAAACCAAATGTATATTTGATATATATGTAATTGATTTGTAACTTACCAGTACTCGTAGTAGCTCTTGGGTATTTGATACCGTGCAGTTGCTCACATTTGTAACTCAAAGCAGAGCTGCGGAATAAACGGAGACTGGCGAAGGACGAGGTGACGGCGCGCTGTCGGGAATGGTTCCAAGGTCGATGTGATCGCTGCCGCACGCTGCCTCTACATTTACCTACGGGATTAGTTTTAAACCTCAATAATTGTTATTTAGTGCCAAGTTTGAGCATGAACATTGTATCTGGATCTCGCTTAATTCGAGATGGCTACTCATTTAAATCCGAGAATAATGGTTGTTCCATTTATATGAGAGATATGTTTTATGGTCATGCTCCGATGGTTAATGGTTTATTCTTAATGAATCTCGTACGTGATGATACACATATTCATAGTGTGAGTACCAAAAGAGTTAAAGTTGATAACAATAGTCCCACATATTTGTGGCAATCGCCGCCTTTGGTCACATAGGTGTCAAACGCATGAAGAAGCTCCATACAGATGGACTTTTAGAGTCTCTTGATTATGAATCATTTGACACGCATGTAATCCATGCCTCATGGGTAAAATGACCAAGACTCCGTTCTCAGGAACAATGGAGCGAGCAACCAACTTATTGGAAATCATACATACCGATGTGTGCGGTCCAATGAGTGTTGAGGCTCATGGAGGCTATCGTTATGTTCTCACCCTCATCGATGACTTGAGTAGATATGGGTATATCTACTTAATGAAACACAAGTCTGAGACCTTTGAAAAGTTCAAGGAATTTCAGAGTGAGGTTGAAAATCAACGTGATAGAAAGATCAAGTTTCTACGATCAGATCGTGGAGGAGAATACTTGAGTCACGAATTTGGCACACACTTAAGAAAATGTGGAATAGTTTCACAACTCACGCCGCCTGGAACACCTCAGCGTAATGGTGTGTCCGAACATCGTAATCGCACTCTATTGGATATGGTGCGATCTATGATGTCTCTTACCGACTTACCGCTATCTTTTTGGGGCTATGCTTTAGAGACTGCCGCATTCACTTTAAATAGGGCTCCGTCGAAATCCGTTGAGACGACACCGTATGAATTATGGTTTGGGAAGAAACCTAAGCGGTCGTTTCTAAAAGTTTGGGGATGCGATGCTTATGTCAAGAAACTTCAACCTGAAAAGCTCGAACCCAAATCGGAAAATGCGTCTTCATAGGATACCCTAAAGAAACTGTTGGGTATACCTTCTACCTCAGGTCCGAAGGCAAGATCTTTGTTGTTAAGAATGGATCCTTTCTAGAGAAAGAGTTTCTCTCGAAAGAAGTAAGTGGGAGGAAAGTAGAACTTGATGAAGTGTTACCTCTTGAACCGGAAAATGGCGAAACTCAAGAAAACGTTTCTGAGGTGCCTGCACCGACTAGAGAGGAAATTAATGATGATGATCAAGATGCTTCTGATCAAGCTCCTACTGAAATTCGAAGGTCAACAAGGACACGTTCCGCACCAGAGTGGTACGGCAACCCTGTCTTGGAAATCATGTTGTTAGACAACGGTGAACCTTCGAACTATGAGGAAGCAATGGCGGGCCCGGATTCTGACAAATGGCTGGAAGCCATGAAATCCGAGATAGGATCCATGTATGAAAACAAAGTATGGACTTTGACCGACTTGCCCGCTGAACGGCGAGCCATAGAAAATAAATGGATCTTTAAGAAGAAGACAGACGCGGATGGTAATGTGACCATCTATAAAGCTCGGCTTGTCGCTAAGGGTTATCGACAAGTTCAAGGGGTTGACTACGATGAGACTTTCTCACCAGTAGCGAAGCTGAAGTCCGTCCGAATCATGTTAGCGATTGCCGCATACTATGATTATGAGATATGGCAAATGGACGTCAAAACGGCATTCCTTAATGGTTTCCTTAAGGAAGAATTGTATATGATGCAGCCAGAAGGTTTTGTCGATCCTAAGAATGCTGACAAGGTGTGCAAGCTCCAACGCTCGATTTATGGGCTGGTGCAAGCATCTCGGAGTTGGAACATTCGCTTTGATGAGATGGTCAAAGCGTTTGGGTTTACACAGACTTATGGAGAAGCCTGTGTTTACAAGAAAGTGAGTGGGAGCTCTGTAGCATTTCTCATATTATATGTAGACGACATACTTTTGATGGGAAATGATATAGAACTCTTGGACAGCATCAAGGCCTACTTGAATAAGAGTTTTTCAATGAAGGACCTTGGAGAAGCTGCTTATATATTAGGCATCAAGATCTATAGAGATAGATCGAGACGCCTCATAGGTCTTTCACAAAGCACATACCTTGATAAGATATTGAAGAAGTTCAATATAGATCAATCTAAGAAGGGGTTCTTACCTGTATTACAAGGTGTGAAATTGAGCTCAGCTCAATGTCCGACCACGGCAGAAGATATAGAAGAGATGAGTGTCATCCCCTATGCCTCAGCCATAGGTTCTATTATGTATGCCAATATCGTGGTCTTCCCTGGGCAGTAGGTTCTCGAGATGAATTATGTTTTGTTGTTGTACAGTAGATGTGCTGTCACATGTCTAGTCAGTGGAGGTAATTGTTTAATTTGCATTGCTGCAAATTTTTGTAGTATTTGGAAAGAAAACTCATATCATTGCTAAGGTCACAGCGAATGGAACGTCACTTTTGAAAAGTTGTACATTGGATGTACTGACATAAATACAAAATATAGTGCTCCACTTGCAATATTCTGGATGTACTGAAGTATACTCTTGTCCTACCTGCAAGTGGACATTTTGTAATTGAAGTGCACGTTGTCCCATATGGCTGTAGATGCCTTGGTATAGCCGTTCGATTAATTTAAAATCTGCATCGTCAAAACCAACCACCTTGTTTATATTGGCACTGTATATGACTATTGCTTATCTCATGATGGCTATTGCTTTCCGATGAAAATGACGCTGCATATAATCTCATTGTGGCTATTGTTAACTGTTTCTACGTTTGTTTAATGTGTGAACAGATTGAAATTCTATATTTAGTCCTAAAAACTGTGGAATGTGTAGCCACAACTTGCATCAGTCTCAGCACAAGGTTAGCAAGCATGCATCTCTTAACATGTATGGTTGCCAAGTTGTGATTTATCACGTCAGTTAATTATATATGATATGTGCCGGCCGATTATGATTGTTCTGAGATCAATCATGTACTCAATCATAATCAGAGGTGTCTTCCAAAGAAAAAGGACAAAAAAAAACCACTTGCCTCTAAGAAATGAAGATACCCCTAGCTGTTAACATGATATGCTGGTTGTCCATATTATACGTCAGACCAAAAAGAATGCCTCGAATGTCCCTATTACACAATTGGATAATTTTTATTGGTTCCCAGAAAACAAACACATTTACTTGACTCGCAGGAAGCTAATGCTCACGCTGGCTTCCAATATCCTTACAAGCAAAGCAAGGACGTCTTGCTCACACCATTCTCTTCTCCATTTCACACTGCACTCGTGCTTCCCTTTGTTGTGCCAATCGTGTGAGCGTTCCAATGGTGGCGGTGGTTGCCACCATGGCGATCCGGCTGCTGGTGTCCATGTTGGGGAACAAGGCCCAACTCCATAAGTAAGTGAAGGTTCAACATGGGCAAAGATGCCATTCCCATTTCTACCACTAGACAAAGGAACTTTATCACTAGTTGCTTCCCCCTTGTGGGAGTTAGCATCTGTCACCTTGTTAGTGGGATCGACCACTTCCAACGGTGCGGTGGATAATTTAAGACCATCAAGAAAATTCTTAAGCATGCCTTTGACCTCGGTCGTCATGGAGGTTTTCAATGTGTCCAAAGCCACATTAAACTCCTCACGAGAGATCGAGGATCCCCCATCGGGCGCAGACAAAGTGGGACTCGCACCGGGGTGCTCCTTCACCTCGTCTGTGGTGTCAACCATACTCTTCGGACGACAAAGTCCTTAATAAAGAGATGCGGCTCTGATACCAATTGAAAGGATCGATATGATTGAGTTGAGGTGGGTGAATAGGCAACTAACATTTTTTTATCTTTTCTTAACCAAATTAAACTTAGCAACAAAATAGGTTGTCTAGATGTGCAACTAGGTGAGCAATCTATATGATGCAACAACAACAAGCACACAAGCAAGCAAGGGATACAACATAATAAAAGCTTGCACAAGTAAAGGTAAGAGATAACCAAAAGTGGAACTGGTGGAGACGAGTATGTGTTACCGAAGTTCCTTCCCTTTGAGAGGAAGTAAGTCTCCGTTGGAGCGGTGTGGAGGCACGGTGCTCCCCAAGAAGCCACTAGGGCCACCGTATTCTCCTCATGCCCTCACACAATGTGAGAAGCCGTGATTCCACTATTGGTGCCCTTGAAGGCGGCGACCGAACCTTTACAAACAAGGTTGGGGCACTCTCTACAACCGAATTAGAGGCTCCCAACGAAACCACAGAGCTTCACCACAATGGAATATGGCTCCGAGGTGACCAAACCGTCTAGGGTGTTCAAACACCCAAGAGTAACAAGATCCACAAGGGATTAGTGGGGGGAATCAAATTTCTCTTGTTGGAAGTGTAGATCGGGACCTTCTCAACCAATCCCTAGAAAATCAACAAGTTTGATTGGCTAGGGAGAGAGATCGGGCAAGAATGAGCTTTTGAAAGGCAATGGAGCTTGGGGGGAAGAGGTCCACTCTAGGAAGAAGAAGACCCCCCCCCCCCCCTTTATATAGGGGAACCAAAATCCAAACGTTTTCTGCCATGTGCCCGCAGCTAAGCGGTACTACCGCTCCTAGGAGCGGGTACTACCGCCTAGGCTGTACTACTCCGCACAAGCCTAAAAATACACAGAGTGTAACTATGGTAGTGCCGCCAAAGCAGTACTACCGCTGACCCTGGCGGTACTACCGCCTAGGGTTTTAGACCTGGAAAGGCAGCTGTAGTAGAGGGTGCCAGGGGCGGTAGTACCGTGTGAAGCGGTACTACCTTCCTAGTGCCGCTCTACTACTGCTTGGAGCAAATTGGGAACAGAACCTTGCACAGAGGAAAACCCTGCAAGCGGTAGTGGAGACGGTAGTATGGGTTGTAGTACCGCTGGAGTGGTACTACCGCTCTAATACCCCCCCTACTATTGTGAATTACAGAATGACAACAGAACGTTGCACGCTCGGGGAAACCCTAAGCGGTAGTGCCACGGAAGTACCCAGTGGTACTACCGCATAAGAGGTACTACTATGGGCACTAGCAGTACTACCGGTGGCAAGAGGCTGAAACACCACAGAAAACACGGAAAAGTTCCAGAGAAGGGAAAGGAGGTTGTGGGTGCATATGGAGCTGTGTACGTGTTGATTCCACCCATACCTTTCGAAGTGGACTCCCTCTTAATAGTAAGACTTTCCTACGACTCAAATCCACCGAAAAGAAACGTAGAGAATTGCCGTCTTCGAAAGGCTCCGAGGGGCATCGAATCGTCTAGTGCCTAGACATGAGATATCTGAATGCTCAATGCACACGATTATTCCGCAAATGCATTGTCATCAATCACCAAAACCACTTAGGGACAAATATGCCCTTACATCCATGAATATGTGTGGCAGACGTAAGACGCAGCGGATGTTAGAGAAAAGATCGGACGGTTGATCGCCAACTTTTCCTTTCTTTAATTAAGCCCAAGGGACTCGACAGTTCCCCCGAGCACCTTGGCACGACGAGCGGTGGCCGGTCGCCACGGGTACGAGGGGGGCGTGGTGATGGGAGCGGTCGGGAGCGCCTAGATCGGAACAAGGGAGCGAGAAGAGAGGCGAGTAGGGGGACTAGGGTTACGGGGAGGGGAAGACAGAGCCAGCGCCAGACTTATCCCCTCCGGGGCGGCACTGCAGCGCGAGGAGCAAAGGGGTCCGCGGCCATGGCGCCTCGGCCTTTGCTAGGGCACGGCAGGAGGTGAGGGAAGGCCGCAGTTAACGGGCTGGGCCGCACTGTGGCTACCTAAAGCCGAATGCAACAGGTAGGCTCTGACTTCTTCTTTTTCTTTTTTTATATCCTGTTTTCTAGTTTCCTTACCGTTTTGCATTTGGTTTAGCTAGTAAAAGATTTTTGTTAAAAGCCAAACTTGCCACATAAATGCATTGCATTAATTTGGAGTTGTCCACAAAGTTTGGGATTAAAAGGAGTCCAATTAAAATATATTTGATTTTAAACAGGACGATTAAGTATTGCTGGACAGTTTAAAAAAAGGATAAGGGCATTTTAACTATTCAAATAATGTTGATTTAGGCATGAAAAATAGTTAGTGAATTCTTGCAACCAAACCTACATTTTTATTTTAATGTTTGAAGAACTAATAATTTCACCTGCTATTTAAATTTGAGTTTGATTTTTATCCAGGGGCAATTAAGCTTAACAAACATGATGACATGGCCTCATTAGTGTGAGGTCACTGTAGCTTAACTCTGGGGTGTTACACAAACAAAGCCCAGGAATGGGTATTACAACGTTCCTTACATGCAATAAACTCTGGATCACCGCCGTCTATTCTACTTAGCAACATCGGCGAGGAGACAAAGCTCTGGATCACCGCCGGTGCTAAAAGACTAGGGATCATTTTTTTCAATGAGTAATTGTCTTGTAAAACTCTTAACTCTGCTCCTCCCTTATTTAATAGAAAAGGCAAATCTTTTGCCTCCGTTTAAAAAAAAACTCTGAAAAGCTAAAAGGAACAGAGATGTGGAAGGGAAAACTGGGAGGTGGGTCGGGAAGGAGAAAAGGGAAGAACATTAGCTGGACCAGTCCTCCAACTACCAATTAACAGGAACCAACTCTTCTTTCTTAGCCCGGTGGGCCCATAGGCCATAGCCTTATCACAGACACACAATGGGTTGCCACTGTCACCGCCGGCACAACGACGTGATCCAACACCTTCCTATTCCGGGCCAACCAGTAAGAGCATCTCCAGCCGTTTGCCCCTTAAGGAGGCATTTTTTTTCGCCGCTTGGGGGCTCTGGCGATAATTTTAGCCTGGGGAGGCAAAATTTTCCACTCATTGCGCCTCCCAGCGCGGCGGCGTCGACGACCTCCTCAGCGCGCGAGGAGCGAGCAGAGCAGGCACGAGCTGCAGGTCGTCGCAGAGTCCGGAGCGGGACGAGCGAGACCGGGGGAAGCGGGGCTCGAGCGTGGAGGCGGAGCAGGGGCTCGCTGAGCGCACGCGCGGGCGGAGTGGAGCGAAGGCGAGCCAGCACGGCGGCGTGCCTGGGCGGAGAGGCGCGCTCGCGTGTCGCTACGAGGGCGGGAGGAGTACAGGCACGACCACACGAGCTCGGGAGGGCGGGAGGCAGTGTCGGGGCGGGAGCCCGAGACCTTCTGCTCCGCGGCGGCGATATGGGGAAAGGTGCAGCTGAACGTAGTGTGCGGAGCCGGAGGTCTGTGGCCCAGCGGGAGAGTCGCGTGGCGGAGACGAGAGCCTGGCGAGGGTGGCGCGTGGCGGACCGGCGGGGACCGGAGTGGACGAGCGGGGGTGCGGACGAGCGTCCGAGCTCTTCCTCGGCTCACTCGTCTTGTTGTACATTGACAACAACGGCGATGAAGGGGCAGCGCGCGGGCGCAGGCGGACGCCGCGGCGCTTTGGTCGGTGCTTTTCCTTCTCCTTTCCGTCCTTACCGTCGCCATCCACGCCGTGACCAACCTCTGCTACGGGCTTCCCGTGCCCGCGCTTCGGTGGGCGCGCGACGCCGTTGAGGTCATCGCGGCCGTGATGCTACTTGTCGCCAGGTTCTCGGCCGAGACGGCGGCGACGACGGGCAGCTCTGCTTCAGAGGCGCCTCTGCTCAACAGCGCGAGCGACGGAGAGAGAAGAGAGCTTGTTTTTTCTTGCATGCTGCATGTGGTGGGCCTAGGCATGAGAAGGGAGGAGAGAGGCTGGCAGTGGGCCTTGCAGCAACTAAATATAGCACCGGCGGCCCCAGCTGACCCCCAGCTCCCTGGGTTTCCCTTGCATGCGCCGGTCATAGTTTTCGCTAAATCCGGCAAAACGAGACCGTGGGGTGCGGCTGGGATCGTTTTTGACCGCCGGTGCTAAAAAATGACTCCTGGGGGGCGTCTTGGGGCCACGGGTGGAGATGCGCGTCTTGGGGCCACGAGTGGAGATGCTCTTAATGCCAACAACAAGTCATCCACCAGCTCCCATGCTTTTTGTTTCGCTGCACAGTCTGGTTTTTTCCAACAAGGTTAAAGATGTCAACCGGTTCAGATATGCCATTGAACTGAATTCCCAGGAGATGGAGGATTTCCAGAATCCTCGAGCACTGCAGTGTCAAGCGAGACACCGTTTTCGCTTGCTCTTTTCTACGACATTATGAAGAGCACAATAGTCACTGATAGCAAAAAAAAGCTGTGTCATGAAGAGAGTGTATTTTGTCCACCTTGGAAAAATGAATCACTTTCTTCCTCGTTTTCGACGGCAAGCCTATGACTATTCACATGGTCTTTGTAATATCACATGGCTGTCAGTGCCTTGGTGTAGCCATTTGATTAATTAAAAATCTGTTTAACTCCCTCCGTCTCAAAATTCTTGTCTTATATTTGTCTAGACTAGCACATATGCCCGTGCGTTGCAACGGGAGATATAATGGTGTATCCATCGAAAGGCCCAACAACATCCGAATGATGCCACCCGGCAACGGCAGAAGGGCGCGCAACGGGCGTGGCTAATTCACGCGAATTCAGGTGGGTGTAATTAGTTAGTGTGGGCCCCACAGTTGAATTAGTGGGGTGATTAGTTAGTGTGGGCCCACCCTTGAATTCACCGGGGGAGAGAAATTAATTAGGGTGAGGAGAGATTTACGTGGCTTCGTCCCCAGATGCGTTGCAGACCGTTGCAGCGCTCACAGGCGAGGAAGTCTTTTCTCGATTCTACATCAAGAAGCATGCTACAGATACAATGCTTTTGGTACGATTTTTGTACGATGATTTTGATATTAGAAGGCCCCCTAATTTTCAAATCTTAAAGGTATTATTTGTAAGTTGTCATGAAAAAAATCTCGCTAAAAGGGTTCTGTTAGATCATCTCCAGTACATTAGAAATAATGAATTATCCTCTCCTTCCTTTTTCTTTTTGCGAAACTCTCTTTCCGTATTATTGCTCGCTAACCACGCCACTCTTTTACCTTATTTGTGCCCGCTGATCATGCCACACATCTCATGAAATCCAAGCCATATGTCAGCCATCTTTATTACCATTAATTCTCCGGGCTGCTTATTGATTTTTAATCGGAAACATATATAAATCAGTCGAGCGGATCGTAAAACAGCGAGGTGGTACTAATTTATGAAGAAACAGATCTTTTGTTTGCATCCAAATGCTTTAGTTCTGTTGGTTGCATCCTTGGGCCTCGACGTGCAACGTTGGGAGTTCAATCCCATGTGAAGACGTTTATTTTCTGCCTGATCGGTTTTGCGTCATATTTTTTGCCTGGGCCGATTTCGGGCCAAGTCCCAGTAAGACGATTTAGCCCAGCTTGTACGCAAAGCTGTACTCCCTCCATTCCAAAATGTAGTGCCTATAGATTTTTGTAAAAGTCAAACGTTGTCAACTTTGACCAAGTGTATAGAGAAAACTATCTACATCTACAATACCAAACATGTATATTCTGAAAATATAACTCACGATGTATCCAATGAGGAGCATTTGGTATTCTAGATGTACCTATTTTTCTCTATAAACATAGTCAAAGTTTGTAATGTTTGACTTTTGTAAAAATCTATAGACACTACATTATGGAACGGAGGGAGTATCGAGGATGAGTGTACGACGGTACGAGCAGTGCGACGGACGAAATTGACCGCACCAAACCAGGGAAAGGACGGACGAAATTACGGGGTAAGAAGCAATAGCCCCTTTATTAGTAGTAGGTATAGATATGGATATGTTCTAATACTAAAACGTGACTTGATACATCCGTATTTAGATAAATCTAAAACAAGAATTTTAGGACGGAGGGAGTAACACCTACTGTACCTGGTTTATTTGCTCATCTCGGTCATCAGGGCTATCGCTAATTGTTTGTACGTTTATTTGATGTGTCGACAGATTAAAATTGCACAGTTAAAAAGGTTAGACTTCTCACCGAAAAAAAAAGGTTAGACTTCTTCTGATTTTAGTTAGTTCAGCTAATCTTTCTAAGCTACACATATAAGCTGATCAAATATACATTTTCACATGGTTCTTTACGCTGGGTCCTGGGTTTCACTATCTCACCCTGACGTAATATATTAAGCTAAGCAAATTGAATTGCATACTCACAAACCTACCTGACATTGTCAAATAGCCGTCCGATTATACTTAAGAGGTGGAAGACAACCTCTTGCTTCGGCAATAGGTATATGACGCATTTAAGATTTAACCAATCTAAGAAAACTACTCCCTCCGTCCTAAAATAAGTGTCTCAACTTTGTATTAGGTTTAGTACAAATTTATACTAAGCTCAAGACATTTATTTTGGGACGGAGGGAGTATTATTCTTCTCCTCCCTGGGCGGCAGGTACCAGAGATAATTATATTTTGTATTTGTGCGGTAGGTGTGCTGTCACACGTCTAGACAGTGGACGTAATTATTTAATTTTCACTTCTGCGACTTTGTGTATTGGAAAGAAAATTCATATTTGGTAAGGTCACAGCCAATGGAACGTCACTTTCCAATGAACTGCATTGGATGTACTGACATAAATACTTACTGTAGTGATCAAGTTGCAATATTATAAGAAATCTTCATTATACGTCAGCCCAAAAATAATGCCCACTGATGAGCTGTTGCAAGATTGGTTAGTTGTGATTGGTTCCCAGAAATCAAATTCATCCACTTGGCTCCCACAAAGTCAATACTCACCGTTGGCTTCATTTTCCTCACAAGCAAGCTAGCACGTCTTGCTCACAACATTTTCTTCTCCATTCAGCAGAGCATTTGTGTTTCCTTCTGTTCTGCGTGTGTTGGGGAGCTGCGAGTGTTCCAATGGAGGAGCTGGTGGCCACCATGGCGATCCGGCCATTGGTATCCATGCTGATTAACAAGTCGTCCAGCCACCTCCTGGACCGGTACAAGGTGATGGAGGGAATGGAGGAGCATCACGGGATTCTCAAACGTAAGCTTCCAGCCATCCTCGACGTCATCACCAACGCCGAGGAGCAGGCGACGGCCCACAGAGAAGGGGTAAAAGCGTGGCTCCAGGAGCTCAAGACAGTGGCTTATAAGGCAAATGAGGTCTTCGATGAATTCAATTATGAAGCACTCCGACGTGAAGCCAAGAAAAATGGGCACCACAGCAAGGTTGGCTTCAATGTAATAAAACTCTTCCCTACTCACAATCGTATTGTGTTCCGCTACAAAATGGGCCGCAAGCTTTGCTGGATTCTGCAGGCCATTGAGGTCCTCATAGCAGATATGCAGGCCTTTGGGTTCAATTGCCAATCACAGCAGCCGGTGTCCAAGGATTGGCGGCGGACAAATTATGTTATCATCGACCCAAGAGAAATTGCCAGCAGATCCAGACACGATGATAAGAAGAATATTATTGACATGCTACTTGGTGAAGCTAGCAGTTCAGATCTTGCAGTTGTTCCCATCGTTGGGATGGGGGGCCTTGGCAAGACCACATTGGCGCAGCTCATATACAATGAACCTGAAATTCAGAAGCATTTCCAGTTGCTGCTTTGGGTCTGTGTCTCTGATACCTTTGAAGTGAACTCCTTGGCCAAGAGTATAGTCGAAGCATCTCCCCAAAAGAATGATGATACATATAAACCAGCACTGGATAGACTTAAAAAATTAGTCAGCGGGCAGAGGTATCTCCTTGTATTGGATGATGTCTGGAACAACGAGGAGTTACATAAGTGGGAAAGATTGAAGGTTTGTCTTCAGCATGGTGGCATGGGTAGTGCAGTGTTGACAACAACTCGTGATAAACGAGTATCTGAAATTATGGGTGAAGATAGACTAACCTACAATCTCAATGTTTTGGAGGATTCCTTCATAAAGGAAATCATCGAGGCCAGAGCATTTAGTCCACACAAAGAAAAACCTCCTGTGCTAGTCAAGATGGTTGATGATATTGTGAAGAGATGTTGTGGCTCTCCTTTAGCTGCAACTGCACTGGGCTCTCTACTCCTTACCAAGACCAGCGTGAAAGAATGGAAGGCTGTATCCTCTAGAAGCAGCATTTGCACAGAGAAAACTGGAATTTTGCCAATACTCAAGCTTAGCTACAACGATTTGCCATCACATATGAAGCAGTGCTTTGCTTTCTGTGCTATATTTCCCAAGGATTACAAGATTAATGTGGAGAAGCTGATCCAACTGTGGATTGCAAATGGCTTTATTCCAGAGGATGAGGAAGATAGTCTTGAAACTATTGGAAAACATATTTTCAATGAGCTGGCCTCAAGGTCATTCTTTATGGACATAAAGGAAACTAAAGATGCCTCGAAGTATTATTCCATAACTACATGTAAAATTCATGATCTTATTCATGATATTGCAATGTCTATTATGGAAAAGGAATGTTTTGTTGCAACTATGGAACCAAGTCAAACCGTGTCGCTTCCAAATACTGCCCGGCATTTATTTTTGTCATGCGAAGAAACAGAAGGTATTTTGAATGATTCTATGGAGAAAATGTGCCCTGCTACCCAAACATTGCTATGCTATAGTTATATGCGTAGGTCATTGCAACATGTATCAAAATACAGTTCTTTGCATGCCTTGAAGCTCTGGATGGGAACACAATTATTTCCACTGAAACCAAAGTATCTGCATCACCTGAGGTACCTTGATCTGTCAAACAGTCATTCTATCAAAGCACTTCCTGAAGATATAAGTACTTTATATAACCTGCAAATGTTGGACCTTTCCAACTGTGATTATCTTTGTCGACTTCCAATGCAAATGAAGCATATGACTTCCCTCCGTCACCTCTACACTCATGGATGTCCAATGTTGAAGGGCATGCCTCCAGAACTTAGGAAACTCACCAAGCTGCAGACTCTTACATGTTTCGTAGTAGCAGTTACAGGACCTGATTGCAGTGATGTTGTAGAGCTGCAACATTTAAACCTTGGCGGTCAGCTAGAGCTATGTCAGTTAGAGAATATTGATACAGATGCAGAAGCAATAGTGGCAAATCTTGGAAAAAAGGAGGATCTCAGAGAACTGACATTAAGATGGACATCTGTTTGTGACAGCAAGGTGCTCGATAATTTCGAACCTCATGATGAGCTACAGGTTATGAAGATATATTCCTATGGAGGGGAATATATTGGTATGTTGCAAAACATGGTTGACGTCCATCTTTTTCATTGTGAGAGACTGCAATTTTTGTTCAGATGTGGTACACCCTTCACTTTTCCAAAACTGAAGCAGCTTAAGCTTGAACATTTACTAGATTTTGAGCGATGGTGGGAAATAATTGAGTGTAAAGAAGAGAAAATAGTATTTCCTCAGCTTGAGAAGTTGTTTATTAGGTATTGTGGAAAGCTGATAGCATTGCCAGAAGCACAACAATTTCAAGAACCGTGTGATGGAGGTTATAGATTGGTGCGCTCACCATTTCCTGTCTTAAAGGAACTCGAAATGAATGGCTTGGAGAGCTTTCAGAGATGGGATGCAGTCGGAGGAGAACAGATATTGTTTCCTTGTCTCGAGAAACTATCAATTCAGAAATGCCCAAAGCTGATAGCGTTGCCTGAAGCACCATTGCTGCAACAACCATGTAGTGGAGGCAATAGATTGGTACGCTCCGCGTTTCCTGCCCTAAAGGTACTTGAAATGGATGGCTTGGATAGTTTTCAGAGATGGGATGCAGTCGAAGAGACTCGAGGAGAACAAATATTGTTTCCTCAGCTTGAGAAACTATCAATTCAGAAATGCACAAAGCTGATTGATTTACCCGAAGCGCCAAAACTTAATGTATTCGAATTTGTATGTGGCAAGCAAGAGATCTTCCACTGTGTAGACATATATATGTCTTCACTGACGAAACTGATATTGCACCTAGAATACACAGGGACAACATCAGAGGCTGGGCACGCAGAAACAACATCAGAGTTTGAGGGCACTTCAATTGTACCAGTGGAGAGCAAGGTGAAACAAAATCAGAAGTCCCCTCTTGAAGTTATGTTGTTAGGGTACTGTAACTCATTATTTGAATCAGATGTTCTAGAGCCGTGGGATTTTGTGCATCTTAAAGATTTGACAATTAATAGATGTGATGTGCTCGTCCACTGGCCAGAGAAAGTGTTTGAAAGCTTGGTATCCTTGAGAAAATTAAAAATTGCGTACTGCAAAAATCTGAGTGGATACGCACAAGCTCCTCTTGAGCCATTGGCAACCGAAAGGACTCAACACCTGCCAACTCTGGAGTATCTTGTGTTACAAAATTGTGCAAGTGTGGTTGAGATGTTCAACGTCTCGGCAGCCCTCAAGAGCATGACCGTTTACAGTTGCATTAAGCTTGAGTCCATATTTGGCAAGCAGCAGGGCATGCCAGTGTTAGTTCAAGGGTCTTCTTGCAGTGAGGTGATCGAGCCCACAACTGTATCAGAGTTGTCATCATTACCCATTAATCACTTTTACCCATGCCTAGAATATCTATATTTATCTAGATGTGATAGTTTATCAGCAGTTTTGAATCTTCCACCATCCTTAAAGACCTTAGATATTTATAGCTGCAATACTATTCAAATCCTATCATGTCAGCTGGATGCGCTCCCAAAACCACAAGTCAGTACTTCCATAAATGTACCAGAGCCATTAGCAGCAGCGAGAGAGCATTCCCTTCCTCTTTGTCTCGAATCTCTAACAATGTGTTCCTGTGATAGCATGTTGGGGGGGACACTCCATTTGCCCATGGCCCTCAAGAGACTGGACATTATGGGCAACAGTGGATTGACATCGCTGGAGTGTCTGTCGGGAGAGCACCCCCCATCGTTGAAGTTACTTTATCTTGAAAGATGCAGTACCCTGGCGTCCCTGCCGAATGAGCCGCAAGTATACAGGTCTCTCTGGTTTCTTAAAATTACAGGCTGCCCTGCTATAAAGAAGCTCCCTAGATGCCTGCAACAGCAACTGGGCAGCATCAAAGACAAAGATCTAGATGCCCGTTATGAAGGTATGCTTGCAGCACGTCCTTCTATCTTTGCCACATTTAACAAACAGATGCAGTCATCCATTCAATCCCTTGTACATAATGGTGAACACGTTTGCAAAAGTTTCTTCTCCATTATTTGAATCCCATCATGCTATACATTATGATATAGCACATTAGTTCATACAAGTTTTTTTCTGACATCGCTTGTGGTATGTGCAGTAACGGAATTCAAACCATTGAAACCGAAGACATGGAAGGAAATACCGAGGCTAGTCCGTGAACGGAAGCAGGCCTGCCGGAGCTGAAGGTCATTCAGCTTCTATTCAATGACAGGCCTGATCCCTGATTGTTGCTCTGCTCTGCTAGGGGAATGCCCTTTGATTGCTTCTACAACTGAACTGTGCCGCAGTCCGCTCTCGGTCGAGGACTGCCTGGGCCTGCGGTGTAAGGTGGCTGCTTGGTGTCGAGTCGAGCATCTCTGAATCAACATCCTATGCCGAGACCATCTCATCTTGATCAGGTTTGCTGTTGTCCAGTCAAGCGAGGAAACACAAGGAAGAAACAAAGTACAAAGGGCATGGTAGTTTATTTTATTTTTTTGCTCCGGAGATTGTACCAATTTATGTTATGATTGTTATCTGCTCTGTTAAACTCTGACCTTTATCTTGTTCAAGGTTCAGATACTTGGTAGGTTTAGTAGAAGCTGGGGTACTTGTAATGTGAGCTATATATATATATCTAGTTTCAGACCATTTCCAGATCAAGTACAAGCTGGGAAAGGTTCAGGTGGTGTGTGAGCTTTCTGGCCCTGCTTGCTTGACGCGAAGTTTTACCGACATATAGTGAGGTGCAGGATGGGTGTCATCATCTTTTGATTTTGCAGATATATATAATATACTGTTAAGCAGCAGTTTGATCGTCTGTATGAGATAGAGGCATTTCTCATTCGTATGTAAGATGGTTAAGCAGCAGCAGCCGGTGTCAGTGAGGCCGTCACCTGTTGAATGTGAGGGCCCTGTGTGTGCAGTTGAGAGACTTATCAAAACAGTTGAGTTGCTCTGCTCTGCTGCAAAACTGTATGTTTGCCCGTGGAGGAATGAATATTTCAGTTTCACAATTTGTGAACTATTGCTCTGCTCTAGTTTCAGCATCGTTTATTTTGTTAACGGAATGAATGGCTTGGACTGCTTCTGCAACTGAACTGTGCTACGGTTGCTCTAGATCGAGAATTGTGGTGCATGCGGACTGCGGTGTAGGTTGAGTGCTCGGCGTCAGAGTCGAGCTGGATCGCCGAATCACATCCCAGGCCGGCCGCGATGATCTGCTCTGGATTTAGTTTGCTGCTGGTCCTTTGGTGGGTGTGCACAACATGGCCAGCAGCAGTTTAGGCTCCCCTTTCCTCTTTCCAGTGTTCGCTGTAGCGTAGTAATTTTTGTAGATATCAGAATAACTTGGTGGCTGCTTACGAGGGAGGAGGACATGGATGGATGAGCCTGCTCAGTATGCACTTCAATGAAGAAGCAATGGACGGATGTTCAGATACATCCATTGGAGCGAAAGCTACTTCTGGACGGAGGGAGTGTTACGTAAGATTTTGTGTCCTTTGATTACTTTTGGTGCAGCTTCTGTTGATGGTTTGCATGCTCTTCTTCATCTCAAGGATTTACTTTCTCTTAGTGTCTGTGTTTCGTATGTTTCTTTAGAGCCTCCTCTAGTCAATCAGACACTTATCTGCTTTTATAGACTAGAGTTATTATTGGTAAAGCCCTTCACCCGAGATTAATGTTACTTAGGAATTGGGCAGGACATTCCTAGTCATTCTGCTATGCTGATAGGCGTTGTAGTAGATGGATCAAGCCATCATGGCGACCCCGCTAACGACCCCGTTACCGGTTATGTACGGTGAGTGATGGATCAAAACTCCAATGCGTATAACACTTTGCTGGTCTCATATTACCAAAGCTGAATCAAGCCATCAACTCTTCATCTACATATTTCTTTTGTTCTATTTTTTTAGTGTTTGTTACCTCTGCAGTCTCCTGTAGCCAGTCAGTGCTCTGCTTCTGTACCACAGTTTGTAATGCTCCACAAAGTCCGTCGCTGTTGCCATGGGAAGCCACCATAGCCACCGAGACCCCGTATGCTTTATCAACTGTGGCTTTATCTGTGGATTTGCTTGGATGATAGGCCTGATCCCTCATTGTTGCTCTGCTCTGCTCTGATATGGGAATGGCCTGTGATTGCTTCTACAACTGAACTGTGCCGCAGTCACTCTTGGTCGACGACTGTCGGGGCCTGCGGTGTAGGGCGACTGCTTGGCATCGAGTCGAGCATCTCTGAATCAACATCCTAGACCAAGACGATCTCATCTCGAAGCGAGGAAAACAAGGAAGAAACAACGTAGAAAGGGCATGGTAGTTTATTTTATTTTGCTTCAGAAATTGTACCAATTTACACTAGTAGAAAAGAGGGCTTTGGTCCAGGCCAGGTTAGCCCATTAGTCCCGGTTCAATCCAGAACCGAGACTAATGGGGGCATTAGTCCCGGTTTGTGAGCCCAGGTGGCCGGCCGGGCCACGTGGGCCATTTGTCCCGATTCGTCTGGACCTTTTAGTCCCGGTTGGTGCCACGAACCGGGACTAAAAGTGATGCCTATTAGTACGTTCAGGCACCAACCGGTACTAAAGGTTAGACCTTTAGTCTCGGTTCGAGCCACCAACTGGTACTAATGGGGTTTGAGGCATTAGTACCGGTTCATGGTACGAACCGGTACTAAAGGTCCCATTTTCAAACTCTACCCCACCCCCCGGATCGCCTTTTCAGTTTAAAAAAAATAAAAGAAAATGATGAAAATGTCAAAAAAATAAAAGAAAATAAGTTTTCCATGTGATATGTGGTCTAGTTGTTGGAAAAATTTACAAATATGAATTTTGACTTTATTTGCAAAATCTCATTATATTCAGCTTTCATGCTTCTCATTATATTCTGCATTCTGGCAGTATTGCCTTCTTTTGGCACAATTTTTCATGCTCAGGCAGAAAAAGCATTAAGCCAGAGGTACCTTATTGCTTTAAGGTCAATCAGTATTCGGTGTATTTCTCCAAAAACAAAAATACAGCATGGAGAGGTATTCTGGTGTTGATCTGTTTAATATCGTCTGGCAATGGTCATAAAACACTGGAATATTTTTTTACCAAATTCCAGTCAAATGCACACAGACACCTTGTAAAATTTCTGCGTTCTAAATAGGTCTAAGTCATAGTTTTAAATAGCGTACTATGTCTTACCAGCGGACCTCTTCTAAATGCTATATCATGCGGTGCTATAGCGCGCTGTTTAAAATGTTTGTTCATTTGTTTGTGTTGAGTATATATTTGTGTTGCATGTATTCTGTATTGTGACTCATCTCCTAGTGGTGTATATTAGAGATTGAGGCCTACCTTGTATTTATATATACGTGCACCAGCACCCCATTAATACAACGATTATTGTATTAGCAAATCATCCCTCTACATGGTTCATCTTGAAGGTACTGACCTAGGGCCAGCCGCCGCCGCCGCCGCGCCTCCTCGCGCGCGCCGTCGCCGCGTCCTCCTCTTATGCCGCCCGCCGCCCGTGCCAGCGGCGCCAATTCCGCTCAACCCGCTTGTTGCTGCTGCTGCCTTGGCGTCACCGCCGCCGCCTTTCCCCGCCGCCACCACCGCGCCTCCTCGCGCGCGCTGCCGGCACCACACCTCGCCGCGTCCTCCTCTAACACCGCCGCCGCCCCATGCCGACGCGCCGCTTCCGCTCCAACCTGTCGTGCTGACTGATGTCGTCGTTGCACGCCTCCTGCCACGCCGCTGCCGCCCCGTCGCGCCCCCACCCTTCTCCGTCGCCGCCGCCGCCTTCCCTGCCGCAACGACGCTCGTCGTAGCCGCCACACATGTTTTGACAATAATAAATTGTGGAAGCTCAAAATAGTTCTTCAAGTAAAAATATTCCTCAAGATTTTAAACAAAGGTGATCTTAACTAGAGATAACCTGACAAGCCACAACTGTCAAGGTAGCAAGACTTGTGTCTTTGTCAACATGACGAGTCCATTAAACACGTATTTTTAGTGTAAATTTGCTTGTGCAGTGTGGTCCATTGTTCAATAGTTTCGAATCTTTACCCCCTCGCAGAGTGCGTAATATGTTCGGCAATTGATTGTGGGTTATCGACTAATAATTTTGTTCACAGATTCTTGTGGGAGCAGCAACCTTATGTTGAGCTCGGTGGCTTACTAGGAATGACGTGTTTCTTTCACAAAACATGTGTTTCGTCTCATATGTGCAGGTTATTTATGCATGTATGTAATGGGTTCATATTTGGTCTATCCTGTACAAACCGGAGGACATAGACCTTTTTATCATGATGTCTATCCGGCTGGAGCATACAGTCAGGAAGATTTTCTCTCATCGTGGATGGCAGTGTAATATTCGGATATGATCTAAGGCTGACCTTATTTTATTTTATTTTGTAAAAGAATATTTTTGTTTTGGTCTTGTTGGATGTTTTGGCTGTGTACATCGTGCTATGTAGAGGTCGAGCATTCCCTCAGTGTGGTTGTATCAACTTGATATATCAATTGAATCAAAATGTCCTTTATTGAAAATACTTGCGACTAATAAAACATTTCTCCTCCTACTTATGACCTTATCAAGCGTTTTTAATATCTGGGATCTGTAGCACTGAGAAGTGTTAGATGTGTTAGATGTGTATAGTCTCTCTTTTCGGTTTATGCCGATTGTACACATGTATATGTATTGGCCCTTGGCCCCAAGTTGGCCCTCCTGAGAATACAGTTGCTCATTTCTCTAACAAGAAGATGGTATAAAGGCTAACGGATGGACACAACTCAGTTCAAACCTCCACGGGCTTACTTGCTCCCATATTCAGCTTCCATGCTTCTCATTATATTCTACATTCTGGCAGTATTGCCTTCTTTTGGCACCATTTTTCATGCTCAGGCAGAAAAAATATTAAGCCAGAGCTACCTTATTGCTTTAAGGTCAATCAGTATTCGGTATATTTCTCCAAAAACAAAAATACCGCATGGAGAGGTATTCTGGTGTTGATCTGTTTAATATTGTCTGACAATGGTCATAAAACACTGGAATTTTTTATGTACCAAATTCCAGTCAAATGATCGCAGACATCTTGTAAAATTTCTGCGTTCTAAATAGGTCTTTTTTTTAGAAAAGGAGGATGACCCTCGGCCTCTGCATCTGGGCGATGCATACGGCCACTTTATTAACTATTCTCATAAGACCTTACAAAGTAATACAATAGTAAGACTAAAGCCGCCGTCTAAGCAACAAACTGTCGCTACACCTATCCAGTTGATGAAGGGGCGCAGATAGCCTGGGCCTAATACCAAACAGTCATCGCAGCCAAACCTAACATCTAAGACCTGAGGTCCCATCCAGGACGCCTGCCGGGCATGGGTCTCACCGGTCCGGCGTGCTCTCATAGGCCGCCGCCGCCAACTGCCACCGCTCCATCTTCAGAACTGTACTGATGCATCAACCTTGCTCGGTCCAGCTATCGTCGACGCCACCATGGTGCCCAACGGCACCTCCTCCCTGCGTGCAAACAGCTGAGCACGTCGCGGTCGCCACTGATACACCTCAGCACCATGCTGCCATGTACCACCAGCCGACACAGCTTGAAGTCTTGGGAAGATCTGTCGTGCGTAGCACCTGCCAACCAGGCATGACAAAGCGTAGCACCTGTCGGTCAGGCATGACTTGACATCTCCACCGAAGCTCAGTGCAAAGACGAAGCCGCTCCACATCCTGCCTCTGACTTCCAGCTCTGCTCCACAAACGATGCTCCCAAGAGAGAAACGACACCGCAGTGCCGCCATCGTCCGATCTGGAACACCAGGTCCTAGGGTTTCCCTCGGAGCAACACGAGTGGGTCGACAGTAGTTACACGAAGATGCCTTCATCAAGGTAACGGCGTAGAACGCCGCCATCGCCTGCCGTCGGCTCGGTTTTCACCGGCAACCATGTCTCCCCAACTCGCAGCCGGGACTAGATGATGGATCTCGAGATCAAATCACCAAGCCTCTGGCCGGCCACCTCCGACGAAGAAGATGACCACCACCACTAGGTACACCGGCCAGAACAGATCTTCCATGTGCCGCCAAGCCGTCCACCAAGCCCTCGACGCCGTCGCCGATCTAAAGCCAGATAACATGCCGCCGAAGACCGCATCGCACCGCCGCCCGATCCAGGCCAGCGGCCGCAGCAGCCGCCCGTGGCCCGAGGCAGGGCCGACCACCGTCACCGTCTAAGCCATCATCGCCGCTTCTAGATCAGCCGCACCTCCAGGCATGTTGGGGCCCCGCCACCCCTGAGATGCGGAAGGGAGGAAGAGCCCCCGCCACCACCGTCGGCCTCTGGGCGCAAGCCGGCGGCGTCCTTGGGCGGCGGCGGGAGGAAGGGAGGAGGATCGGGTGGCCTCTCGAGTGGCGGCTGGGAAGGCCTCCGGAGTCGCCTGGAGGAGCATAGTTTTAAATAGCGCGTTATGCCTCTTAGCAGCGGACCTCTTCTAAACGCTATATCATGCGGTGCTATAGCGCGTTGTTTAAAATGTTTGTTCATTTGTTTGGGCCAGTGCCCCTCCGCTTAGGACCTCTTCCAAACGCTATAGTGCGCTATTTAAAACCATGGTAAGTTAGTGCTTCATTCTACATTGGTATCGGCTTATGCATATGAGAGTGGTTTTTGCGAACTGTATCTTTTTTTAGAGGTGAGATAGTTTGGTTGGATGAACATCGATCTGGAACACTGCTCATGTACAAAATCAACACAAGTTCTGTTCAATGAACACAATTCATACGGTTTTTGTACATGAACAGTCATTTACTATCAATAATTTCCAATTTTGTGCTTCACACTTTTTGTTTCCATAAGAAGAGCTAATATAGAGCAGAGATGTATGGAACTCCTATAAATAGCTTCTTCCCTATGATGATACCGAATTAAGTTAGAGTGATATGAATACTAATTTATATCTCCTTATACAGCTTCAAATCATCTAAAATATTAGAGGAAAACAAGACCACAAGCGGCACACACCCAGGAGACCGACAGATGGGCCCGCCGCAGCCGAAGCGGAGGCGCCACCGCTCGGTGCAAAGGAGATCGGTAAGAAACCGCCCTGCCAACCCACGATCGATTCACCCCCTGCTTTCACCCGGACAGAGGCGCACACACACCCTGTGACTGCGTAAGGTGGCCCGCCCGCAACGCTGGCCCACACGTCATCCGCTCTAGCTTGATTACGCAGCGTGCAAAGAAACGAGCGCTCAGATGTTTACCAGGTCGATGGAAGCACTAGTAGAAAAAGGGTCAAACCTGAAGCACATTAGTGCCGGTTTGATTTTGGCCCGGTACTAATGGTACCATTAGTGCCGGTTCGAACGGATTTGCATTAATGCCGGTTCGTGTTGAACCTTTAGTACCGGTTCGTGGCACGAACCGGTACTAAAGATGATGGTGGTGGCGTCGGGCGGGGCCCCACGATCACCTTTAGTACCGGTTCGTGGCACGAACCGGTACTAAAGGGGTCTGACCTATAGTACCGGTTTGTGACACAAACCGGCACTATAGGGCAATTTTCAAACTCTTCCCCCCTACCGCCATTTCAGTTCTAAAAAAATCAAAAGAAAATGATAAAAACTTCAAAAAATAAAATCCTTCGAGAGGTAGTTATATTACTACATTTACTAGTTAGGAAAATTTGAAATCTACAATTTGGACATGTTTTGCAAAAAGTGTAGGGAAAATGTAAAACGGCTATAACTTTTGCATACGATGTCGGAAAAAAACGTATAATATATCAAAAAATTCAGCACGAAAATCCGCATCCGATGGAGACCGCCTATGGCCTGTTTGGAATTTTTTAGAATCCTCAAATTCCAAAAGGAAAAAAGATATGGTTAAATTTCAGTTTTTTTAAAATTTTTTGGTTAAATCTGGTCAAACTACTCATTCAAGAAGTATTAATGTTACTACATAATTATTCAAGAATATTAGTGTTACTAAATAATTATTTCAATTTTTTGAATTTTGGTCAAATCTGGTCAAACTATGGTCAAACTGTGGTCAAACTATGGTGAAACTTATTCAAGAAATATTAGCGTTACTAAATAATTACTGTTTTTTTTAGAATAATAGTTTCAAACTCAAACGATGAAATGTGTGACTTCATGCTCAAGCTAAACTCCTGAGGGTTAATAGGATTGACATCTTACTATTATCAGGAAAACAACAAGTGCAGACTCGGAAGCGAAGGAGAATAGAACCCGAAAGTTAAGCGTGCTCGGGCTAGAGTAGTGAGAGGGATGGGTGACCGGTCGAGAAGTTAGATGATTTGGAATGAGTGATCCACACTTGAGCAGTTAAGAGAGGTGATTAGAGACTAAATCATCAAATAATTCAGAAAAATTAAAAATAAAAAAAATCGAAAAAAAATTTCCAAAATTTTCAAAAAAAATCCAAATAAAAAAACTTTAGACCAACCGGTACTAAAGGTCCCCCATACCAGGGCGCGAGCTCACGCCACGTGGTGGCACTTTAGCTCCGGTTCGTGCCGAACCGGTGCTAAGAGGGGGGGGGGGGGGGGGCTTTAGTGCCCACCCTTGTACAGGAGGATTTCCTAACGCAGATGGCGCTAGAACGGCGGGTTGCGTAGATTGATTTATATGTTCGATAACTTGTCCAAGTTCAGATGTCCTTTCCATGACTATATTTAGTCTTGATCAGGCCATTGCCGTTGCTCAAGTACTCGTCCTGGAACTTTACACCGTGAAAGGATGTTTCCACTTGTATGTACTGAATTACTGGTCTTCATACAATAAATTGTACTCACATGATAAAGACAAGATAAATGGCTCCGAAATACATTGTTTAGTACCTGTCACGCGGATGATATGTTGTTGAAAGGAAGCTGAAATGAGTCGTTCCCACATTTAAGACATCTTTAATGATGCAAATAGACTTGAAGTGATGGTACGTGTGAACAGAACTAGCATAACATGCATGTTTCGTTCATCTATTACTTGGAAGTTAGTTGTTGTGGTTCATGCAAATGAAAATGCCATTTGATTGCTCACTCGTTGACAAACTTCTCTCCATTCTTTTAATGCAACTTCCTCCAAGCAAATACAATATTTCCTTGCACTTTGTTTTTGTCAAGAAACTAAACATGCAGATAGGATGGTGACATGATTCTGGAGTCCAAACACGTGATAAACAGTTCTTGAATGGCTTGATCAACACATTTCCCGTGCTCACTTTTTTTCTTCAAAAAGAGCTAACAAAGACAAAAGAGATGTGCTATGTAAGTCCTATATATAGTTCACTGTCTTGGAATGTCAAAGTGAGCGTGATATGTTTTCATATTCGCTTCTCTGTATCCGGCTTCGGTCTCTCTAAACTATTGGAGAAAAACAAATACATGTATCCACTAGCGCCTAATCCTTCTCCCACTCTTGCTCTTACGAGTGCATCTGCCCGATCAATTCCTTTGTCGAGCCGGAGCTCGTGCCTATGCCAGCATATGACCCGGCAAATACACCAAAGTTGCAGGCCGCGCAAGCTGTTCAGATGCCGGACGGGCACACGGTGATGATCTTCCACACCTTGGCCGCCGCCCAGGGAACACGGTGAATTTGGGATCGGATATAAATAGGAAAAGATTGAGCAAGATACGAGCCCTTGAATAAAAGTTTTTCAACAGTTTGATGTCATCGATCTTCAGCAAAATCCAACAAATGGGTGGACTTCGCGGGGAATGTGCGGGTGCTCTGGGAAGGCATGCTGGAGCAGCCCGAGTGAATGCACCATCTGGATGCTGCCCGAGTGGATGCACGATCTGGATGCAGCTCGAGTGGTTGCACCTTAGACATCCCGCTTGTGCTCATGTCCGATTTCAGCTGTGTCTGCTTATCCATATGTTAGAGTAATTACCATTCATAAATCTTATTAGAGGGGGTGTACTGGATTTGATTAGTGATCAATTCGTTAATGTATTTCTGCCTTAGATAGTATTATTCTATTCCTTGATTCTTACAGTGGACATATATTTTAGTTTTAGATACATCTCATCATTCTTTCCAGCCCGAGCATCCTTCCCCAAAGAAAATCATTAGAAGGGTCAATACTCTGTCTTGTTCCATCTTTACGCAGTTTGAATTCCTAAATCTCATTTGTTGACTGAGCAATTTTACAACGGTACCCTGGTACTCAATGAGATGTGTCAGGACTCAGGACTTTACCAGGGAAATCTGGCCTTTCGTTCATGGAGGTAGTTTAGACTATTTTAGTTTGCTAACGAAGGGTAATTCTGACTTGGACCCTCAGGCTTCAATTTCGATTGAGTGCACGATCGATTGCCCTTCCATCTGTTCCTCTGCCTCCACTCCAATCGACCTCACGATGCCTTTCTTCTTCGTCTAGCAACATGGTGAAATGATACGATTCAATCGCGAGAAAAAAAAAAGATTTCGACCAATATAATTACACTTATCAACTTATCCAAATGTTGACTTTCCTATAATTTAGGCATCAAAAATCCTATCCCTACTTTAAAATCTTATGAAAAATCTATGTACTAGTTTATTTTGGATTGTAACCACCCCATAATTTTAGCTAACCATCATTAGATTGAACTATATAAACTGTACGTGCCAGTAGCATTGCTCTTTAGGCATGCAACTGGTTCAGTTTTTACAGCATTAGTTCTCTAAATGAGTACATTAGACTATATTTAGTCTTCACAATTGAAGTCTTTGTTCACTTGTATGCAAGCAGAGTAAAGTGCCAAAAGATTTTGCATTGTACTCATATGATAAAGAAATGGTCAAAGTAACTGGCCGCTCGGTGGGCTCGCATGGTCATGGCGGCGGAGGTCGCAGCAGCCAGCGGCTCGGCTGGTTGGCGGCGGCGGAACATGGCCGGTGGCAGCAATGATGTTCTGTCTGGATCGCGGGGCGGCGGCCCTGGAAGGTGGCGGCGGGTGAAGCTCGTGCTTCCCGCGGCGACATGGCATGGTGCAGTCCCTGTTCAAGGCGGATCTGCGATGACGATCTAGTGGTTTTTCTACGGATTGGTTCGGATTAGAGACGATGACGAGCTCGTGGGATTCATCTTGGTGGCTCTCGTTGTTTGGCGAGGTGGGGTGGGAGCCCTCCTCCAAGGCCCCAGTGGTGGCACCTTCAGGACGTCGCCGATGCGCTACGGTGGCACTCTGCGGTTGGTCGCCGGATCTAGGCGGCTAGATCCGGGGCTTGGAAGGCGGTCGAGATGGTGCACAGGTGGTCGGGTGGATTTCTTCGGGCGGATCCGAGTGAAAACCTGGTCTTCGGTCGGTGGCCGGAGCCGGTGATGATGATGCCATTATCATCGTTTCCTTCATGAAGGCATCATCGAGGTGAAGCTCCCAACTCGACTCAATACCTCCGGGGGAAACCCTAGATCAGTTGATCGGATGACGGCGGCAATTATGTGTCATTACCCCCTTGGGGGCGGCATTCTTGGAGGTGCACTCGGGCTCGAGGGACCAGCTAGCGGACGGCTTCTTCGGTGGAGCGGTGTTTCTTTCTACATATTCATGGCGGCGGTTCTCGGCAGCGTGGAGCAGTGGAGGCTTGGCGTTTGATGTGTGGCGATGGACATGCGCAGAAGGATGACACTGTCTGGCGTCGATGGCAGAGAGTCTTGACAAGGTCAATGCGCCAGTATCTGCGTTGAGGATTGATAGATGGAAGACGGAGGTGAAGGCCCTTGCAGCGTGCGCTTATGGTGCTCACTGAGAGTGCGGCAGACCGGTGTGTTGCCCAGTCCCGCCTTTGTGGCTTGGATGGGGCATCCGGGTTTAGATGTTACGATTTGGTGCGATGTCTGTTTGGTATTTGGTCAAGACATTCGGCACCCTTCATCAAGGGGATAGGAGTAGCGACAGGTGTCATCTAGATGGTGGCTTCGGGCTTACTGGTGTATTACTTTGTAAGGTCTGTGTGAATAATAAATAAAATGACCACATGCACCTCCCAGATGCAGAGGCCGGGGTTCATCCTCCTTTTCCAAAAAAAATATGATAAAGAAATGGCAAACTCCTTACTAGTTGAAAAAAATATAATAAAGAAATGACTTGATCCATACCTATTAGGCAAGCAAAGTTGAAACCTCTTTAGTTCAACTAAATGAACCAAATTTTCAGAATTCACTTCATTCTTGAAACGTTAGTTCATTTGGTTGAACTAAATAGGGTCAGAGAGTAACCTAAAGGTTCCAAATTTGCATCCCTAATACCTATCGCATGCTTACGCGGGTGTAAAAATGGAAAACTAAGGCATTTTGCAGTAGACCGACAAACATAATCAGCACTGCGGTGTCAACAGTCACTGTGCCTCTCTTCAAAATTAAAATTAGCAGTGCCTTGAACGTGGCTAAAATGTCAATTCCGAACCCATTTCACACATTTTCCATGATGCAGAAGGCATGGACTACTCCCTGCTTTAACTTCCTAGTTAAGTGATGGATGGCATGACCTGAACTAATAACTTATATAACATGCATATTATGTGCTTGTACTACTTGAAACAGTGGTTTCTTTAGATCATTCAAGAGTAACCTGTTTCAAAATGATATGGCCGTTCAACTACTTGCATATTCACAACCTCTCATCGTTACTTTAATGTGAGTTCACTCTAACCAAACACAATATTTCCTTTTAGTTACTCAGTTTTGGCAACGGGTCATAAACTAAACATGCATACATAGGATGCTCATACGATCCAATTAGATGCGGTTAAAAAGACACGATAAACAGTTCTTGAATGACTTACTCAACACATATCCCATGCTCACAATCTATTTATATTTTCGCAAAGAGCTAACAAAGAGAAGAGATGCATAGAAGTCCTATATAAACTTCACTGTCTTAGGACGTCAAGGTGTGTGTGATATGTTTTCAGGTTTGGTTCCCTCGTTATCTAGCTTCACTCTATCTAAAATATTGGGGGAAAACAAATACATGCGCCGTACCCAGATCCGGTCGCACCTAACACTACCTCCACTCCAGATATCCAGTGGCACGAGTCCATGTGCCATACCACTCCCTTTGTCTAGAATAGGTCATAGTCCAGGAGTCTGCATCCACACAATCAATTGGGATTCGAGAATAGGTCATAGTCATCACCTTCCGCGCCTTGGCTGCCGACAATGTTAATGTTAAATGTTAATTTAAGTTCACTATGAACTGCCCATGCATTGTCTATGTGTGCTTGACGGAACAGTGTATGCGTTACAGTAGGCAGTCATGGCACAAGAAAACGACATATATATGCCGACGGCATAGGACGTATGCCGACGGACCTTGGCCGTAGGCATAGCCTGCGAGTCCGGTAGTGCATAGTCCATGCTCATTTTTTCCCGCGCCCATGAGAGCTAAAAAAGACTAGTGGTGTATAGAAGGCTATATATAGATAGTGATGTTCTAACCCCCAGCTCATGTGAGCTTGGGTGCACAGTAAAATAAGAAAGATGATCATTTTTCAGAAAATCCCTTTATATTTTTTTGCGAGACTTTCCACAAATGTCATCTGGTGTTGAAATTTTGCATGCTATTAAAACATTTTTAAATGTTTCAAACAAAAGAATTAGAATTGTTTAATTTTTTTATTTTCTTGTGATTTTACTATTCACCCGAGCTCATGCGAGCTGGGGATCAGAACAGCAGTGTCCAGTATATATGTTATATGCCCCTGCCATGAGGAGGTCAAAGCAAGCATGATATTTGTGAACAGTTTTTGAAAAATAAGTGCAGCTTTTGTAAAAAGTGCAAACATTTATGAAAAACACAAACAGTTTTTGAAAAACATGAAAGTTTTTTGAATTTGTGGAAAATTAGGAATAGGGAACGATTATAAGAATTCAAAAAAAAAGTCAAAGAACAAATATTTTTTAAAGTCCATTTATCTTAATTTATAAAATTTTAAAAGAAACAAAAAGAGAAGAAAGTGGAAAAGGGAAAAATGGGAAAAGGAAAATGAAAAAAGTTAACAAAGAAACAAACACCAAAATTAAAAGAAAAGGAAAAAATAAATAGAAAACCCAAGACAATAATTAATAGAAAATACAAAAAGTAAAAGAAACAAAAAACAGGGAAATCTGATTGACAAAACCTTCTAGAAGATTCTCAAAACCAGTAAAAACCGGCTTGAAACCTACTAGAATGTTCCCAAAACTGGAACCAGAACGCCAGTCTGCGTGCTGGAAATGGGTTGGCCCACTCGGTCGGTCGCTCGTTCGCTTGTGTCCTCTGCGAAGTGTCGCAGTTCCCCGCAGTGTGCGTCCTATATGATATTCATCCGCTTAGAGCATCTCCAACAGCCGCGCTAAACTAGCGCTGCGCCGCAAAATAGGCCTTTTTTAGCGCTACAAGAACGCGGGCGGTTTCGCTCCAGCGGGCGCAAGAAAACGGGCGCGCGATAACGGGTTGGGCGCGCGGTCAAAAACACTTATCCGCGCGGTGTATTTGGAGCGCCAGCTACAGCGCGCGGCACACTCGAGCGCTCGCGCCCGCACTCTCTCCCTCTCCTCGTCCTACGCCCCGCGCGCGCCGGCGCCGGCGCCCTGCCCCCCGCCATGGACGCGCACACCGGCGCCCCGCTCACCCCGCTGTACATCCGCGACCCCCCCCCCTCCCGTCGCCGCCGCCGCCGGAAACCCTAGCGGGCGAAGCGCTGGCGCTACCACCGCCGAGCTCCGCCGAAAGCATCGCTCGCGCAGCCTCTTCTTGCCGCCGCGGATGACTACGGCGCCGGCGCCGGGTGGAGTCGCGCCGGCGCCATCCCGTGCCGCCGCCGCGCCGTCGAAGAAGGTGCCCAATGCGGCGCGGGCGAAGAAGTGCAAAACATCTGCGAAGAAGAACAAGGCGGCGGATGGCTCCGGCATGGCGAGGGGGAAAAAGCTTGCAGGGCGTTCGACGGCCGCGGCGGCTACCGAAGCGCTGGCGAGCTCACTCGTTGAGCCGGCTGCCGACGCGCACCACGTGTTCGACGAAATGCCCCCAAGGTGAAAAAATTTCCAAGTATTTTTGCCAACACCGTCGGAGCTTCACATGATGCGGTGCGTGATGTGGTGCGTGATGAGGATAGGGAGGAAGGTTTATCTTCAGAGGCGGAAGAGTCGTCTTCGGAAGATGAGGACGAAGACGAAGAAGAGGAAGATGAAGATGAAGCTTGATGTGTCTTTCATGTCTTGAACTTTTAGTTTGCATTTGAACTTGGTTGGATGAACTTGTGGGCATGATTTTGATGAACTTGTGGGCATGAACTTTTATTCATCAACTTGTTTGTGTCAAATTTTACATGTTCATTTTTGTCCAAAATATCCATATATGCAAAATGCCCGGCGAGTCGCGCGCGCTGTATTTTTGCGCTCTGCTGGAACGGCGCGCGCGCGCTGCATTATGGCGCGGCTGCTGGAGCCAGCGCAGGCGGGCGCGCAAAACCAGCCGCAGCGCGCGCTAAAAGGTTTTTTGCGCGCGGCGCTATAGCGCGGCTGTTGGAGATGCTCTTAGACCTCGTTTAGTTGGCTCCTAAACTACACGTAGCTGACCTGAACTGAACTGTAGTGCCGTCGCGCTGGATTGACAACTGTTGGGGCGACGTACTGGGTGGCGCCGAGTTGAATTACATCCCAGGCTGAGGCGATCTTATCTGGATTTGGTTTGCTTCATATAATTCGTCAGGGTTAACAGTTTAGCCTTCACTTTACATAGATATCTGAATAACATGCACCACATTTTCACTCAAGATGATTCCCCCTAGCAAGGCTGAGAAACTGTCTGCATTCCATAGTTTCGATCCTGCTGTGGGATTTCACCCGATCAGCTCCTTAACCCTGCTGCTTGATGCGTGTGCTAATTTTATACGTATGCTCTTGCTCTTGCAGGAGGCTAATCTCAGCCCTATACCCATGTGTACAAGCTATTTCACCTGTCTCTGCACACGCACGCTTTAGTACGAGTTTACTTATTATTTAAGTTTTTTCTTTGACCCAGACTCCCTTAACATAATTCTGGCTCTGGCGACCCCCCCGCGTCCTAACCCCTCCCGCGACCCCCGCATCGCCTCCCCCGGCGGTGGCAGGGGAACCCCAGCTGCGCCGCCGCGGTCCCCTCCTCACCTCGCCCCACCTCCTCGCCGCCGCCTGAGGCAGCCGCCGGGCAAGACCGAGGCGCCAAGGATGGTGGCGGCGCGGCCTCGGCTGCCCTGCCTGCATGGGGAGTCCCGGATCTGGAGGAGCGGCTCCTTTGACGAGGCACGACGGGCTCCGGCGAGCAGCAGCACGGGCGATGGATCTGGTGTCCTGGCCGCGCGGGCAGCTGGCGGCGGCTTCTGCGGCGATCGGTGCGCGCGATCTGGCGCCTCCCCTCTTCCCCTGTTCGGCATGCGGGCTAGCCTGGTCGGGCCACGCCTCCCTTGGTCGCCGGTTCTGTACAGGAGGCGCTGCTGGTGGCGGGGATCTAGTTCGGGCGAAATCCCTGGACGGCCATGACCGGCCGCGCCGACGGCGACGCCTGAAGGCGCCGTTCTCCTTCTTGGAGGCATCGGTGTGGACTGATCTTCTCACTTCCCCTTCCCCTAGCTAGGTCTCCCGGGCGAAAACCCTAACTTTGTTGGGCGGCGGCGGCGTTCATGGCGTTGTTCCCTTTTTGAAGGCGCCCCTTTGGGAACCTTGGGACTGGGTGGCGCTAGTGGGCGGTGGACGGCGGTGGTGCGATCCTATAATAGCATGGATCTACGTCTGTTGCTCGGAGATGGACTCGCGTTCGTGGAGGTCGGCGTTTGGCGTCATGGTGGCGTCGATGGCGGAGGACCTGCCAAGGCTTGCGTAGGTGGAGGTCGTCGTTTGGCGTCGTGGTGGCGTCGATGGCGGAGGGCCTGCCAAGGTTGACACCTCAATCTGCTCTGAAGATGGACCAGTGGAAGATGGCGACGACGAAACATGTGAGTGAGTCGGACCGTTTTGTGCCCCGGACCAGGCTGATGGCTCGGTCGGGGCCTTCGGCTTTAGATGTTAAGCTTAGGTGAGAGGCTGGGTATGTGGCCCAGCTTGCACCCCTTCATCATATGGATAGGAGTAGCGGCAGATTGCCAAGATGGTGGATTCAGGCATATTGTTGTTCTACTTTGTAAGGTCCTCGAGAATAATCAATAAAATGACCGCATGCATCTTCCAGATGCAGAGACCGGGGGTCATCCTCCTTTGTTTTAAAAGAAGACTATTTATTCTAGTTCCTGTTACATGTTGTGCCATCTATGCCTAGTAATGCCATTTCAGCATGCTCATGCTTGTGCATTTGCTACCTTAATTAGCACATGGGTTGGCAAAGAAATTCAAGAACTTGGTGGTCATGATGCAAATGTACTTGGAGTAGTCTCTTTTACAGCTTCCTAGCTAGTCAAGTGATGGTACTGAGTTGAGAAAAAGGGTTTCCCCCGCTTTATATTATAAAGCAAATCTCCGATACATCCAGCACGCTGGGGCCGCAGCACAGATAAGCCCAAAAGAAAATGAAAGAGAAATGAATGCCGACACCAGCAAATCAATGATGAAAGGAAGACCGGCAACCGCAGCACCCTCCGACGAAGTGCCACCGCGCTCCCAGCATCTCGAAGCGCCTCGCACCAAGCAACATCTTCAAGAAGGAATGCGACGATGCCGCCGCTGTTGCCCGAACAAGTTCTAGGGTTTCCCCCGGTACGCGAGGGATAGTGGGGAAGAGATATATCCGACGCCCCTCAGGAGGGTCGAATGGCGCCCGCAAGCGTGACCGCGTCGGTGCCGGACAAGCCCACAAGGATTTCTCCCGATCCACAACCACCACCATCACCCGAGGCACTTCGAGATGCACCACCACAACAGCCGCCCACCAGCCTGTGCCACCACGGTTACCGGACACCCCCGCCGCCTCTCTGGAGCTGCCAACACGAGGCCTAGCTCGGGCAAGGAGACTCCGGCCATGGGAGCGAGCACAACTCGGATCGGGGGAGGGGACAACCTCCACAACCGCAGCGGAGCCGACCGGACGCGACGACGAGGACTTGCCGGGCCTCGACGGCCCGGCTGGGTCCACTTGGACCCGGACAATCCTGTCGCCACGCTGCAGCTCGCCGACCGACGAAATCCTCACCACCCGAGACCGCCGCCACCATGCCATCACCAGGAAACGACGCCGCGGAACACCGAGCCACCGGCCCACCCAAACCCAGATGGGGCCCAAAAGGGCCCAGATCTGGGCTGGGCGGGCGCCGCCAGCCACCAGCACCACCGTGCCGCCCCACGGCCAACGGCCGCACCGCCGCGTCAAGCACCACCGAGGCACGCGGCATCACCGCCGACGGGCCACACCGACGCCGGCCGAGGAGCACCGCCGCTAGCCCCCACCGTCGGACATGGGGGCAGCGACGGGAAGGCAGGCCGCCGCCCGCACCACGTGGCCGAGGCCTGGCGGCGCGCACGCCGGGCGGCGGGAGGAAGGAGATGCGAGGAGAGAGCACGGAGGGAGTGGCGGAAGGGCCCGGCCGCCCGGGGAGGCAACGCGGGGGGTACGGGGAAGGAGGAGGGGCATGGGGAGGGGTGGGGGAGAGGGAGAGGCGCGCGGCGACGGTGGGCTCCGGCCGCGGCCGCGGCTCCACGCGGGGGAGCAGCCAGCGGCGACGCAGGAACCCTAGGCAGAGGAGGGAGCTCGGGGTCGGGGCCGCCTCCCCCTCTCCTTCGAGCGTTGATGGTACTGAGTTACGAACAAAACTAGAACAACATGGATATAAATTCATCTACTACATGGAATTGGTTATGGTGAATCATACAAGATTGGCCCATTTCCAAGCTATCAGGACTATCAGGAGTTTCAGTATTTTTTACTTCATTGGGTGATCATTATTACTATAAGAAATGCCAGCAAGGCATCTGACATGCAGAAACTGCAATGAAAATTATAGCCATTGGCTCCATTATGCGAGTATATGCTGAAGATAATCAATCAGATGTTAGTTTGTTTTGCAAAACTATATGCAGCTTGCAAGGCTAGACAAAGAAAAGGAATAAAATGACTAACCTTCTCGTCTTCTCATATACTCCCACCGTTCTATTAAGAGAGTCATTGTCCCCATCATTCTTATTAGCAGTACAGAAGGCAAGGTTTTTTTTTTTGCAAGTGGTGCCGAAGGCAAGTTGTACTTCAATAACATATCGTCAAATTTTCGTAGTCTACTTGTATTGCAACCGAGCCATGCAAAAATTTTCGGGCAAAACGTCTCTTTTTTTTAGAAAAGTAGGATGACCCCCGGCCTCTGCATCTGGGCGATGCATACGGCCACTTTATTAATTATTCTCACAAGACCTTACAAAGTAATACAACAGTAAGACTAAAGCCGCCGTCTAAGCACCTCTATCCAGCTGATGAAGGGGCGCAGATAGCCTGGGCGTAATACCAAACAGACATCGTAGCCACACCTAACATCTAAGACCTGAGAATCCATTCAGGACGCCTGCCGGGCATGGGTCTCACCGGTCCGGCGTGCACTCAGATGCCGCCGCCGCCAACAGCCACCGCTCCATCTTCAGAACTGTACTGATGCATCAACCTTGCTCGCTCTAGCTATCGTCGACGCCACCACGACGTCAAACGGCACCTCCTCCATGCGCGCAAACAGCTGCGCATGTCGCGGTCGCCACTGATACACCTCAGCGCCATGCTGCCAGGTATCGCCAGCCGACACAGCTTGAAGTTCTTGAAAGATCTGTCGTGCGTAGCACCTGCCGACCAGGCATGACAAAGCGTAGCACCTGTCGGTCAGGCATGACTTGACATCACAACCGAAGCTCCGGGCAAGACGAAGCCGCTCCACCTCCTGCCTCTGACATCCAGCGTTGCTCCGCAAACGATGCTCCCAAGAGAGGAACGACACCGCACTGCCGCCATCGTCTGATCTGGAACACCAGATCCTAGGGTTTCCCCCGGAGCAGCACGAGTGGGTCGACAATAGTTACACGACGATGCCTTCATCAAGGTAACGGCGAGAACGCCGCCATCGCCTGCCGTCGGCTCGGTTTTCACCGGCAACCATGTCTCCCCAACTCGCAGCCGACACAAGATGATGGATCTCGAGATCCGATCACCAAGCCTGGCCGCCATCTCGGAAGAAGATGACCACCACGTCCAGCAGTCTCACCACGCCGGGCACGCGTCGCCGCCGGCACCCCCATGGTGCCTAGAGGCCGACAAGCCCCGACGAATCCCATGCCTCGCCAGCCACCATGGCCCAGACCCCGGCACCACCAGATCCAGATCAGATCGGGGTCGAGGGCCCCAAGCCGCAACCGCCACGGAGGCAGCACCACTGGACGGTGCCTAGCCCTCGAGCCGCCCGCCGAGTCATCGCCGGAGCTCCGCCGCGCCACGCCGCCAAGCCGCCATCGGGAACTTCGCGCGCCGCCAGAGAAGCCACAGCCGCCGCTGGAGAGGCCTCAAGCCGCAGCTGCACCGCCGCCAGTGGCCGCCGCCACCAAAGACGCCCTCCGCCGCCGCTAGGCTCCGCTCAGTTAGCGCCGTCCTCAAGGCGCGCCCTGGCCCGGACGCCAACCGCAAGAAGAGGGGCAAGACCCCCGCCGCCACCAACGCCGGCCGGCCTTTGCCCGGTGGCGCTGTGCGGTGGCGGCGGGGGGAGAGAGATCGAGAGGGGGGGACGAGGGCAGCTGTTAGGTTTCCCGAGGACGCCATGGGAGCGACTCGGGGGTCGGGGGTCGCCTTTAAAACAAGTAATGCAACTTAGGGGTGCAAAACGTCTCTTACCGGGCTATAGTGTTGCTGATTACTTGTGCGGCCTAGGACACATGGCCCGCACATTGGGGACTTGGGGGCTTGGACCAAATTAGTCATAATGTTGTACAAACACATAGCAAATATAATTCTAGTTTCTAAATTATTCCCACGTACAGAGCCTTTATCCTTTCCACTGTTTGGCGGTACCCAAGGCAAGTTGTACTCCAATTAATATAGAATTGGTTTGGTCGTAAGACATTGTTTGGCATAACTGGGTCAGCTAGAGCATATACTTGCCGACCTTCGCATGCTTTCATGGGGTTGGAATGACTAGGCACACATTATTGGTTTAAATATGTAATAGGTCCGAACTACCATATATTCTCTCTTAGATGATCACCCCTTCCAGGATTGAACAGCTGGTTTAGGTGATGCTACTGTTCACACCAATGGCATATTTGCAATAGCTGCCCCCAACTAAATTTAGCCTAGGTGGCTCGCAATGTGTGTAAGAAAATTCAAAGCTAGGTATACACTCCAGATAATCTATAAGATATACAAAATAGGACTATACTTCTTCCAAGGCTAGTCAAAGAAAAGGAATAAAATGACTAATTGTAAGGACTGCACATATATTTTTTGAGTCGGCCTACTCCTTCTAGACTATAAATACAACCAAGCTCTGCATCGCATAGCACATAGAAAACCATCACACAAATCTTAGTTTCTCTTTTGGATAGCTAGTCACCACACCCATCCGCTTGAAGCCTAGTGTCTTGAAATGGCCACTCCTCTTCCCCAAACATACCTTACTCAATGTTGCATGCCGTGCGAAAAGGAGCTAAACTTGGTATTGTACTTGTACCAAGTCGTAGGACCAAATGCCAATCAAAAGACTATCATACCAACAAAACCTGGTGAGAGTTTGTTTGGTATCACTGCTGTTAATAACTGGGCCATAGTTGATGCCCCAGATTTCAAAGCAAAGGTCGTTGGTCATGCACAAGGCATTCATATCATGGCTGATCAACCAAGTGTTGGCTATTACAATTCTTTCAACCTTGCGTTTGTGGAGGGAAGGTAAAATCTTTTGTACTTGCACAATAAATAATTCCATGACTGTTATCCTTATCTAGTGCTAATATTAAAGGCATTATCGTAGTATACTATAGCACAGAGTTTTTATTTGTTAGATGGCATAGAATTGTGTAACTTCTTTGAGACTTCTGATTTTTTGTGTGAACTAGCTTCAAGGGAGCGACTCTTCAGGTGATGGGGATTTTTAATCCCGTGGGGGAATGGGCCATTAGCGGTGGGACTGGAGAACTTACTATGGTACGTGGTACTATCAAATACAAAATACTCCAGGAGTCTGCTGGCATTGAGAGTATTCGGGAACTGAATATTCGTGCATTCTACACACCCCCGAGTGCACTTGTTGTAAGTACCAAGAAACAGTATCTATATTTAAAGCACCATTTACCAATTAAATATTCTTACACTTCAAATGTGTGTAGGTATGGTGTATATATAACGTTATGTACCAACAATTTATGGTATTTACATAATTATATTTTATACTGAATTACCTTGATGATCTAATGAATAAGACTTGACTCAATCCTACTACTTAGTTTAGATTAACTTAAACTAAAGATCTATTGAATGGAATTTCTACATATATTTTTTCTAAGACTAGAGAAATATCCTTGACCAAATTTCTCCCATTTTTCATAGGTCAATGGCGCATGATGGGATCAACTGCCGATGAAAAGACACTTCTCATGGAACATTAATAATATCTATGAAAATAGTGAGCATATATATTGATGTCTATCAGTGTTACGAGTGTGAAGATTCACATGTTTTATTTCATATAAAATAATGCATGGATTAAAGTGTATGAGCTGACTATCCATGTTCCCATTGTTCAACCTTTAATAATGTTTGATTGAGTGTATTGGATATTATACCTTATATGTATGATCTACATCTTATATAAGTGAGAAAAGTGTGGCACTAGTAGAAAAAGGGCCTATAGTCCCGGTTGGTGAGGGCCTTTAGTCCCGGTTCATGAACCGGGACTAAAGGGTCGGTACTAATACCCTCACCTTTAGTCCCGGTTCTATCCAGAACCGGGACAGATGGGCCTCCACGTGGCCTGTCCGCTGAGCTCAGGAGGAGTTTTTGGTCCCGGTTGGTGGCACCAACCGGGACCAATAGGCATCCACGCGTCAGCATTTCTTTGGCTCTGGTTTTTGTTTTTTTTTTCAAAGGGGGGGGGGGGTTTGGGGGGGTAATTTAGGGGGGTCATATATTTTGCTATAGCTAGCTAATTAATAGAGAAAAGTGTCCTTTGTTTTTTCCGTGCTTGGTCGACGCCACGTACTATACATACGTATAGAGAGGACTAACTAGACATGCTAGCTAGCTAGTAATTAAGCAAACAGAAGATCGTCATGAACATATATATGCATACAGAGAGAAGTGATATCGACCACCTCTCCTTCTCCGAGAGATTGGTCGAACAACAAGTTCTCGTATATCTATCCAACACTACCGGCTACATATATACAATAATTATCTTTTACAATACGGAAGCGTGGTCCACATAGTATTCCCCGTCTTCAGCGATCACATAGTCAAGAAAGAATACCGCCAATTCCTCTTGAATTGCTGGCATGCGATCTGGTGCTAGGAGTTCATCCCGCTTCCGAAACATCTAATTTTAAGAAAGGGGTCAATACATATATATATATATATATATATGAATGAATGAAACTCAACACAAATGATGGTAATAAAATAAAATTGTGAATATTTTTATTTGCGCACTTCAAATTGTTTGTCGGAGTAGCCCCTCTCACAGGTCGTGGTGGCGGATGGACTCGCAAACGTAGTATCCACAGAAATCATTCCCTTGTTCCTGCCACAACCACTTTACAAGAAACAGAGGTCAATCAAACTGATAATTAGCAAGCACATGCTAAATGGTATTGATGAAACTAGCGCTTGAATCACTAGGAGATGCGCGTGGAATATGCTACTATATAGTACTTATTTTCGGTGTCTAAATTGCAGCTTCTTCGGTAGTCCCGAGCTTTTTGGTGAATTTTCCCAAGCCCTGCCATACAAAGAAAATAATTACTTGATATCAGAAATGAACAAAGTTGCTAATATGGTGGATAATGATCGATTTAACTTACTTCTCGAGCATTTCAGTCATTTCTGCATACTCCTTGGGATCTTTTCGTCTCGAGTCTAAGACAGTTACTACTCCCTGCTCAAGCTTAATCTCTAGGAGAATATAGTGGAACCTGCGCACGCATGCATAACTCATCAATATTACATTTCTATAACCTGGACTAAATAAGGGAAACCGAATATGCCACAAGACAGTAACACTCACGTGTAGTTGTAAGGAAAGAGTATTGTATTTTTGTGTTCATTTGTTTCCAACGATCGTAGCAAGTTGGCCTCGGTTTCCTTGGCACGATATTTAACCTCATTTGCATCGATGAGATATGTGTTAATGAACCCAATATCACCCACTTCTTTTTTCTTCATTTCTGCGATCTTCAATCTGCATAATATAGTGAGGATATTTATAAATACATGCAATGAAAGAGCTGAGTTATATAGAGATACTTAATGACAGAAGTAGTACTACTTACAGACAGTAGCAGGTGACCGTTGCTTTATCGAGGGCCAATTGATTGAAAAACTGATAGAACTCCTCAAATGGAATAGGCAACAGTTCAATTCCAAGGAGGTCATGCTCCTTTTAACTCTCACATACAAAGTATTCCTCCCTCGAGACTCTTTGCAGGTTTTCATGTACCAATCATGCAATCTTCGCATCATCGTTGTTAGAGAGCTTTCATCTTTGGCGAGAGGCTTCCTGCATCGTATCTTTGTATCTGCACCTCCAAGAAATCAAATTGTACATCGTCGGGCAGGTAATCTTCAGGATTGCCATAACGGGCACCATCCTCGGATCGACGATGTCGCTAGCATGCACCTTGAGCGGGGGCACGATTGCTTGGCTTGTTCGCCGAGCTGGGCAATTTGTTTCCCAGCTCGTCGTTCTTTCATCCTTTGATCATCGACAGTACTTCCCGATCTCTCCACTTCGCAAATGCCTTTCCAATAATGCGCTCATAGTTGCCTTTCGGTGGAGACTTGGGTGGTTTTGTCGGGCAGCCGAGTGCGCCGCTTTGACCGGATCTACCTTCTCCTCCGGAGGTGGATGTCTCTTTGCTTTCAACCCTTGAAACCAGTCATCCACTTGGTCTGCGCGATCTTCGCGTTTTCCTCCTCGCTCCTCTCGTGACGGTAACTTCTCCGGAGTCTTGAGAGAAGGACCGAATCAGATCTCCTCCCGCCTTTGGCTGTACTGCTAGACGCCGCAGAGCAGACGGAGCGGATGTCTTCTTTCCTTGCTTACGAGGCGGAGGAGAAGGACTACGACGCGCGGAGCAGCCAGAGCGGCGACGGGTCTCTTCCGCCCTTGCTGACGAGGCGGAGAAGGAGGAGGCTGGCTGATCGGGCGCGCCGGTGCAGGCGGAGAAGGAGACGGAGTGCCGCCACGCGCCGGAGAAGGAGCCGACCGAGTGCCCTGAACGTCACTCGCCGGAGGAGGAGGCGGTGGAGGAGGCGGAGTGCCCTGACTCACCGGAGGAGGAGGAGGAGGCGGAGGCGTCCAGTTCGGAAGGTTGATGAGATCCTTCCGCCATAGGCATGGAGTCTTCAGAGAAGAACCCAGCCGATACTCCCCTTCACCGGTAGGGTGGTCAAGCCGGAGCTCCTCAAATCCCTCAGTTATTTCATCGACCATCACCTTAGCATATCCTTCTGGAATCGGCTGGCAGTGAAAAGTTGAGTCGGGTTTAGTAGGATAAACAGAGCCAACAGCCGCCTTGACCTTCAAATTGCTCCATTGCGCCATAAGGTGGCAACTTTCAGCATCCGTGATTGCATCCACGGGATAGCTGGCAGGAGCCGTCAAGGCATGCTGCTCCGGCTGAAGCAGCTCGGTGGAAGCCACGCTGCTTCTCCGCTGGCGGGGTAGCTTCGGGGGAAGCTTCGGCAGGTCGTTTGTTGTGATCTGCTGCTTCTCGTTCCTCTTCTCGTTCCTCTAGCCCCATGACCCTTTCGTGCAGCGCCTGCATTAGGCTCTGCTCCAGTTTCTTCCTCCTCTCATGGGTTTTGTAACCCCCTGCGTCTGGAAATCCAGCCTTCCACGAAACGGAGCCTGGCGTGCCTCGTGTTCGTCCAGGGTGCTCAGGATTCCCGAGGGCCATTGTGAGCTCGTCCTTCTCCCTGTCTGGAACGAACTTCCCTTGCTGCGTTGCTTCGATATAATGCTTAAGCCTCTTGACTGGTATGTCCAATTGTTCGTCCGTCCAAATGCACTTCCCCGTTATAGGGTCCAAGGATCCGCCGGCCCCGAAGAACCAAGTCCGGCAACGGTCTGGCCAGTTCATTGTCTCGGGTTCGATCCCTTTATCAAGCAGATCATTCTCAGCCTTGGCCCACTTAGGCCGGGCTATGAGGTAGCCACCTGACCCCGTGCGATGGTGAAGCTTCTTCTTCGCAGCATTTCTCTTGTTTGTCGCTGACATCTTTTTACTCTTTTCCGATGTCTTGTAGGCCACAAATGCGGGCCAGTCATCTCTGATCTTCTCATATTTTCCCGTGAATTCTGGTGTCTCATTTTTTTTGACATACGTATTGAGGTCTTTCTTCCAATTCCTGAATAGTTCTGCCATCTTCTTAAGAGCAAAAGACTTGATTAATGGCTCTATTACTGGCTTCTCCGGATCATCCTCTGGCGGTAGGGTAAAATTTGACTTCGCTCAGTCCAAAGATCATTTTTCTGCATATCATTGACACAAGACACCTCGTGGTCTTCGTTCTTAGGCTTATACCATTGGTGGATGCTGATCGGGATCTTGTCCCTAACCGTAACCCCGTGACCGAGCAACAAATGCCTTCTTTGTCCGGTAGGGTTCAATCGGTTGGCCGTCACGCAGCGATTTGTATGATCTCAAACTTTTCATCCGAGCTCAACTTTTTCTTCGGCCTCGTCTCTTTACCGAAGTTGTGCTCGATCCGAGGGCTAGAAAAAGAACAAAGACGAGAGTTAATTAATATGTGTACATATATACCAAAACAAAGACGAGAGCTAGTCAGCACAGGCTTAACTAATATATATACATGGCTGGACTCGGTTTGGTGATCACCGGAGCCGTCCTCACGGTCTACTTCTTCACCCTCTCCTTCTTGCACCAGCATTGGGTCATCGGAGCCATGTAAATCATAGCCAGCTGCTTCTTCACCCTCTCCTTCCAGACCATCGTTGTCGTTGAGAAACATCATCGAGGAGACGGCATCACTTCCGTGTGCGATTATGTCCCTCAACAACGCTTCTTGTGCTTCGTCTCGGGGGGTGTCCATAGTTTCTACAAATATTTACAACATGGCAATTATTATTCAAACATGACAGATATGGATATATTAGTGCCAACGTAGAACTAGCTAGCTAATCACAATAAGGAATCATATTAGTGGCCTCGACGCTGCTTCTCTAGGGTTTGGGGTGGCCTCGACAACGCTTCAAGGGTTAGGGGGTGGCCTCGAGAACGCTTCAAGCTAGGAGGGGGTACGTAATATCGACCCCCCCCCACGTGTTGAAGCTATCGGGAGGGGGTCGGCGTTGAACAGTACATCTATGTCCCACAAGTGACGTGGGCATCGACGCCCGCGGTAGGGTAGAGGGTCGTGGATCGCCGAGCGGTCGAGGGTCAAGGGGTCGAAGATCGCCGAGGGGTTGGGAGGTTGCCTAGTGTCAAAGGATTCAACAAAACCATGTCTTCATCATTAGGCGAAAATCAGGTGCATGATGGTGCAGAAGCTCTCCAAAGTTGTTTTGGAGCAGAGTCTCAGATAGGATAATTCGCTTTTGGTACAAAGTTCAGCAAAAGGCAAATTATCCTATCCGGGACTCCATTCCGTAACAACTTTGGAGGACTTCGCACCATCATGCCATGGTTATTTCCGGCTAATGATGAAGCCATGGATTTCTTCAATACTTTGACACTATAGGAACCCTCGACCACGAAACCTTCGACCCTTGACCCCTTAACGACCCTCGACCCTCTACCCTAGTTCCCGACCCTCGACCCCTCGGCGATCCT
Organism: Aegilops bicornis; assembly: GCA_021605145.1. NCBI lineage: Eukaryota > Viridiplantae > Streptophyta > Magnoliopsida > Poales > Poaceae > Aegilops > Aegilops bicornis. Next base: position 3,446,997 of record CM038669.1, read on the forward strand.
CGACACACTCGTTATATCGACAACGACGCAACATACATATACATGGGAAAATAATGTTATCGGGGAGGGGGTATCGGTACCCCCCCCCTCATGTCAAAGTTTCTTCTTTCTCCTCTATTCCTTTCTTTCTTCTTCTCCTCTTCTTTTTCTTCTTCTCCTCTTCTTTTTCTTCTTATCCCTCGAGAAAGGAAAATAAGGAAAAGGAAGAAAAGAGGAAGAAGGAAGAAGGAAGAAGAAGAAGAAAAAGAAGAAAAAAGAGGAGAAGAAGAAAGAATAGAGGAGAAGAAGAAAAATAGAAAAAAATCTATTTTTCTTCTTCTCCTCATTCCTTCTTCTTCTCCTCTTCTTTTCTTCTTTTCCTCTCATTCTTTTTCTTCTTCTTCTTCCTTCTTCCTTCGGATCCTAGAACCCTCGAACCCTCGACCCTCGAACCCTCGAACCCTAGAACCCTCGAACCCTCGACCCTAGAACCCTCGAACCCTCAAACCCTTGTGCCTCGAAACCTCGACCGGCCTCGACGACCCTCGACCCTAAAAAAACATCATATTCTATGAACAAAAAAACATCATATTCCATCCACATCGATCCATGCATACATCATATATATGATCATATCTATGAACAAAAATAAATTCATATGATCATCTATGAACAAAAAAACATCATATATATATGCAGAAAAAAAAACATTAGATCAACACATATGCAAAAAAGCATCATACATATATCCATACATCAATATATATACATGAACATCATTGAAAAAAAGCATCACATCTATGAAAAAAAAATCATGGCGGCGGCGGCATGGGGGCAGGGCAGGTGCGCGGGGGCTCACTGTGGGCGGCGTCGGCAACGGCGATGTCGGGACCGGCCTGATGCAGAGGTGGCGCGCGCGGGGCAGGGCAGGGAAGGCGGAGGCGATGGCGAGGTCGGGGAGGCGGAGGCGACGGCGAGGTCGGGAGGCGTTGGACGACGGCGAGGTCGCGGAGGCGGTGGGGCGGCGACGGGCGGGACGGCGACGACGAGGCAGGCGACGGCGTTGGGGCAGATGCGGTGCGGCGACGACAGGAGCAGACGGGCGATGACGGCGCGGCGACGGCGATGGTGACGACGGCGGGCGATAACGGGCGCGGCGACGGCGATGGTGACGACAGGCGAAGCGACGGGCGGCAGCGGCAGCGGGCGGCGCTGGGCGGGCTGGGTGGGCGCGGCCGTGCGTGTTTCGGGACGGGCAGAGCGGGCGCCAGCGTGGGCTCGGGCGCTGGGCAGGCACGGTGAGACGGGGATGGCGGCGGGCGACGGCGACGGCGACGAGGAGCGCGTGACCGATTTGGGCAGCCTGGCGGCGGGGGCAACTGGCTAGGGAGGCGAGGGAGATGTGAAATTTTCACAAAGTCCTGGTTATATAGCAAGGGCATTAGTCCCGGTTCGTGGCACTAACCGGGACTAATGCACCCCTTTAGTCCCGGTTGGTGCCACCAACCGGGACCAAAGGCCTTGTGCTGCCCCGCGCCAAATGTTTAGTCCCACCTCGCTAGTTGAGAGGGAGCCGCACCAGTTTATAAGGTGCGGTGCGGCTCCCCTCTCGAGCTCCTCTCTAAAGCAGGCTTTCGGGCCTAACTCTGCCATCTTTGCCTGTGGGCCTGCTGGGCCTTCCGCGGGCCTGAATCCTGGCCCATAGGGTTTCTAGTCGTATTCAGGCCGTGGGGGCCCAGTAGGTGGCACTTTTTTTTGCTTTATATTTTATTTCTTTTTGCTTTTAGTTTTAGAAAAATTATAAACTTTCTATTAGTGCCATTAGTTTTAAAATTTGAAAACACTTTTTTTGTTTTCTTTGTTGCTTTATTTATTTTATTTTGTTTCTACTTACAACAAAATACTTATTGTTGCTATTTTTATTTTTTCAAGTTTTTTGTTTTTTTCTGCATTATTTATTTTCTTTTGGTTTTTGCTTTATTTTTAAATTCTTTTTGCTTTTAGGTCAGCAAAATTATAAACTTTTTGTTAGTGCTTTTAGTTTTAGAAAAATATAAACTTTCTGTTTGTGCCATTAGTTTTAAAATTGAAAACACTTTTTTGTTTTCTTTGTTGCTTTATTTATTTTATTTTGTTTCTACTTACAACAAAATGCTTGTTGTTGCTATTATTTTTTTTCAAGTTTTTTGTTTTGTTTTCTGCATTATTTATTTTCTTTTGGTTTTTGCTTTATTTTTAATTCTTTTTTCTTTTAGGTCAGCAAAATTATAAACTTTCTGTTAGTGCCATTTGTTTTAGAAAAATTATAAAATTTCTGTTTGTGCCATTAGTTTTATAAAATTTGAATTCTTTGAAATTTGTGTTAATAAAAAGTTTGTGAGCTCAACAAGGCGAGAGGACGGGCTTATAAACCGGTGTGAGCGCCCTTGGTTGGCGAGGTTTTCAAATTCATAGTTTTCAAATGAACTCTGAAAAAGTTGGCATAGCATGTTCATGAACAAAACGGACAATGGTATCATACTCGTGTGTTACAAAGTTGGCATGGTATCATCATAATAGTTGCGGGAGAAAGTCTTCACTTTTTCTTCGCTTGTGTCGTTTGCTTATTGCGCCGTAACCATGGATAATCTTCATCGCTTATCAGGATGCTTGGGTCAGCCTTGACTTTGAAGGGGGAATTTCATGAAACTTTTCATAGTCTTGAGACATGTCTGTCTTCCCTCCACTCCAGGATGTCCCTTTTTCTGAAAAGAACTATGTGGCGCTTTGGCTCATTGTATGATGTATTCGCTTCCTTATCTTTTCTTTTCCTCGGTCCGGTAGACATGTCCTTCACATAGATAACCTGTGCCACATCATTGGCTAGGACGAACGGTTCGTCGCTGTACCCAAGATTTTTCAGATCCACTGTTGTCGTTCCGTACTGTGGGTCTACCTGTACCCCGCCTCCTGACAGATTGACCCACTTGCACTTAAACAAAGGGACCTTAACATCTACTCCGTAGTCAAGTTCCCATATGTCTACTATGTAACCATAATATGTGTCATTTCCCTTGTCGGTTGCTGCATCAAAGCGGACACCGCTGTTTTGGTTGGTGCTCTTTTCATCTTGGTCAATCGTGTAAAATGTATTCCCATTTATCTCGTATCCTTTCCAAATCATTACAGTCGAAGATGGTCCCATGGACAACAAGTACAACTCATCACAAACAGTGCTGTCACCTCTGAGACGTGTTTCCAACCAACTGCTGAAAGTCCTGATGTGTTCACATGTAATCCGATTAAATCGCCTTTGCTCCGGTGTTTGGAGCACAGACTGTTCTTGTGTTCATTGACATACGGGGTCACCAAGGTAGAGTTCTCAGTAGAACTGTGTAGTGTGCTTGAGACCAAGAATATCCGTCCTGCATATTATTGAGTCTCTTCCAAGCGTGCCTTTTCAGTCGATCTCCCCTCATACCGCGATTTAGGGAGACCTATCTTATTAAGGCCAGGAATGAAGTCAACACAAAACCCGATGACATCCTCTGTTTGATGGCCCATGGAGATGCTTCCTTCTGGTCTAGCACGGTTACGAACATATTTCTTTAGGACTCCCATGAACCTCTCAAAGGGGTACATATTGCGTAGAAATACGGCCCCAGAATGACAATCTCGTCGACTAGATGAACTAGGACGTGCATCATGATATTGAAGAAGGATGGTGGGAACACCAGCTCGAAACTGACAAGACATTGCGCCACATCACTCCTTAGCGTTGGTACGATTTCTGGATCGATGACCTTACGAGATATTGCATTGAGGAATGCACATAGCTTCACAATGGCTAATCGGACGTTTTCGGTAGAAGCCCCTCAATGCAACCGGAAGCGATTGCGTCATAATCACGTGGCAATCATGAGACTTTAGGTTCTGGAACTTTTTCTATGGCATATTTATTATTCCCTTTATATTCGACGAGAAGCCAGTCGGGACCTTCATACTGAGTAGGCATTGAAAGAATATTTCTTTCTCTTCTTTCGTAAGAGCATAGCTGGCGGGACCTTCATATCGCTTCGGAGGCATGCCCTCTTTTTCGTAAGCGTTGCAGGTCCTCTCGTGCCTCGTGTGTATCTTTTGTCTTCCCATACACGCCCAAGAAGCCTAGCAGGTTCACGCAAAGGTTCTTCGCCACGTGCATCACGTCGATCGAAGAGCGGACCTCTAGGTCTTTCCAAAGAGGGTAGGTCCCAAAATATAGATTTCTTCTTCCACATGGGTGCGTGATTCTCAGCGTCATTCGGAACAGCTAGTCCGCCGGGACCCTTTCCAAAGATTACGTGTAAATCATTGACCATAGCAAGTACTGTTGGAGAACGTAGTAATTTCAAAAAATTTCCTACGCACACGCAAGATCATGGTGATGCATAGCAACGAGAGGGGAGAGTGTTGTCTACGTACCCTCGTAGACCGAAGCGGAAGCGATCACAACGTAGAGGAAGTAGTCGTACGTTCTCCTCGCGATCCAACGATCCCAGCGCCGTTACTCCGGCGCCTCCGAGTTCTTGACACACGTACAGCTCGGTGACGCTCCTCAGGCTCCGATCCAGCAAAGCTCCGGGGAGAATGAGTTCCATCAGCACGACGGCGTGGTGACGATCTTGATGTTCTACCGACGTAGGGCTTCGCCTAAGCACCGCTACGATATGACCGAGGTGGAATATGGTGGAGGGGCACCAGACACGGCTAAGGAATCGATCTCAAGGATCAACTTGTGTGTTCTAGGGTGCCCCCTGCCCCGTATATAAAGGAGCAAGGGGAGGGCCGGCCGGCCCTAGGAGGCGCGCCAAGGGAGGGGGAGTCCTCCTCCTAGTGGGAGTAGGACTCCCTTTCCTAGTCCAACTAGGAAGGAGGAAGGGGAAGGAAGAGAGGGAGAGGGAGAGGAAAGGGGCCGCGCCCCCTCCTTGTCCTATTCGGACTCCCCATGGGGCGCGCCACCTCCTGGTGCGGCCCTCTCTCTCCCTCTTGGCCCAATAAGGCCCATTACTTCCCGGGGTTCGGTAACCCCTCCGGGACTCGATTTCTCCGGAAACTTCCGGAACCTTTCCGTTGTCCGAATATAGCCGTCCAATATATCAATCTTTATGTCTCGACCATTTCGAGACTCCTCGTCATGTCCGTGATCACATCCGGGACTCCGAACTCCTTCGGTACATCAAAATACACAAACTCATAATATAACCGCCATCGAAACCTTAAGCTTGCGGACCCTACGGTTCGAGAACAATGTAGACATGACCGAGACACGTCTCCGGTCAATATCCAATAAGCGGGACCTGGATGCCCATATTGGCTCCTACATATTCTACGAAGATGTTTATCGGTCGAGACCGCATAACAACATACGTTGTTCCCTTTGTCATCGGTATGTTACTTGCCCGAGATTCGATCGTCGGTATCCAATACCTAGTTCAATCTCGTTCTTGGCAAGTCTCTTTACTCGTTCCGTAATACATCATCTCACAGCTAACTCATTAGTTGTAATGCTTGCAAGGCTTAGTGATGTGCATTACCGAGAGGGCCGGAGATACCTCTCCGACAATCGGAGTGACAAATCCTAATCTCGAAATACGCCAACCCAACATCTGCCTTTGGAGACACCTGTAGTACTCCTTTATAATCACCCAGAATCGTTGTGACGCTTGGTAGTACCCAAAGTGTTCCTCCGTAAACGGGAGTTGCATAATCTCATAGTTATAGGAACATGTATAAGTCATGGATAAAAGCAATAGCAACATACTAAGCGATCGGGTGCTAAGCTAATGGAATGGGTCATGTCAATCAGATCATTCAACTAATGATGTGACCTTGTTAATCAAATGACAACTCCTTTGTCTATGGTTAGGAAACTTAACCATCTTTGATTAACAAGCTAGTCTAGTAGAGGCATACTAGTGACACTCTGTTTGTCTATGTATTCACACATGTATTATGTTTCCGGTTAATACAATTCTAGTATGAACAATAAACATTTATCATGAAATAAGGAAATAAATAATAACTTTATTATTGCCTCTAGGGCATATTTCCTTCAGTCTCCCACTTGCACTAGAGTCAATAATCTAGATTACATAGTAATGATTCTAACACCCATGGAGTCTTGGTGCTGATCATGTTTTGCTCGTGGAAGAGGCTTAGTCAACGGTTCTGCTACATTCAGATCCGTATGTATCTTGCAAATCTCTATGTCTCCCACCTGGACTAAGTCCCGGATGGAATTGAAGCGTCTCTTGATGTGTTTGGTTCTCTTGTGAAATCTGGATTCCTTTGCTAAAGCAATTGCTCCAAAGATTGTCACAAAAGATTTTCATTGGACCCGATCCACTAGGTATGACACCTAGATCGGATATGAACTCCTTCATCCAGACTCCTTCATTAGCTGCTTCCGAAGCTGCTATGTATTCCGCTTCACATGTAGATCCCGCTACGACGCTTTGTTTAGAACTGCACCAACTGGCAGCTCCTCCGTTTAGTGTAAATACATATCCGGTTTGCGATTTAGAATCGTCCGGATCAGTGTCAAAGCTTGCATCAACGTAACCGTTCTGATGAGCTCTTTGTCACCTCCATATCTGAGAAACATATCCTTAGTCCTTTTCGGTATTTCAGGATGTTCTTGACCGCTGTCCTGATCCACTCTGGATTACTTTGGTACCTCCTGCTAAGCTTATAGCAAGGCACACATCAGGTCTGGTACACAGCATTGCATACATGATAGAGCCTATGGCTGAGGCATAGGGAACATCTTTCATTTTCTCTCTATCTTCTGCGGTGGTCGGGCATTGAGTCTTACTCAACTTCACACCTTGTAACACAGGCAAGAACCCTTTCTTTGCTTGATCCATTTTGAACTTCTTCAAAATTTTGTCAAGGTATGTGCTTTGTGAAAGTCCAATTAAGCGTCTTGATCTATCTCTATGGATTTTGATGCCCAATATGTAAGCAGCTTCACCGAGGTCCTTCATCGAAAAACTCTTATTCAAGTATCCCTTTATGCTATCCAGAAATTCTATATCATTTCCGATTAGTAATATGTCATCTACATATAATATCAGAAATGCTCTGAGCTCCCACTCACTTTCTTGTAAATACAGGCTTCTCCAAAAGTGCATATAAACCCAAATGCTTTGATCACACTATCAAAGCGTTTATTCCAACTCCGAGATGCTTGCACCAGTCCATAAATGGATCGCTGGAGCTTGCACACTTTGTTAGCTCCCTTTGGATCGATAAAACCTTCTGGTTGCATCATATACAACTCTTCTTCCGTAAATCCATTCAGAATGCAGTCTTTACATCCATTTGCCAAATTTCATAATCATAAAATGCGGCAATTGCTAACATGATTCGGACAGACTTAAGCATCGCCACGGGTGAGAAGGTCTCATCGTAGTCAATCCCTTGAACTTGTCGAAAACCCTTTGCGACAAGTCGAGCTTTGTAGACAGTAATATTACCGTCGGCGTCGGTCTTCTTCTTGAAGATCCACTTGTTTTCTATTGCTTGCCGACCCTCGGGCAAGTCAACCAAAGTCCACACTTTGTTTTCATACATGGATCCCATCTCAGATTTCATGGCCTCAAGCCATTTTATGCGGAATCTGGGCTCACCATCGCTTCTTCATAGTTCGTAGGTTCATCATGATCTAGTAGCATGACTTCCGAACAGGATTACCGTACCACTCACAGTGCGGATCTTACTCTGGTTGATCTACGAGGTTCTGTAGTAACTTGATCTGAAGTTTCATGATCAACATCATCAACTTCCTCACTATTTGGTGTAGATGTCGCGAAACCGGTTTACGTGATAAACTACTTTCAAATAAGGGAGAAGGTACGATTACCTCATCAAGTTATACTTTCCTCCCACTCACTTCTTTCGAGAGAAACTCCTTCTCTAGAAAGGATCCATTCTTAGCAACAAATGTCTTGCCTTCGGATCTGTGATAGAAGGTGTACCCAACTGTCTCCTTTGGGTATCCTATGAAGACACATTTCTCCAATTTAGGTTCGAGCTTATCAGGTTGAAGCTTTTTCACATAAGCATCGCATCCCCAAACTTTAAGAGCGACAACTTTGGTTTCTTGCTAAACCATAGTTCATAAGGTGTCGTCTCAACGGATTTTGACGGTGTTCTATTCAGCGTGAATGCGGCCGTCTCAAGAGCATAACCCCAAAACGATAGCGGTAAATCTGTAAGAGACATCATAGATCGCACCATATCTAGTAAAGTGCGATTACGACGTTCGGACACACCATTGCGCTGTGGTGTTCCGGGTGGCGTGAGTTGCGAAACTATTCCGCATTGTTTCAAATGTAGACCAAACTCGTAACTCAAATATTCGCCTCCACGATCAGATCGTAGAAACTTTATTTTATTACGATGATTTTCAACTTCACTCTGAAATTCTTTGAACTTTTCAAATGTTTCAGACTTATGTTTCATTAAGTAGATATACCCATATCTGCTTAAATCATCTGTGAAGGTGAGAAAATAACGATATCCGTTACGAGCCTCAACATTCATCAGACCACATACATCTGTATGTATGATTTCCAAAAAATCTGTTGCTCTCTCCATAGTACCGGAGAACAGCGTTTTAGTCATCTTGCCCATGAGGCACGGTTCGCAAGTGCCAAGTGATTCATAATCAAGTGACTCCAAAAGTCCATCAGTATGGAGTTTCTTCATGCGCTTTATACCGATATGACCTAAACGGAAGTGCCACAAATAAGTTGCACTATCATTATCAACTCTGCATTTTTGGTTTCAACATTATGAATATGTGTATCACTACTATCGAGATTCATTAAAATAGACCACTCTTCAAGGGTGCATGACCATAAAAGATATTATTCATATAAATAGAACAACCATTATTCTCTGATTTAAATGAATAACCGTCCTCGCATCAAACAAGATCCAGATATAATGTTCATGCTCAACGCTGGCACCAAATAACAATTATTTAGGTCTAAAACTAATCCCGAAGGTAGATGTAGAGGTAGCGTGCCGACCGCGATTACATCGACTTTGGAACCATTTCCCACGCGCATCGTCACCTCGTCCTTTGCCAGTGTTCGCTAATCCGTAGTCCTGTTTCGAGTTGCAAATATTAGCAATGTAACCAGTATCAACTACCCAGGTGCTACTGCGAGCTCTAGTAAGGTACACATCAATAACATGTATATCACATATACCTTTGTTCACCTTGCCATCCTTCTTATCCGCCAAATACTTGGGGCAGTTCCGCTTCCAGTGACTAGTCTGTTTGCAGTAGAAGCACTCAGTCTCAGGCTTAGGTCCAGACTTGGGTTTCTTCTCTTGAGCAGCAACTTGTTTGCTGTTCTTCTTGAAGTTCCCCTTCTTCTTCCCTTTGCCTTTCTTCTTGAAACTAGTGGTCTTATTGACCATCAACACTTGATGCTCCTTCTTGATTTCTACCTCCGCAGCCTTTAGCATTGCGAAGAGCTCAGGCATAGTCTTTACTAACCCTTGCATATTATAGTTCATCACGAAGCTTTTGTAGCTTGGTGGCGTTGATTGAAGAATTTCATCAATGACACAATCATCCGGAAGATTAACTCCCGGTTGAGTCAAGTGATTCTAATACCGGACATTCGAGTATGTGCTCACCGATTGCACTCCATTCTCTTCCATCTTGCAGCTATAGAACTTATTGGAGACTTCATATCTCTCAATCCGGGCATTCTGTTGAAATATCAACTTCAACTCCTGGAACATCTCATATGCTCCATGACGTTCAAAACGTCGTTGAAGACCCGTTTCTAAGCCGTAAAGCATGGCAACTGAACTATAGAGTAGTCATCAGCTTTGCTCTGCCAGACGTTCTTAACGTCGTCAGTTGCATCAGCAGCAGGCCTGGCACCTAGCGGTGCATCCAGGACGTAACTCTTCTGTGCAGCAATGAGGATAATCCTCAGGTTACGGACCCAGTCTGTGTAATTGCTACCATCATCTTTCAACTTTGCTTTCTCAAGGAACGCATTAAAATTCAACGGAACAACAGCACGTGCCATCTATCTACAAACAGACATAGACAAGCAAGATACTATAAGGTACTAAGTTCATGATAAATTTAAGTTCAATTAATCATATCACTTAAGAACTCCCACTTAGACAGACATCTCTCTAGTCATCTAAGTGATCACGTGATCCAAATCAACTAAACCATAACCGATCATCACGTGAGATGGAGTAGTTTTTCAATGGTGAACATCTTATGTTGATCATATCTACTATATGATTCACGCTCGACCTTTCGGTCTCCGTGTTCCGAGGCCATATCTGCATATGCTAGGCTCGTCAAGTATAACCTGAGTATTCTGCGTGTGCAAAACTGGCTTGCACCCGTTGTAGATGGACGAGAGCTTATCACACCCGATCATCACGTGGTGTCTCAAAGACGAACTTTGGCAACAGCGGTGCATACTCAGGAGAACACTACTTGATAATTTTAGTGAGAGATCATCTTAAAATGCTACCGTCAATCAAAGCAAAATAAGATGCATAAAGGATAAACATCACATGCAATCAATATAAGTGATATGATATGGCCATCATCATCTTGTGCTTGTGATCTCCATCTCTGAAGCACCGTCGTGATCACCATCGTCACCGGCGCGACACCTTGATCTCCATCGTAGCATCGTTGTCGTTTACGCCATCTATTGCTTCTACGACTATCGCTACCGCTTAGTGATAAAGTAAAGCAATTACAGGCGCTTGCATTTCATACAATAAGCGACAACCATATGGCTCCAGCCAGTTGCCGATAACCGGTTACAAAACATGATCATCTCATACAATAAAATATAGCATCACGTCTTGACCATATCACATCACAACATGCCCTGCAAAAACAAGTTAGACGTCCTCTACTTTGTTGTTGCAAATTTTACGTGGCTGCTACGGGCTTAAGCAAGAACCAATCTCACCTACGCATCAAGACCTGGCGATACTTCGTCAACTAGACTCCGTTTTAACCGTCTCAAGGACCGGGCGTAGCCACACTCGGTTCAACTAACGTGAGAGAGACAGACACCCGCCAGCCACCTTTAAGCACGAGTGCTCGTAACGGTGAAACCAGTCTCGCGTAAGCGTCTGGCGTAATGTCGGTCCGGGCCGCTTCATCTCACAATACCGCTGAACCAAAGTATGACATGCTGGTAGGCAGTATGACTTGTATCGCCCACAACTCACTTGTGTTCTACTCGTGCAAAACATCAAACCATAAAAACCTAGGCTCAGATGCCACTGTTGGGGAACGTAGTAATTTCAAAAAATTTCCTACGCACACGCAAGATCATGGTGATGCATAGCAACGAGAGGGGAGAGTGTTGTCTACGTACCCTCGTAGACCGAAGAGGAAGCGATCACAACGTAGAGGAAGTAGTCGTACGTTCTCCTCGCGATCCAACCGATCCCAGCGCCGTTACTCCGGCGCCTCCGAGTTCTTGACACACGTACAGCTCGGTGACGCTCCTCAGGCTCCGATCCAGCAAAGCTCCGGGGAGAGAGAGTTCCGTCAGCACGACGGCGTGGTGACGATCTTGATGTTCTACCGACGCAGGGCTTCGCCTAAGCACCGCTACGATATGACCGAGGTGGAATATGGTGGAGGGGGGCACCGCACACTGCAGCTGAGGAGCGATCTCAAGGATCAACTTGTGTGTTCTAGGGTGCCCCCCTGCCCCCGTATATAAAGGAGCAAGGGGGAGGGCCGGTCGGCCCTAGGAGGCGCGCCAAGGGAGGGGGGAGTCCTCCTCCTAGTGGGAGTAGGACTCCCCTTTCCTAGTCCAACTAGGAAGGAGGAAGGGGGAAGGAAAGAGAGGGAGAGGGAGAGGGAAAAGGGGGGCCGCGCGCCCCCTCCTTGTCCTATTCGGACTCCCCATGGGGGGGGGGGGCGCCACCTCCTGGTGCGGCCCTCTCTCTCCCCTCTTGGCCCAATAAGGCCCATTACTTCCCCGGGGGGTTCCGGTAACCCCTCCGGCACTCCGGTTTTCTCCGGAAACTTCCGGAACCTTTCCGTTGTCCGAATATAGCCGTCCAATATATCAATCTTTATGTCTCGACCATTTCGAGACTCCTCGTCATGTCCGTGATCACATCCGGGACTCCGAACTCCTTCGGTACATCAAAATACACAAACTCATAATATAACCGTCCTTGAAACCTTAAGCGTGCGGACCCTACGGTTCGAGAACAATGTAGACATGACCGAGACACGTCTCCGGTCAATAACCAATAGCGGGACCTGGATGCCCATATTGGCTCCTACATATTCTACGAAGATCTTTATCGGTCAGACCGCATAACAACATACGTTGTTCCCTTTGTCACCGGTATGTTACTTGCCCGAGATTCGATCGTCGGTATCCAATACCTAGTTCAATCTCGTTACCGGCAAGTCTCTTTACTCGTTCCGTAATACATCATCTCACAGCTAACTCATTAGTTGTAATGCTTGCAAGGCTTAGTGATGTGCATTACCGAGAGGGCCCAGAGATACCTCTCCGACAATCGGAGTGACAAATCCTAATCTCGAAATACGCCAACCCAACATCTGCCTTTGGAGACACCTGTAGTACTCCTTTATAATCACCCGATTACGTTGTGACGTTTGGTAGTACCCAAAGTGTTCCTCCGTAAACGGAGTTGCATAATCTCATAGTTATAGGAACATGTATAAGTCATGGATAAAAGCAATAGCAACATACTAAACGATCGGGTGCTAAGCTAATGGAATGGGTCATGTCAATCAGATCATTCAACTAATGATGTGACCTTGTTAATCAAATGACAACTCCTTTGTCTATGGTTAGGAAACTTAACCATCTTTGATTAACAAGCTAGTCTAGTAGAGGCATACTAGTGACACTCTGTTTGTCTATGTATTCACACATGTATTATGTTTCCGGTTAATACAATTCTAGTATGAACAATAAACATTTATCATGAAATAAGGAAATAAATAATAACTTTATTATTGCCTCTAGGGCATATTTCCTTCAAGTACGTGATCACCGGTACGCATGGCGGGCTTCTTCCGGTGATCTGCCTCGCCTTTGAAATGCTTGCCTTTCTTTATACATTGATGGTTGGTCGGAAGAAATCGACGATGGCCCAGGTACACATTCTTCCTGCAGCTTCCCAGGTATATACTATCGGTGTCAAGTAAACAGTGCGTGCATGCGTGATATCCCTTGTTTGTCTGTCCTGAAAGGTTACTGAGAGCGGGCCAATCGTTGATGGTCACGAACAGCAACGCCTTTAGGTCAAATTCCTCCTTTTTGTGCTCATCCTCAGACGCATACACCGTTTCCATTCCACAGCTGTAAAAGTTCCTCAACTAATGGCCTTAGGTACACATCAATGTCGTTGCCGGGTTGCTTAGGGCCTTGGATGAGAACGGCATCATAATGAACTTCCGCTTCATGCACATCCAAGGAGGAAGGTTATACATACATAGAGTCACGGGCCAGGTGCTGTGATTGCTGCTCTGCTCCCGAAAGGATTAATGCCATCCGCGCTTAAAGCAAACCATACGTTCCTTGGGTCCTTTGCAAACTCATCCGATTACTTTCTCTCGATTTTTCTCCACCGCGACCCGTCGTGGTGCTCTCAACTTCCCGTCTTTCTTACGGTCCTCACTGTGCCATCGCATCAACTTGGCATGCTCTCCGTTTCTAAACAGACGTTTCAACCGTGGTATTATAGGAGCATACCACATCACCTTCGCAGGAACCCTCTTCCTGGGAGGCTCGCCGTCAACATCACTGTGGTCATCTCGTCTGATCTTATATCCGCAATGCACCGCATACCGGTCATGCGTTCAGATCCTTGTAGGCACCACGGTAGAGGATGCAGTCATTAGGGCATGCATGTATCTTCTCCACCTCCAATCCTAGAGGGCATACGACCTTCTTTGCTGCGTATGTACTGTCGGGCAATTCTTTATCCTTTGGAAGCTTCTTCTTCATTATTTTCAGTAGCTTCTCAAATCCTTTGTCAGGCACAGCATTCTCTGCCTTCCACTGCAGCAATTCCAGTACGGTACCGAGCTTTGTGTTGCCATCTTCGCAATTGGGGTACAACCCTTTTTTGTGATCCTCTAACATGCAATCGAACTTCAGCTTCTCCTTTTGACTTTCGCATTGTGTCCTTGCATCGACAATGACCCGGCGGAGATCATCATCATGGGGCACATCGTCTGGTTCCTCTTGATCTTCAGCAGCTTCGCCCGTTGCAACACCATCGTGCACATCGTCTGGTGCATCTTGATGTTCAGTAGCATCACCGTATTCAGGGGGCACATAGTTGTCATCGTACTCTTCTTCCTCGCCGTCTTCCATCATAACCCCTATTTCTCCGTGCCTCGTCCAAACATTATAGTGTGGCATGAAACTCTTGTAAAGCAGGTGGGTGTGAAGGATTTTCCGGTCGAGTAAGACTTCAGATTCCCACATATAGGGCATGGACAACACATAAAACCATTCTGCTTGTTTGCCTCAGCCACTTGAGAAAAGCATGCACGCCCTTAATGTACTCGGAGGTGTGTCTGTCACCGTACATCCATTGCCGGTTCATCTGCGTGCATTATATATAATTAAGTGTGTCAAAAATCATTACAGAACATCATGAATAGATAATTAAGTGACCAAATTAATAGAAGTTCATCATCACATAAAAACCAAATACATACATAGTTCTCATCTAACAACATAAAGCTCTGCAGAGCATCTAAATTAATTAAACCATACATTGAAACTATGTAAAACATTTCAATGTGAAAACAAATACGATCATAATCGCAACCAAGGTAACAACTGATCCAACGGCATAATGATACCAAGCCTCGGTATGAATGGCATATTTTCTAATCTTTCTCATCTTCAAGCGCATTGCATCCATCTTGATCTTGTGATCATCGGCGACATCCGCAACATGCAACTCCAATATCATCTTCTCCTCCTCAAGTTTTTTATTTTTTCCTTCAAGAAATTGTTTTCTTCTTCAACTAAATTTAACCTCTCGACAATAGGGTCGGTTGGAATTTCAGGTTCAACAACCTCCTAGATAAATAAAATCTATGTCACGTTGGTCTGCATAATTTTCATAAACAATAAATGAACCAATAGTTATGAAAAGATAATATATACCACATCCGAATCATAGATGTGACGAGGGCCGACGGGGGCGGATACCAAAACCATCGCACTATATAAGATGCAATAATAAAAGTAAGAAAATAATACAAGTAAGAATATTTTTCCTTTCAGAAAGAAGATAAGAACAAGAGGCTCACCATGGTGGTGCTGGCGATGAGATCGGCGCGGGTGATCGACGGCGGTGAAGACGGGGACGGGGCGTGACGGACCGCTAAACCTAGACAAATATTAAGGAAAATGGAGGTTAGAGGTCGAGCTTGGAGAGGCGAAAGCTTAAGTAGTGTGGTTCGGGCATTCCATCGAACACCTTATGTGCATAGGAGGTGAGCTAGAGCACCACCAAGCCCTCTCCCCCTCGGCCAGAAAAAACAGAGCAGTGTGCTCTGCTCTTCTTGCGAGGGGCTATATATAGGCAGCACCATTAGCCCGGTTGGTGGCATGAGCCAGAATAAAGGAAGCCTTTGGTCCGGTTCATGCCACCAACCGACCAATAGTGGTGGGCAGGAGCCAGGACCATTGGTCCCGGTTCGTCCCACCAACCGGGACCAAAAGGTCCGAACGAATCGGGACCAATGGCCCACGTGGCCCGGCCGGCCCCCTGGGCTCACGAACCGGGGAAAATAGCTCCATTGGTCCCGGTTCTGGATTGAACCGGGACTAATGGGCTAAACTGCCCTGGACGATAGCCCCTTTTTCTACTAGTGTGGCTTAGTTGGACTTACACTGTGTCCATAACTTGCATAAGTGATTTTGCTCGTCTATGCGGCAACGGACTGAGCCATCTCACTGAGTGGTCATGACGCTCGACTTAGATGGAGAAATTTAATTGAAAATCATAGCATGTGGATCATTTATTGAACTATTATGTTTCATGCAAGGTCAGTCAAACAAGAGGAATTAAATGACTAAGCCCATGGTCTTCACAGATACGTTGTGATTGAACTACTCCTCTGTTCTTTCAAAGAAGGCCGGGTCGTCCTAATACATCTCGGAGCTCCATCCTATTGGTAGTTTCTAGATTTAGCCATCCATCTTGTTGACAACTCCCCTGTTATGAGGATAATTGCGCTAGTGCCAAGCAATTAGTCATTTTAGTATATTGTGCTTTGTACAGTAAGCAGTAGAGAAGAAATAGTAACAATGCAACTACAGGAAAATTTTGATCCAAAATCATAGCAAGTGGCTAGTTCATTTCAGTATATGCTCTAGAAAATCTATCGGGTATAACAAAACAAAACTATATGTCTTGCAAGGCCGGCCAAACAGAAATAATATAATGACTAAGCTTGTTGTCTTCACATATATTTATGAATCGAACTAGTCCAACTATTTCTTAAGACGTGACACGTCCCCATGAATCTAAGGTTTCCATCGTATTATCAACTTCTCTGCCATGACGACTATTGAGCTGCCGCCAAGCAATCAACAACTTTGGTATTTTCTGCTTTACAGTGTGACAATAGTAGATGAAATGGTAGCAACACAACTCCCGGGGAAAAAACTTAATGGAAGCCCTGGTGGTCTGGACCCCAGCTTGTACCGGTCGCCTGGGCCTTCGTCTCCCCCGACATCAAGCGCCTCTTCCATGCGTTCCATAATAGTGGGATAGATCTAGGTAGCATCAACTGTGTGATCATCGTGTTTCTCCCGAAAAAGGAGAAGATCCTCGCCCTAGGCTCCTACCGTCTGGTTTCCTTGTAAAATTGTAGCATAAAGATCCCATGCAAGGGAATCATCACACCTAGGATGGAGTGACAAATTTGGGAGATTATTGATCCTGGCTAGTTAGGGTTCATCACGGACTCCATCATCTTGGGGAACCTCGTCTAGGCGATGGGGACTCTAGTGCTCCCACAAGCACGCCAAAACCACGCTTGTGCTCAAGCTTGACTTTGCCAAGGCACCTGACTGCATCAATTAGTCAAGTATTCAGCGAATCCTCGAGGCTCATGTGTTCCACCCAGATGGTGCGGGTGGATGGATGCTATCTTACAGACCACGCGATCCGCTATTCTCCACGACAAGATCCCAGGGAAGTGGATTCACTACAAGATGTCCACAACAGGGGGAGCTTGTCTTAACCTACGTCTTCCAGGTGGTTACCAGCATGCTACAGTTCGCCGACGACACACTCATAATCATTCGTTAGAATGCCGATACAGCTGCCCACCTCAAGCACATCCTCGATATGTTCATGGAGGCAACGACTCTCGTCATTTACTTCACGAAAAGATCCACCCTTGTCCCGGTGAACGTCAACGAGGGTGGCCTTATTAGTTCTAGCTTTTACTAATGGTGCTACACCCACCACCGCATTCACTAGAAATATGGAACTAATGACAGCATGCCTGACCAGTGCAAGTTCTCTGCCATTGTGAATCGCCAACCCAAAGTGTGAATGCAGATATACGGGCTCCACCGTAGCCAATCACTCACCTTGCATGAAGACAAATTCATTTCTGCCAAGCATTCCATAATTTAGTATTTGTTCTTTCATAGTTTGAATTGTAGTATATAAATGGTAGCAACTCAACTCACATCAAGAAACTTCAATGAAATTTATACTAAGTGCCCCCTTCATGTGAACATATGCTGGAGACAACCAACACGATATAAAAAAGAAAAAAACAGAAGAATACGTGATAACCCACTACACTTCTTGCAAGGCCCATAAAAAAAGAATAAAATGACTAAGCCCTTTGGTCTTCTCACATATACTTACTTCACAAAAGAACTACTTCAACCATTCTTTTAAGGGAAAGGCGGTCCATGTCCCCATCTCCTTTTATTGACACTATATTTGGCACTCCTGTTAATATAGAATCTTTCTAAATGATATGTGGTTCTGTCATAATAATATATGTTTGCCGTCGGTTGAGGAGGTGGAGGAGGTTTATTAGATATCAAGTGTTCCTACAACATAAAAGGCACGTCAAACAAAGGAATCAAATGACTAAGCCTCTCGTCTTCACATATGTTTTAGAGAAACGATCATTTTTACAAGGAAGTCCTTGTCCCCATCTTTTTTATTGACATTATATTTGGCGGTATTCAAAGCAATGAGTAGTCCAGTTAATATAGAATATATCTAAATGATATGGTTCTGTCGCATGAACATGTAGGTTTGGCATAATTGGATAAGCTAGCGCATATACTTGCTGGCCTTCGCATGCATGCATGAGGTTGGAATAGCTCCTAGACAGGCTATATAGTAATTAAACACTAGTAGGTCTGAAGGCTTAGATGATCACCCATTCTAGCATTGAATACCTGGGTTAACTATGTACGGAGAAAATTCAAAGCTATTTCCTGTACCGAAGGAAAATGACTGCAATGTTTGACCCCATGCGCATTCGCTATTGGTAAGTTTCCTGGAAAACGAATGTGTGTAATTTAATTTCAGGAGGGAACAAAGGGAGGCGAGGAGCAGTCCCGAGGCTGAGACGGTGTGCTGCGGCGAGTGCCAGTGAGGCTCAGCCGCGAGTGAACCGGAACCGGCAGCGATGCGGCTGGTAGGAGCATCGCAAGTGGAGGCGAGTCTGAGGCTTGACATGTGTGTGTGGGCGGGGGCTCAAGGCGATGACCGGAGGAGAGGCAGTGGGCCATCACGTCAGTCTAATATGAGGAAGAAGGTAAACAATTTGTGGGAAGAATAATGATTAGAGGAAGAAGATGATGATCCAGCTGTCCATTTCCAAACCAAGGCCTGTCGCAAGATCGACTAGCCGCAATTGTTTTTCACGCAACATGTAAATAGTCATCCCCGACCCCAGGGTGAATAAGAAAACCAATATGCACTAGATTTATGCCTCCACTAAGCTTTTCCAATGAAATCAACGAGATCTTGCTAAGTTAAGATATGAGCAAATTTTTGGTCATTTATTCATCTGGAGACGACTCTCCATCTATACTCGACTCTTCAAAATATTCCATTACCTTCACTGCATGCAACGTTTGGCTTCAACCTTGCTGATGGTAGTTGCTTCCTAGCTTCAGGACACCCAACGGAGGTCGGCGAGGTGATGGTTGGAGGTTTGAGGATAGCCTACTCGGTCGTAATCAAACTAGTAATGTAATTAGCAGAGGTTGTAAAATTAAGACAACTTCGTTTGGCATATTCCTTTGTGTAGAGCAAGCTATGTTGTTCGGCTCATATAAGACTGAGCGGCTTTAGTTACTTCTATGTAACATCTAGGATTATATTTTCCTCATTTGTTGTATAATTTTGGGTCACTCTCACCATTCCAAATTAATTGAGTTTCTAGCTTTGTCAGAAGTCAAGCTACTTTAAGTTTTACAAATTTATACAAAAATATGCTATGATAGACAACGTCAAATATATATTGTACGGAAATATACTTTGTAATGATTTTAGCTAAACTTATTTGGTGTAGTACATGTTCATTTTTTATCATTGGACAACCAGGACAACGACGAGCGTTGCTGTACAATGGACGATGTCAACAATGGTTTTCGCTCTGTGGCATCACCTCACCCCAGGGAAGGAAGTCGATGAAGGGGACAAGTGGTGATTGAAACCTTCTTTTCCCAACGAGCTATGGTGAGGCCGCGTATGAACCAGAGAGGTGACACGTGCAGTGAGGAGATGGTGCCATGATGACCAACAGAGAAGAGGCAATTGAGTTGCGACCGCTGCTGTGCAATGAAGATGAGACAAAAATTTTGTTGTCACTATCGTTGTCGAGTGTGCAGGGCAGGTCCGGGACCAGAGTGAGGCATGTCGACGACGAGGGTGGGGATGTGTGCACGTGGGAGCAGTAGAGATGAGCGGCGTGTCTTTTTCATTAACGCCCATGAAACCCAGGGTTACCCTATTAAGTTCCTCACATACCAGCATATGTGCCCACCGTTGGCTGGGACCAATGGGAACTGTGGATCCACTATGAAGGACATAGCGATGGATGGCCAGAGTAACTTTTCGTTGTCAAAAAATGGATGGTCGAGAGAGGTAAAAATGAGTTCAACCCAGTTATCGAATGGCTAGCGAACCCCAATAGCCTGGGAAGCCCGTTTGATATTCCACCCAAACAGATTGCTAGACCTTATCCATCCAACTCCCTCCGTTTTTAAATAGTATAAGTCTTTTTTAGAGATTTCAATAAAGATTACATATGGATGTATATAAACGCATTTTAAAGTATAAATTCATTCATTTTGTTACGTATATAATCCACATCGGAATCTCTAAAAAGGCTTATATTTAGGAAAGGAGGGAGTAGCTTTTACTAATGGTGCTTTTACACCCACCAGGCCACCACTGCATTCACTAGACAGATGGAACTAATGATAACATGCATGCATGACTGGTGCAAGTTCTCCCCATCATGAATCACATGACCTACGCGTGAATGTGGATCTACAGGCTCCACATAAGCCAATCATCTACCATTATTTTAGAAAAGAGGATGACCCCCGGCCTCTGCATATGGGAGATGCGTCTGACCACTTTATTAATTATTCTCGAGGACCTTACAAAGTATTACAACAATATGTCTGAATCCGCCATCTTGACAACATATGTCACTACTCCTATCCATATGATGAAGGGGTGCTAGCTGGGCCAAATATCCAGACCACTCACCTAAGCCTATCATCAAAAGCCGGAAGCCCCAGCCGAGCCACATACCGGGTCTAACGCACTTACAGGTGTCGTCGTGGCCATCATTCCGCAGGTCCGTCTTCAGAGCAGATATTGAGGCTTCTACCATGCCAGGCCACTCTGCCATCGACGCCACCATGACGCCAGACAACGTCCTCCTCCTGCGCGAGTCCATCTCCAAGCATCGGACGCCAAGTCTCCACTACACCATGCTGCGAGATCGGCCGCCATCAATGTTTAAGATGAAGCACTGCTCACCAAAGAAACCAACCATCGTTCCCTCGAGTCCGTGTACACCTCCAAGAATGACGCCCCCAAGAGGAAACAACACAAGAGCGCCGCCGTCATCCGATACTGATCAAGGGTTTCCCCCGGAAGTAGCAGATAGTTGTCTTGAACTTTTCCTTGGCGATGCCTTCAAGAAGGAAACGCCGCATAACAGCGCCGTCAGCGCCGGCCTTGGCCATGTTTTCACCCGGATCTGAATAGAGGACATCCATCAAGCAACTTGTACACGAACCGCCGCCATCGCTACCGGCGACTGGCCGGAGAATCCAGGCCGCCGCCGCCGCCTGACCGACCAAGGCACCACCGTGGTGCCTAGGCCGACGTCCTCAGGCCCACCATGCCCGCCTGTAAACGCTCACACGAGCCGCCGGCCCACCGAAGCCCATCAGGGTACGGCGAGATCTGCGATCTGGGCCGCCGCCACAGGGTCTCCTCTGCCGCGGTATCCAATCATCTACCTTGGATGAGGATAACTTCGTTACTGCCAAACAATCCGGAATATCAGCATTTTTTCTTCATAGTGTGAATATTAGTATATGAAACGGTAGTAATGCAGCTCGCATAAAGAAACTTCAATGGGAATTATAACAAGTGCCCCCTTCATGTGAATATATGTTAGAGAAAAATCATAAAAAATATGCTAGAGACAACCAACCAGATATAACAAAACACAAGCATCAATTAAACATTTTCGCTTCTTGGAAGGCGCGTCAAACAAAAGGAATAAAATGACTAAACCTCCGGTCTTCTCATAGTACTTTAGAAACAAACTAGTCCTACTCCAACCATTCTTCTATGGGATTCCTTGTCCCCATCTTATTATTGACATTATATTTGGCTGTGTTCAAACCAAGTAGTACTCCAAATGTTTTTTGCCAGAAACTTCCAATCTATCCATCTTCAATCACGGTAGTATAAACAATAACAGAGGTAATAAAATTACAACCATGTCCGTGGACCACTAACGACGACTACAAGCACTAGAACGAGCCGAAGGTGCGCCGCCGTCATCGCCCCTCCCTCATCAGAGTCGGGCAAACCTTGTTGTAGTAGTCAATCGGGAAGTTGTTTTACTAAGGCCCCATAGGACCAGCGCACCAGAGTAGCAACCGTCGCCGAAGAAGAAAGTCATAGATCAGAAGAACCAAACCTGTAAACAACTAAACGAAGACGAACGAAGAACAGATCAAAATAGATTCACCGAAGACCAACACCGACCGAATCCCGCAAGATCCAACGGAGACAAACCTCCACACGCCCTCCAACGATGCTAGACACACCATCGGGATGGGGATAGATCTGGGAGATATTATTCCTACTAAGGGACGTCGCTGCCGCCACACAACCCCAACCAAGAAGCTGAGTTTAACAAGAACGGGAATGGGGTCCCTCCCGCCCGTGGGGGTCCGAGATCCTCCGCACCTCCATGGCCTAGAGGCATCGGAGATGGGACGGACCGTCGCGGCGCCAACTGGAGGACAAGAGCTTTTCGTGTGGAGGAGGAAAGAGATCTCTATTCTTTGTTTCCCTTGCTAATCAAGTGGTACTGCAATTGATACATAATTTTTCTAAACTATATGAGCATGTCTAAGAAGATAGAAGTTTGGCATAATTGGATAAGCCGGAGCATAGACTTGCTGGCCTAAGTTCTGACTGCTGTACCTTCACCTGAATGGCTATGTGCGTGAAACCGCATGAGAAATCCCCACACCTTGGTGGACTGCCTGGCATAAAACCAGCAGAAATACTTAACTATGCCCATTGGTTTCGTGCACAAAACCAACTGCAACATTTTTAGCTTTTTAGTCCGTTCCTGCTCCTAACCGCAGATATAATGATTTCTTGGGTTGAAATTAATTTATGTTTAATAGTCAGCTACGCAATCAAAATTCACCTGCATGAATGTACGTAAACTGAAATATAGATAGTCCTTGGCAATAGAGGCTATAATTGTGTTGTTACCAAGTGTAGAGGAATTTCAGTATTCTGTGCTCCATAGGGTGAAAATTATAGCAAGCGACTCCGTCATGTGAATACGTTTATGCTCTAGATAATCAATCATATACAACATAACAAAAGTTTAAGACTGTATGCTTCTTGCAAGGAAAGTCAAACAAAAGGAATAAAATGACTAAGCCTCTAGTCTTTACTTGTATTTGTGAATCGAACTACTGCTGCCATTCTTTTAAGACAGGCCTTGTCCCCATATTTGGTTATTGCTAGTAGTATATTTGGCGGAATTCAAGATAGGCTGTACTCCAATTAATAGGGAACCTTTATAGATGATAGTGTTACCATGATCTTGAGTTAGCAATTGAGTTAGTGCTAGTTAATTTTTTCGAAAAAGGGTAATATATTAATACCAAGATTATATAGAGTACACTCGACCTCTGCAACAACTCAATGCCACAATCAGCTCGAGGCATCGACGATGCGCAAAGCCAAAAGATGAAAAGAAAGAACAAAAGAAAAAAAGAAGATCTAAGGCACGCAGTAACCAACAGCGGCATCAAGCACGACAGTGACAACACACGGGCTGCGAGAAGGTTCTCCAAAAGCAACACCTTTAGAAAGATAAGGAGACATAAGTGTCACCGTTGCCGGATTGTCAAAGACTAAATCCTGAGTTTTCATCCTGAGAGAAGAACCAAGCAAAATCATGCAATCCCTTCAACAAGCTCACAATGTCGAAACACCGCCAATTACTAAACAGTATAACAGGGCGAGCTGGGAGCCTCCACAAAGCTTTGGCGTTGCTAGCCGTACGATCGCCTGCCTGGATATCTCTTGGGCTGCTGCTCCACGGAACTATCTACTTCACCTGTGGTTGATTGGGCCTGGATTGTTTCTTGGGCCCGTGTTACTAAACAGTATAACAGGGCGAGCTGGGAGCCTCCACAAAGCTTTGGCGTTGCTAGCCGTACGATCGCCTGCCTGGATATCTCTTGGGCTGCTGCTCCACGGAACTATCTACTTCACCTGTGGTTGATTGGGCCTGGATTGTTTCTTGGGCCCGTGGACTAGCTTAAGCAGACAAAGTGTATATGAAACATAAACGTAAGTAGCTGTTTCCTAAATTTTGCTAAAAAAAGTTGTTTTTCAAATAAAAAATTAGGTAGCTGCGTGTGAGCGGGGCATTATCTTCTGCCTTTGATAGTAATGTTGAGGCTCACAATCTTGTGAAAGTCGTGACTTCTTTGTGGGCGGGCCATCTTGTCTGGCTAACATCTCCACCATCTATTATCTGTATTCCCCGCCTGCCTGGATATCTCTTGGGCTGCTGCTCCACGGAACTATCTACTTCACCTGTGGTTGATTGGGCGTGGATTGTTTCTTGGGCCGGTGGACTAACTTAAGCAGACAAAGTGTATATGAAACACAAACGTAAGTAGCTGTTTCCTAAATTTTGCTAAAAAAAGTTGTTTCTCAAATAAAAAATTAGGTAGCTGCGTGTGAGCGGGGCATTATCTTCTGCCTTTGATAGTAATGTTGAGGCTCACAATCTTGTGAAAGTTGTGACTTCTTTGTGGGCGGGCCATCTTGTCTGGCTAACATTTTCACCATCTATTATCTGTATTCCCCAAAACATTTTGCAATGGACGGTGGTTTTTAAAAAAAATTGTTGCTCGTGTTGGCGTCGCAGCGCCACACAACATTGACGCCCCACTGCCTAACTCCCTCACGTGCGCGTGGCAACAATGAGAAGGTCTACCAATATGGCAATCAAGCATCGCTAATTCTTTTTTTAGGGAAGTGACACTATTTTTTAAACAACGATAAAAGATTTGTCTCATCGATTAATTAAACAGAAAAGATTGCCCGGTTAATTTATCTTACCAATTATGCTATTGACTATCATGTATGTTCTCTAAACCTATGTTACTTATTCATATTTTTGTTTCCAAGATATCTTTCATAGACACTATTCATTTAAAAGCTAGAGCAATCATTTGACTAATTCTATTTCGAGACAATCGTAATATTACATTTTTTACCATTGTCTAATATACGGGTTAGTTCATGCAAGTTTAATTTCTATATTTTAAATTTAAAAAAATTACATGATATTTCATCATTCTATCATAAAATTGGCGGGCGCAGCAACGCGCGCCATCATGGTCTAGTGCCACTTACGACCAACGAAGGACACACCATGGTTTTTCACCCTGAAACTCTTGTCCTGATACTGAAGTAGCACCACCAAAACGCAACCATGATGTGATGTTGCAACCGCTTGATCACCTCCATCATTCCTTCAATCCTTGACATTGCCGAACACAGACAGACGCCCACATGCATCGTGTCCCGGACCACTCAGCAAATATATGCACAATCCGCGATGTCCATGTGTCACAGCCCCAGATCAGCCCTAGAGCTTGCTTGTAACTAGTAGCATTGCATCCATGCATCATGTTTAATTTCCATGAAATTTGAAATGGGGATGACCACGCCCTAGCACTAAAACAATTCAAATAGGTTCAACTTCAAAATATCTTCAAGAACCCAAAGTGGTTTGCAAAATGTTCATGATTAATGGAAAAAGGTGAAAACCATATCCAGAGGTGATGGGTATTTTTCCAAGACATTTTTGGATTTTTGAGTAAACCATATTGTATTTGAATTGGGGCATTTAAATACTATTAATATTTTAAATGCTCCAACAATTTTTAAAATAGTTAAGGGCCTCTGAAATAATTCAGTTAATGCCCACAATTATTTTCAGGATTTATTTAAATGGTTTAGTATTTTACTAAACTAAAACAAACAGAAAATAGAAAATGGAATAAAGAAAGAGAGAGAGAGAAGGACTACCTGGTTTACCTGCGCAGCCCACCGGCCCAGCCTTCTCCCCCCCCCCTCGCTGGCCCAGTTGGTGGCCCAGTCCACCAACCGAACGCCGCTCGTCGCCTA
The DNA here is from genome assembly GCA_021605145.1 of Aegilops bicornis. Classification (NCBI taxonomy): domain Eukaryota; kingdom Viridiplantae; phylum Streptophyta; class Magnoliopsida; order Poales; family Poaceae; genus Aegilops; species Aegilops bicornis. The sequence continues at coordinate 3,473,025 of CM038669.1, forward strand.
CCTCTGCCAGTAGGCAGAGGAGGGACACGGCGACCGCGCCGAGCGCGCCACCTCCTCCCTGCTCGCCTGCCTGGATCCCCCTCGACGCCCGGAGACGCCACGCGCCTCCCCGAACCCCCCTCGCTCCCCTTCCTCACTCGCTGTTCTCTCTCTCTCCCCCCTGGCCCTCTTCCCCGAGCTCACCGAACGGAGCTGCCGCCACCGACGAGGCTCCACCGCGGCCACCGCCACCCCTCTCCTCCCCGACATGCCCCCAAGCCCCGCCACTCCATCCTCGCCCTCCTCACCGAGCCTCCCGACGCCGGAGCGCCCCGAGGCGCCGCCCCCCCGGTTTCCCCGCTTCGGGCCCGCCGCTCGCCGTCGCCCAATTAAATGGGCTCGGTGCCCCGAGGCTCGCCGATGCCATCATCGCACTCACGGTGAGCCCAGTCATTTCCTCCTCTTCCCCGACTCGTTCCCCTCCTCTAGCCACCGTCTCCACTGCGGCCGAAGCTCGCCGCCGCCGTGCCTCGTCGCCGGCGTGGCTGGAGCCCCAATGACCCGAAGCCAACCTCACCACCGCCCTCACCGCAGCACCAGGAACCCGTAGCGCCCCTCCGCTTCCCCTACAGTGCGCCAGCTGCCGAGGCCCGAGGCTCGCCTGAGCTCCGGCGGCCGCAGATAGGTCGTCGCCGGCGTCGATTCCGGCCGCCCGAGCTCAAGCCACTCCACCAAGAGCTTTGGCTCCTCCCGGCTCCTCCTAGATGCTCTCCAAGGGCCATTTGGTCGCTTCTGAACAGCAAAATGCACTTGCGCGCCGGGCGTCAGCTCACCGGCGGCTAAACGCCGGCAGCCGACCTGGACTTTGACCTCGGGTGGGCCCCGGTTGACTCTCCTGAGTCAATGACAGGTGGGGCCCAGCCCTGTTTAATAACTAGGTTTAGTTTAATTAAAATCTAATTAAGTTAATTACTCTGACACGTGGGACCCACTGCCAGTTTGACCTGGACCGCTCCAGTTGACTTGCTGACGTCAGGCCTCTGTCATCTTGCCGACGCAATAATGATTTCTGGAATTATTTTAATTCAGGAAATTCGAATATATTCAAAACTTCAAAATTCATAGAAATTCAACCGTAGCTCAGATTGAAATAATTTATATATGAAAAATGATCAGAAAAATATGAAGAATCTGTTTATGCCATGATCATGCATGTTTGAACAAGTTAACCTCACTGAATAGGATGAATCATGATTAGGGTAATTTATGAAATAGCATTTGGGGTTGGAGTTCAACCTTGTTTGAATTCCACTTCAACTAACTTGGATTATTATTGCACTAGGTAAATTCAGTTCCTTAACATGATCATGCATCATATATGTGCATTGCATTGATTGCGTTCTTTCTCAGTTGCCGGTGTTTGTTCCCCCCTCAGTAGACGACGTACCGACGATGATTATTCGATGACACCGATGAAGAACTATGTTATCTTCAGAAGTGCCAGGCAAGCAAAACCCCCTTGTTCATTCCGATACAATCCCACTCTCTCGCTCCTGCTCTATTTTACTGCATTAGGACAACAACGACTCATGTGTTACTTGCTGCGGTAGCTGAACCCCTTGATCCTTTGCATGACCTGTCATTCCACAGTAATTAGATGAAACCCACTAGCATGAGTAGGAGTTGTTTGAGCCATGTTGTGCCTACTCATTTATGTTTGTTTGTCATGCTTGCTTCTGCTTAGAGTTGAGTCGGTCCGATTCATCGGGAATGAATTGGAAAGTGGTGAACATGTCCTACCGTGTGTGAACTAAGTGTGTGAACACGATTTGGTAAAGGTAGCGGTGAGAGGCCATGTAGGAGTACATGGTGGGTTGTCTCATTGAAACCGTCCTGAGGAACTGAGTTCTGTGTTTGTGATCCATGAACAGTTACTACCACACATTGGGTTCCGTAACTTCGACCCCTCTCGACTTATTAATCAACTTGATCTCTGTCGGGAGTTGCAACTAGTTTACGGTGTTTGTAGGTAGTGTTAGTAGTCTACCAAGTGGCACCCGATGCAGGTGGGCTTGGGACAGACTAGGCCTGATGTACGGTGTACCAAGTGGCACCCGGTTGGTGGGCTTGGGAACCCTGCTCACATCGTTTGGGGCTGTGAGCGACACCCCTGCCGGATCTCCTTGCGGATGGAACCCGAATAGGCGATAAACCTGGACGAGAGACTTGTGTGGTTAGTCAGGTCGTGGCCGACTCCCTCGCCCGGCTTCCGCTTGAAGGTTGCCGAGGTACATGACGTTTACGGGGCGATAAGTGGCGAGCGTGTGTGAAGAAGCACACCCCTGCAGGGTTATCATCATCTATTCGAATAGCCGGATTCCTCGGATATGGAAACTTGGACCCCTTGCATAGTTCATAGACAAGTGAAAGTGGATACTCTAAAATACGCAAGATAAGCGTGAGTGCTATGGATGGCGTTTCTCGTAGGTAGACGGGAGCGGATCCATAGTGGTGTATTTGATATGGTGAATATGTGGACTCGTGTGCGCCACCTCAAAGAGTTACTTGCAGTCGTAGTTCAGGATAGCCACCGAGTCAAAGCTGGCTTGCTGCAATCAAACTCCACCACCCCCTTTTGATAATGATGCATATGTAGTTAGATCTGATGTAAGTCTTGCTGAGTACAATTGTACTCACGTTTGCTTATTTATGTTTTGCGAGAGACGCGTCAGTCTCGCTAGTAGTTCCACGTGGACTTGACGTTTAGCTTGTTACCTCAGCTACGATCTTGTGCCTTGGCAGGATCTAGTAGATAGTCGCTTCTCAGCCTTTTTCATTTATAGTTATGCGTACTTTCGGACATGTTTAGCTTCCGCTTGTGCTTTGACTTGTATGCTCTGAGTGTTGGGTCATGAGACCCATGTTTGTAATATCTCGCTCTTCGGAGCCTAATGAATAATATTTTGTGTCGTAGAGTTATGTTGTGATGCCATGTTGTATCTACGCATATTGAGCATAATGTGTGTATGTTTGAAATGCTTGGTATGTGTGGGATCCGACATACTAGTTGTTTATCCTTGGCAGCCTCTCATATGGGGAAATGTAGTCTCGTGATTACGGCGATAGTAGTCCGCTTCTGACCGGTTCACCGGAGTCCTGCTAGCCCAGCACTACTGCTTGGACACTTGACTGGCGGCATGTGTTTCACTTCGTTCCTATGTTCGTCCCTTCAGGAAATGTCACGCGGTGTTATTCGAGTCCCGCCTAGCTCGCTACAGCCGGGATACCGGAGTCCTCATAGCCAGCTACAGCCCGAATACATACGTTGATGACCGACATGCTCGATGTGATTCATGTATGCCTGTCCCCATGGGTTAGCGCCGCTTTGGGTTCACGACTAGCCATGTCGGCCGGGTTCTTTGTCATATGGATGCTAGCGACACTATCATATACGTGAGCCAAAAGACGCAAGCGGTCCCGGGCCATGGAAAGGCGACACCTGTGGGAATACCGTGCGTGAGGCCGCAAAGTGATATGATGTGTTACATGCTAGATCGGTGTGACTTAGGATCGGGGTCTGACAGCGTTGGTATCGAGCTTTGTTGCTGTAGGGATTACCAAGCCAAACTGGTCGAAGTTGTGTCTAGAAATGCTTTAGTCATGTAAGGGAATTGATTGTGGAAGGAACGTAAGGCTCTTTTACTCCTTATACCTCATGGCCTTCTGATCTGAGTCATCCTCTTCTCTTCTACGGGGTTTAAGAACTAGGCTTCTCATCTATCTATTAGGATGACGTGTTACTAATCCATAGACCTTTAAGATTGTTGGTTTTAACCCCCAGCTCAGTTCCTACTATTTCTGTATGATAACTGTTGATCTCAGAATCTTATTATGATGTTGTTGAGTGGTTATGCCACCATTTTGTAAGATGTCTCAAATCATTTTGAGCACTTACAGCCGTTATGCTGTCCGAGTTATCCCAGGTCTCTAAATAGTCTGATGCATTTGCAAATCCCTTCTTCCGTTCCTGATGTCCTTTTGGGCCAGGTTAAGCACACTAACCAGTCAGTTGAGGTACTTTGTTACCTCGAAATATATGTTGGAACTATTATTATGACCCTAGATGTTTAGGAAGTCACCTAGCAATTTAGCAATGCTTTTGTATCCCAAGTGTGATGTTTCTGGCCATTATTCTGGAAAGCATCCCATGATGCCATTTAGTAGTCGGTATTCTACTCACGGGTTCTTTGAACCCGAGATTCACCCTACTTCATGTTGTTAGTATTTGCTAGTGCCTTTAGGATATTAGTAACATTGCGATAGTCCTCAAGGTCCGTGGTATTTCCTTCTTCCAAATACTACGAACCACTTATGGCAGAAGTTCTTTTGAGCCAAAAGATCACAATAAGAGTGCTCTTGAGGAGTTCTCCATTCGTAATTATGAGTCTGCCAATTCTACCTTTCTGCATGGGTTATCCGGAAGAAATGTTGAGCTTGCTCGACATACTAATCTGTGCATCCACAACTCAGAAAATTATATGTTCCTTTGAGTTGTTCTCTTAGATGCCTTCTGACCTTCATCTATCAATTGATAGCCAAGGGTATGTGTGCATTTGTGTTCATCGATGCATTTCATCCTTGTGGTCCGTCAAGCCATTCTATTCCAGAATGACTAGGAGAAACAAACTCCAGTACCTCATCCATTTCTAGGATTGGGTCAAAGTAGTTGTATCCCGCAGATCAAAATGCCACTTCAGCTTTTGATTACTGTTCTACCTCAAGTATTGCCATCTTATGTCAAGAATGTCATGGGAATTGCACAACCTCCTAGGAATTCTTGATGCAGTGGTACTTCTCACCATCATTGTTCATTTCTCGGTTCCGTGTTGATGCAACCGAAAAGCCGACAAGTGAATTGTGATGTGTGACATCAATACTCCGAGCAACTCGTTGCTTGGTAGTGAATGGACAATATTCTCATTCTTAGCGTGTTGGTTATTAAACCATCATCCTAAGATTGATCGTGCTACCTAGTCCTTATTTCTGGTGCACACCTCGATTGATGGGTTAGGATTGTAGCAAGTCCTCACTCATTTGATCAATTCGTCTTGCCCTGAAAAGCAAGATCACTCTCGAGCTTAGTAACATACCGGTGGTTCGTGACTTTCCAAATATCTTCTCGGAAGTGTTACCGGGTTGTCTCCCACTGTTATGTTGAGCTCGTGATCAAGTTGGTTTCTTGTGAACCACCCCTTCTCCAAGAATCTGTGTTGGATACCCTGAGCTAGTTGGTTAAGCTAAACCACAACTTGGAGAGTTGGAAGATAAAAGCTTGCCTAACTTAGTTCGACCCAAAGGGATATTCTTGTGAAGTGTGTGTTGGAGAAAGATGATATCTTCATCGGTTGGTCCTCGTGATCAGCTGTTGGATCTATTGTCCTACCAATTCTTTGATTTGAGTATGGGCCATTGTCAAGTCAAATCAGAACCAACGATATTCGTAATGTTGTCTTACTCGTGGTTGATCCCTCGAGCATACCCATTACATCTTTGGTCTGACCAATGCTATCACCGTGTTCACATGATGGTGGAAGTCCAGTGATATGGAAATTCCGATGAGTTGCTGTTGAGCCCATCAGTAGCATTTTGTCTCCCCCATGAGTCATGTTGAACATCAACCTAGTGTTGGAAACTTGTGTAAGCAATGCCTTCGTGATCCGTTCATGAAGCCTACGCTTGGATGGAAGGAGTGACTTCCTCGAATTCATGTGCTTTAGGTGTAAGTTGCCGCCATGAATTTGAGAAAGGTTTGTTTTGCTTCCTCTGGAATCATCCCAAGCCAGTCATGCACGTGCGAAGTATTCTATGGTCTGATAGACTGATCATCTTCATTCCGTATGTATTCCTAGCACACCAAGCCACTGATTGATTTGTTCAAGGAAAAGGAATTGTTGTGTAAATCCTAGGTCATGCACAAGATTTCGTTATCCTCGATGATGGTTCCCAACCTGAACTCGGTAGTGTTTTATTATAAGAAAACCATGTGGTCATACTTGTCTGGGACAATGTGTTCACAGGTTTGTAGCAGAACCAGCTCATGTTTTGGAGCTTGCTATCGTAGTTCATATCCCGAGAATCTCGCAACGTCTTCTCATCGATTTGTGTTGCAACCTTTCCTGTTCAGACATGCTGAGTCTGAAGTATCCTATTTCCAATCGGATCTGAATCTCAGGCAGATATGATGGTTGGAACATTCCAACAGCTGCATTTCGTTCTCAGCTTGCACCGTCCTTGTGCTATCTCGCTATAGACTGTCTTCCTAGCAATTCTTGTCCAGGTTTATCTTCAAAAGTGGACTTACCATGGGTCCCCCCCCACCTTCGATGATAGGCAAAATCATCCATTGCGTTGTCTTCAACAAGGTAGTCCACATCATCCATTCTAGTCCGGGTGTACCATTCCTTGCATTCCACCAAATGATCGCTTGTGATTGCCTTAGGCTGGTATAAAGAGTTCCAATGATCTATGGATCAAAAGTAATTCTTTTGCCACTTAAGGGAATAGTTCTTTCGTCACCTTTCTCGAGGTGTCCCGTTCACGGGATCACGATAAATATTTCCTCGCCACCTTGACACCATCCACCATCTTTCTAAGCGTGGAATTGTTGCCACCAATCAAATCCCGTTGTTGTTCTTCCATCCCCCTCGATGTGTTTTGTGTCCCAACTCGAGATGTGTCACCATCTCAGTCCGTGAGTCGATCATGTTTACCTGATCTTCGTGAAGATCGAATCATGTAGGGTTTCCCTTTCTTTCTATTGTCGTGTCGGTGAAGACCTCGAAAGCAAGGACGTCAAGACCAAGATGATGGAGTGAATCAACATTTTCGAGGAGGGCAAATGGATCATGAAGATTGTGATAGTTTGTGACTTCCCATTTCCTCTTGCCTCACGTCTTGAATCTCGGGGCGAGATTCTTGTTTAGTGGGGGTGAGCTGTCACAGCCCAGATCAGCCCTAGCGCTTGCTTGTAACTAGTAGCATTGCATCCATGCATCATGTTTAATTTCCATGAAATTTGGAATGGGGATGATCAAGCCCTAGCACTAAAGCAATTCAAATAGGTTAAACTTCAAAATATCTTCAAGAACCCAAAGTGGTTTGCAAAATGTTCATGATTAATGGAAAAAGGTGAAAACCATATCCAGAGGTGATGGGTATTTTTCCAAGACATTTTTGGATTTTTGAGTAAACCATATTGTATTTGAATTGGGGCATTTAAATACTATTAATATTTTAAATGCTCCAACAATTTTTAAAATAGTTAAGGGCCTCTGAAATAATTCAGTTAATGCCCACAATTATTTTCAGGATTTATTTAAATGGTTTAGTATTTTACTAAACTAAAACAAACAGAAAATAGAAAATGGAATAAAGAAAGAGAGAGAGAGAGAAGGACTACCTGGTTTACCTGCGCAGCCTGGCCCAGCCTTCTCCCCCTCGGCCTGGCCAGTTGGTGGCCGATCCACCAACCGAACGCCGCTGTCGCCTACCTCTGCCAGTAGGCAGAGGAGGGACACGGCGACCGCGCCGAGCGCGCCACCTCCTCCCTGCTCGCCTGCCTGGTTCCCCCTCGACGCCCGGAGACGCCACGCGCCTCCCCGAACCCCGAAGCTCGCCGCCGCCATGCCTCGTCGCCGGCGTGGCTGGAGCCCCAATGACCCGAAGCCAACCTCACCACCGCCCTCACCGCAGCACCAGGAACCCGTAGCGCCCCTCCGCTTCCCCTCTGGTGCGCCGCAGCGTCGAGCCCGAGCTCGCCCGAGCTCCGGCGGCCGCATAGGTCGTCGCCGGCGTCGATTCCGGCCGCCCCGAGCTCAAGCCACTCCACCAAGAGCTTCGGCTCCTCCCCAGCTCCTCCTAGATGCTCTCCGCGGGCCATTTGATCGTCGGAACAGCAAAATGCACTTGCGCCGCCGCGTCGGGCTCACCGGCGGCTAAACGCCGGCAGCCGACGTGGACTTTGACCTCGGGTGGGCCCCGGTTGACTCTCCTGAGTCAATGACAGGTGGGGCCCAGCCCTGTTTAATAACTAGGTTTAGTTTAATTAAAATCTAATTAAGTTAATTACTCTGACACGTGGGACCCACTGCCAGTTTGACCTGGACCGCTCCAGTTGACTTGCTGACGTCACGCCTCTGTCATGCTGACGCAATAATGATTTCTGGAATTATTTTAATTCAGGAAATTCCAGAATATATTCAAAACTTCAAAAATTCATAGAAATTCAACCGTAGCTCAGATTGAAATAATTTATATATGAAAAATGATCAGAAAAATATGAAGAATCTGTTTATGCCATGATCATGCATGTTTGAACAAGTTAACCTCACTGAATAGGATGAATCATGATTAGGGTAATTTATGAAATAGCATTTGGGGTTGGAGTTCAACCTTGTTTGAATTCCACTTCAACTAACTTGGATTATTATTGCACTAGGTAAATTCAGTTCCTTAACATGATCATGCATCATATATGTGCATTGCATTGATTGCGTTCTTTCTCGATTGCGGTGTTTGTTCCCCCTCAAGAGATTGACGTCTGCAAGCGATGATTATTCGATGACACCGATGAAGAACTATGTTATCTTCAGAAGTGCCAGGCAAGCAAAACCCCCTTGTTCATTCCGATACAATCCCACTCTCTCGCTCCTGCTCTATTTTACTGCATTAGGACAACAACGACTCATGTGTTACTTGCTGCGGTAGCTGAACGCCTTGATCCTTTGCATGACCTGTCATTCCACAGTAATTAGATGAAACCCACTAGCATGAGTAGGAGTTGTTTGAGCAATGTTGTGCCTACTCATTTATGTTTGTTTGTCATGCCTGCTACTGCTTAGAGTTGAGTCGGGTCTGATTCATCGGGAATGAATTGGAAAGTGGTGAACATGTCCTACCGTGTGTGAACTAAGGGTGTGAACACGATTTGGTAAAGGTAGCGGTGAGAGGCCATGTAGGAGTACATGGTGGGTTGTCTCATTGAAACCGTCCTCGTGAACTGAGTTACGTGTTTGTGATCCATGAACAGTTACTACCACACATTGGGTTCCGGTAACTCGACCCTCTCGACTTATTAATCAACTTGATCTACATCCGGGAGTTGCAACTAGTTTCGGTGTTTGTAGGTAGTGTTAGTAGTCTACCAAGTGGCACCTGCAGGTGGGCTTGGGACAGACTAGGCACTGATGTACGGTGTACCAAGTGGCACCCGGTTGGTGGGCTTGGGAACCCTGCTCACATCGTTTGGGGCCGTGAGCGACACCCCGGCCGGATCTCCTTGCGGATGGAACCCGAATAGGCGATAAACCTGGACGAGAGACTTGTGTGGTTAGTAAGGTCGTGGCCGACTCCCTCGCCCGGCTTCCGCTTGAAGGTTGCCGAGGTACATGACGTGTACAGGGCGATAAGTGGCGAGAGCGTGTGTGAAGAAGCACACCCCTGCAGGGTTATCATCATCTATTGAATAGCCGGATTCCTCGGATATGGAAACTTGGACCCCTTGCATAGTTCATAGACAAGTGAAAGTGGATACTCTAAAATACGCCAAGATAAGCGTGAGTGCTATGGATGGCGTTTCTCGTAGGTAGAGCGGAGCGGATCCATAGTGGTGTATTTGATATGGTGAATATGTGGACTCGTAGCGCCACCTCAAAGAGTTACTTGCAATCGTAGTTCAGGATAGCCACCGAGTCAAAGCTGGCTTGCTGCAGTCAAACTCCACCACCCCCTTTTGATAATGATGCATATGTAGTTAGATCTGATGTAAGTCTTGCTGAGTACAATTGTACTCACGTTTGCTTATTTATGTTTTGCAGAGAGACGTCAGTCTCGCTAGTAGTTCCACGTGGACTTCGACGTTTAGCTTGTTACCTCAGCTACGATCTTGTGCCTTCGGCAGGATCTGGTAGATAGTCAGGCTTCTCAGCCTTTTTCATTTATAGTTATGCGTACTCGAGACATGTTTAGCTTCCGCTTGTGCTTTGACTTGTATGTTTCGAGTGTTGGGTCATGAGACCCATGTTTGTAATATCTCGCTCTTCGGAGCCTAATGAATAATATTTTGTGTCGTAGAGTTATGTTGTGATGCCATGTTGTATCTACGCATATTGAGCATAATGTGTGTATGTTTGAAATGCTTGGTATGTGTGGGATCCGACAAACTAGTTGTTTATCCTTGGCAGCCTCTCATATGGGGAAATGTAGTCTCGTGATTACGGCGATAGTAGTCCGCTTCTGACCCGGTTCACGAGTCCTGCTAGCCCAAAGCACTCTTGCTTGGACACTTGACTGGCGGCATGTGTTTCACCGTTCCTATGTTCCGTCCTTCGTGGAAATGTCACGCGGTGTTATTCGAGTCCTGCCTAGCCTGCTACAGCCCGGATACCGGAGTCCTCATAGCCGGCTACAGCCGAATACATACGTTGATGACCGACATGCTCGATGTGATTCATGTATGCCTGTCCCCATGGGTTAAGCGCCGCTTTGGGTTCACGACTAGCCATGTCGGCCCGGGTTCTTTGTCATATGGATGCTAGCGACACTATCATATACGTGAGCCAAAAGGCATAAGCGGTCCCGGGCCATGGAAAGGCGACACCCGTGGGAATACCGTGCGTGAGGCCGCAAAAGTGATATGATGTGTTACATGCTAGATCGGTGTGACTTAGGATCGGGTCCTGACAGCATTGGTATCGAGCTTTGTTGCTCAGAGGGATTACCAAGCCAAACTGGTCGAAGTTGTGTCTAGAAATGCTTTAGTCATGTAAGGGAATTGATTGTGGAAGGGCGTAAGGCTCTTTTACTCCTTATACCTCATGGCCTTCTGATCTGAGTCATCCTCTTCTCTTCTACGGGGTTTAAGAACTAGGCTTCTCATCTATCTATTAGGATGACGTGTTACTAATCCATAGACCTTTAAGATTGTTGGTTTTAAACCCCAGCTCAGTTCCTACTATTTCTGTATGATAACTGTTGATCTCAGAATCTTATTATGATGTTGTTGAGTGGTTATGCCACCATTTTGTAAGATGTCTCAAATCATTTTGAGCACTTACAGCCGTTATGCTGTCCGAGTTATCCCAGGTCTCTAAATAGTCTGATGCATTTGCAAATCCCTTCTTCCGTTCCTGATGTCCTTTTGGGCCAGGTTAAGCACACTAACCAGTCAGTTGAGGTACTTTGTTACCTCGACATATATGTTGGAACTATTATTATGACCCTAGATGTTTAGGAAGTCACCTAGCAATTTAGCAATGCTTTTGTATCCCAAGTGTGATGTTTCTGGCCATTATTCTAGAAAGCATCCCATGATGCCATTTAGTAGTCGGTATTCTACTCCTGGGTTGCTGAACCCGAGATTCACCCTACTTCATGTTGTTAGTATTTGCTAGTGCCTTTAGGATATTAGTAACATTGCGATAGTCCTCAAGGTCCGTGGTATTTCCTTCTTCCAAATACTACGAACCGCTTATGGCAGAAGTTCTTTTGAGCCAAAAGATCACAATAAGAGTGCTCTTGAGGAGTTCTCCATTCGTAATTATGAGTCTGCCAATTCTACCTTTACGCATGGGTTATCCGGAAGAAATGTTGAGCTTGCTCGACATACTAATCTGTGCATCCACAACTCAGAAAATTATATGTTCCTTTGAGTTGTTCTCTTAGATGCCTTCTGACCTTCATCTATCAATTGATAGCCAAGGGTATGTGTGCATTTGTGTTCATCGATGCATTTCATCCTTGTGGTCCGTCAAGCCATTCTATTCCAGAATGACTAGGAGAAACAAACTCCAGTACCTCATCCATTTCTAGGATTGGGTCAAAGTAGTTGTATCCCGCAGATCAAAATGCCACTTCAGCTTTTGATTCTGTTCTACCCTGAAGTATTGCCATCTTATGTCAAGAATGTCATGGGAATTGCACAACCTCCTAGGAATTCTTGATGCAGTGGTACTTCTCACCATCATTGTTCATTTCTCGGTTCCGTGTTGATGCAACCGAAAAGCCGACAAGTGAATTGTGATGTGTGACATCAATACTCCGAGCAACTCGTTGCTTGGTAGTGAATGGACAATATTCTCATTCTTAGCGTGTTGGTTATTAAACCATCATCCTAAGATTGATCGTGCTACCTAGTCCTTATTTCTGGTGCACACCTCGATTGATGGGTTAGGATTGTAGCAAGTCCTCACTCATTTGATCAATTCGTCTTGCCCTGAAAAGAAAGATCGCTCTCGAGCTTAGTAACATACCGGTGGTTCGTGACTTTCCAAATATCTTCTCGGAAGTGTTACCGGGTTGTCTCCTGACTGTTATGTTGAGCTCGTGATCAAGTTGGTTTCTTGTGAACCACCCCTTCTCCAAGAATCTGTGTTGGATACCCCTGAGCTAGTTGGTTAAGCTAAACCACAACTTGGAGAGTTGGAAGATAAAAGCTTGCCTAACTTAGTTCGACCCAAAGGGATATTCTTGTGAAGTGTGTGTTGGAGAAAGATGATATCTTCATCGGTTGGTCCTCGTGATCAGCTGTTGGATCTATTGTCCTACCAATTCTTTGATTTGAGTATGGGCCATTGTCAAGTCAAATCAGAACCAACGATATTCGTAATGTTGTCTTACTCGTGGTTGATCCCTCGAGCATACCCATTACATCTTTGGTCTGACCAATGCTATCACCGTGTTCACATGATGGTGGAAGTCGATGATATGGAAATTCCGATGAGTTCTTGTTGAGCCCATCAAGAGCATTTTGTCTCCCCATGAGTCATGTTGAACATCAACCTAGTGTTGGAAACTTGTGTAAGCAATGCCTTCGTGATCCGTTCATGAAGCCTACGCTTGGATGGAAGGAGTGACTTCCTCGAATTCATGTGCTTTAGGTGTAAGTTGCCGCCATGAATTTGAGAAAGGTTTGTTTTGCTTCCTCTGGAATCATCCCAAGCCAGTCATGCACGTGCGAAGTATTCTATGGTCTGATAGACTGATCATCTTCATTCCGTATGTATTCCTAGCACACCAAGCCACTGATTGATTTGTTCAAGGAAAAGGAATTGTTGTGTAAATCCTAGGTCATGCACAAGATTTCGTTATCCTCGATGATGGTTCCCAACCTGAACTCGGTAGTGTTTTATTATAAGACTACCATGTGGTCATACTTGTCTGGGACAATGTGTTCACAGGTTTGTAGCAGAACCAGCTCATGTTTTGGAGCTTGCTATCGTAGTTCATATCCCGAGAATCTCGCAACGTCTTCTCATCGATTTGTGTTGCAACCTTTCCTGTTCAGACATGCCGAGTCTGAAGTATCCTATTCCCAATCGGATCTGAATCTCAGGCAGATATGATGGTTGGAACATTCCAACAGCTGCATTTCGTTCTCAGCTTGCACCGTCCTTGTGCTATCTCGCTATAGACTGTCTTCCTAGCAATTCTTGTCCAGGTTTATCTTCAAAAGTGGACTTACCATGGGTCCCCCCCCCACCTTCGATGATAGGCAAAATCATCCATTGCGTTGTCTTCAACAAGGTAGTCCACATCATCCATTCTAGTCCGGGTGTACCATTCCTTGCATTCCACCAAATGATCGCTTGTGATTGCCTTAGGCTGGTATAAAGAGTTCCAATGATCTATGGATCAAAAGTAATTCTTTTGCCACTTAAGGGAATAGTTCTTTGCGTCACCTTTCTCGAGGTGTCCCGTTACGGGATCACGATAAATATTTCCTCGCCACCTTGACACCATCCACCATCTTTCTAAGCGTGGAATTGTTGCCACCAATCAAATCCCGTTGTTGTTCTTCCATCCCCCTCGATGTGTTTTGTGTCCCAACTCGAGATGTGTCACCATCTCAGTCCGTGAGTCGATCATGTTTACCTGATCTTCGTGAAGATCGAATCATGTAGGGTTTCCCCTTTCTTTCTATTGTCGTGTCGAGTGAAGACCTCGAAAGCAAGGACGTCAAGACCAAGATGATGGAGTGAATCAACATTTTCGAGGAGGGCAAATGGATCATGAAGATTGTGATAGTTTGTGACTTCCCATTTCCTCTTGCCTCACGTCTTGAATCTCGGGGCGAGATTCTTGTTTAGTGGGGGTGAGCTGTCACAGCCCCAGATCAGCCCTAGAGCTTGCTTGTAACTAGTAGCATTGCATCCATGCATCATGTTTAATTTCCATGAAATTTGAAATGGGGATGACCACGCCCTAGCACTAAAACAATTCAAATAGGTTCAACTTCAAAATATCTTCAAGAACCCAAAGTGGTTTGCAAAAATGTTCATGATTAATGGAAAAAGGTGAAAACCATATCCAGAGGTGATGGGTATTTTTCCAAGACATTTTTGGATTTTTGAGTAAACCATATTGTATTTGAATTGGGGCATTTAAATACTATTAATATTTTAAATGCTCCAACAATTTTGAAAATAGTTAAGGGCCTCTGAAATAATTCAGTTAATGCCCACAATTATTTTCAGGATTTATTTAAATGGTTTAGTATTTTACTAAACTAAAACAAACAGAAAATAGAAAATGGAATAAAGAAAGAGAGAGAGAGAAGGACTACCTGGTTTACTGCGCAGCCCACCGCCCGACCTTCTCCCCCCCTCGCTGGCCCAGTTGGTGGCCAGTCCACCAACCGAACGCCGCTGTCGCCTACCTCTGCCAAGAGGCGAGGAGGTTTCTGGCGACAGCGCCGAGCGCCACCTCCTCCTGCCTTTGCCTGGATCCCCCTCGACGCCCGGAGACGCCACGCGCCTCCCCGAACCCCCCTCGCTCCCCTTCCTCACTCGCTGTTCTCTCTCTCTCCCCCTGGCCCTCTTCCCCGAGCTCACCGAACGGAGCTGCCGCCACCGACGAGCTCCACCGCGGCCACCGCCCCCCCCACGCCACCCCCGCCTGGCCCCCAGCCCCCCCCCACCATCCACCCCCCCCCCACCCGGCCCCCCCACGCCGGAGCACCACGAGGCGCCGCCCCACCGTTTTCCCCTCTTCGGACCCGCCGGTCGCCGTCGCCCAATTCGCCGGCTCCGGTGCCCCCCCGAGCTCGCCGATGCCATCATCGCACTCACGGTGAGCCCCCGAGTCATTTCCCCCTCTTCCCCGACTCGTTCCCCTCCTCTAGCCACCGTCTCCACTGGCCGGCTTCGCCGCTGCGTGCCTCGTCGCCGGCGTGGCTGGAGCCCCAATGACCAAGCCAACCTCACCACCGCCTCACCGCAGCACAGAACCCGTGGCGCCCTCCGCTTCCCCTCAGTGCGCCAGCGTCGAGCCCGAGCTCGCCCGAGCTCCGGCCGCATAGGTCGTCGCCGGCGTCGATTCCGGCCGCCCCGAGCTCAAGCCACTCCACCAAGAGCTTCGGCTCCTCCCCAGCTCCTCCTAGATGCTCTCCGCGGGCCATTTGGTCGTCGGAACAGCAAAATGCACTTGCGCCGCCGCGTCGGGCTCACCGGCTGACTAAACGCCCGGCAGCCGACGTGGACTTTGACCTCGGTGGGCCCGGTTGACTCTCTGAGTCAATGACAGTGGGGCCCAGCCACTGCTTTAATAACTAGGTTTAGTTTAATTAAAATCTAATTAAGTTAATTACTCGACACGTGGGACCCACTGCCAGTTTGACCTGGACCGCTCCAGTTGACTTGCTGACGTCACGCCTCATCATCTGACGCAATAATGATTTCTGGAATTATTTTAATTCAGGAAATTCCAGAATATATTCAAAACTTCAAAAATTCATAGAAATTCAACCGTAGCTCAGATTGAAATAATTTATATATGAAAAATGATCAGAAAAATATGAAGAATCTGTTTATGCCATGATCATGCATGTTTGAACAAGTTAACCTCACTGAATAGGATGAATCATGATTAGGGTAATTTATGAAATAGCATTTGGGGTTGGAGTTCAACCTTGTTTGAATTCCACTTCAACTAACTTGGATTATTATTGCACTAGGTAAATTCAGTTCCTTAACATGATCATGCATCATATATGTGCATTGCATTGATTGCATTCTTTCTCGATTCTTGCGGTGTTTGTTCCCTCAAGAGACGGCGTCTGAAGCGATGATTATTCGATGACACCGATGAAGAACTATGTTATCTTGAAGTGCTGTGCAAGCAAAACCCCTTGTTCATTCCGATACAATCCCACTCTCTCGCTCCTGCTCTATTTTACTGCATTAGGACAACAACGACTCATGTGTTACTTGCTGCGGTAGCTGAACCCCTTGATCCTTTGCATGACCTGTCATTCCACAGTAATTAGATGAAACCCACTAGCATGAGTAGGAGTTGTTTGAGCCATGTTGTGCCTACTCATTTATGTTTGTTTGTCATGCCTGCTACTGCTTAGAGTTGAGTCGGGTCTGATTCATCGGGAATGAATTGGAAAGTGGTGAACATGTCCTACCGTGTGTGAACTAAGGGTGTGAACACGATTTGGTAAAGGTAGCGGTGAGAGGCCATGTAGGAGTACATGGTGGGTTGTCTCATTGAAACCGTCCTCAGGAACTGAGTTCTGTGTTTGTGATCCATGAACAGTTACTACCACACATTGGGTTTCGGTAACTCGACCCCTCTCGACTTATTAATCAACTTGATCTCTGTCCAGGAGTTGCAACTAGTTTCTGGTGTTTGTAGGTAGTGTTAGTAGTCTACCAAGTGGCACCCGTGCAGGTGGGCTTGGGACAGACTAGGCCTGATGTACGGTGTACCAAGTGGCACCGGTTGGTGGGCTTGGGAACCCTGTTCACATCGTTTGGGGCCGTGGCGACACCCGGCGGATCTCCTTGCGGATGGAACCGAATAGGCGATAAACCTGGGCCGAGAGACTTGTGTGGTTAGTCAGGTCGTGGCCGACTCCCTCGCCCGGCTTCCGCTTGAAGGTTGCCGAGGTACATGACGTGTACAGGGCGATAAGTGGCGAGAGCGTGTGTGAAGAAGCACACCCCTGCAGGGTTATCATCATCTATTCGAATAGCCGGATTCCTCGGATATGGAAACTTGGACCCCTTGCATAGTTCATAGACAAGTGAAAGTGGATACTCTAAAATACGCAAGATAAGCGTGAGTGCTATGGATGGCGTTTCGTAGGTAGACGGGAGCGGATCCATAGTGGTGTATTTGATATGGTGAATATGTGGACTCGTGTGCGCCACCTCAAAGAGTTACTTGCGATGCGTAGTTCAGGATAGCCACCGAGTCAAAGCTGGCTTGCTGCAGTCAAACTCCACCACCCCCTTTGATAATGATGCATATGTAGTTAGTTCTGATGTAAGTCTTGCTGAGTACAATTGTACTCACGTTTGCTTATTTATGTTTTGCAGAGAGACGTCAGTCTCGCTAGTAGTTCCACGTGGACTTCGACGTTTAGCTTGTTACCTCAGCTACGATCTTGTGCCTCGGCAGGATCTGGTAGATAGTCAGGCTTCTCAGCCTTTTTCATTTATAGTTATGCGTACTCAGACATGTTTAGCTTCCGCTTGTGCTTTGACTTGTATGCTCACGAGTGTTGGGTCATGAGACCCATGTTTGTAATATCTCGCTCTTCGGAGCCTAATGAATAATATTTTGTGTCGTAGAGTTATGTTGTGATGCCATGTTGTATCTACGCATATTGAGCATAATGTGTGTATGTTTGAAATGCTTGGTATGTGTGGGATCCGACAAACTAGTTGTTTATCCTTGGCAGCCCTCATATGGGGAAATGTAGTCTCGTGATTACGGCGATAGTAGTCCGCTTCTGACCGGTTCACCGAGTCCTGCTAGCCCAAAGCACTACTGCTTGGACACTTGACTGGCGGCATGTGTTTCAATTCGTTCCTATGTACGTCCCTTGAGGAAATGTCACGCGGTGTTATTCGGAGTCCTGCCTAGCCTGCTACAGCCGGGATACCGGAGTCCTGTTAGCCCACTGCTACAGCCCGAATACATACGTTGATGACCGACATGCTCGATGTGATTCATGTATGCCTGTCCCCATGGGTTAGCGCCGCTTTGGGTTCACGACTAGCCATGTCGGCCCGGGTTCTTTGTCATATGGATGCTAGCGACACTATCATATACGTGAGCCAAAAGGCGACACCCGTGGGAATACCGTGCGTGAGGCCGCAAAGTGATATGAGGTGTTACATGCTAGATCGGTGTGACTTAGGATCGGGGTCTGACAGCGTTGGTATCGAGCCTGACTGCCTGTAGGATTACCAAGCCAAACTGGTCGAAGTTGTGTCTAGAAATGCTTTAGTCATGTAAGGGAATTGATTGTGGAAGGGAACGTAAGGCTCTTTTACTCCTTATACCTCATGGCCTTCTGATCTGAGTCATCCTCTTCTCTTGTACGGGGTTTAAGAACTAGGCTTCTCATCTATCTATTAGGATGACGTGTTACTAATCCATAGACCTTTAAGATTGTTGGTTTTAACCCCCAGCTCAGTTCCTACTATTTCTGTATGATAACTGTTGATCTCAGAATCTTATTATGATGTTGTTGAGTGGTTATGCCACCATTTTGTAAGATGTCTCAAATCATTTTGAGCACTTACAGCCGTTATGCTGTCCGAGTTATCCCAGGTCTCTAAATAGTCTGATGCATTTGCAAATCCCTTCTTCCGTTCCTGATGTCCTTTTGGGCCAGGTTAAGCACACTAACCAGTCAGTTGAGGTACTTTGTTACCTCGACATATATGTTGGAACTATTATTATGACCCTAGATGTTTAGGAAGTCACCTAGCAATTTAGCAATGCTTTTGTATCCCAAGTGTGATGTTTCTGGCCATTATTCTGGAAAGCATCCCATGATGCCATTTAGTAGTCGGTATTCTACTCCTAGGTTGCTGAACCCGAGATTCACCCTACTTCATGTTGTTAGTATTTGCTAGTGCCTTTAGGATATTAGTAACCTTGCGATAGTCCTCAACGTCCGTGGTATTTCCTTCTTCCAAATACTACGAACCGCTTATGGCAGAAGTTCTTTTGAGCCAAAAGATCACAATAAGAGTGCTCTTGAGGAGTTCTCCATTCGTAATTATGAGTCTGCCAATTCTACCTTTCTGCATGGGTTATCCGGAAGAAATGTTGAGCTTGCTCGACATACTAATCTGTGCATCCACAACTCAGAAAATTATATGTTCCTTTGAGTTGTTCTCTTAGATGCCTTCTGACCTTCATCTATCAATTGATAGCCAAGGGTATGTGTGCATTTGTGTTCATCGATGCATTTCATCCTTGTGGTCCGTCAAGCCATTCTATTCCAGAATGACTAGGAGAAACAAACTCCAGTACCTCATCCATTTCTAGGATTGGGTCAAAGTAGTTGTATCCCGCAGATCAAAATGCCACTTCAGCTTTTGATTCTGTTCTACCACAAGTATTGCCATCTTATGTCAAGAATGTCATGGGAATTGCACAACCTCCTAGGAATTCTTGATGCAGTGGTACTTCTCACCATCATTGTTCATTTCTCGGTTCCGTGTTGATGCAACGAAAAGCCGACAAGTGAATTGTGATGTGTGACATCAATACTCCGAGCAACTCGTTGCTTGGTAGTGAATGGACAATATTCTCATTCTTAGCGTGTTGGTTATTAAACCATCATCCTAAGATTGATCATGCTACCTAGTCCTTATTTCTGGTGCACACCTCGATTGATGGGTTAGGATTGTAGCAAGTCCTCACTCATTTGATCAATTCGTCTTGCCCTGAAAAGCAAGATCGCTCTCGAGCTTAGTAACATACCGGTGGTTCGTGACTTTCCAAATATCTTCTCGGAAGTGTTACCGGGTTGTCTCCTGACTGTTATGTTGAGCTCGTGATCAAGTTGGTTTCTTGTGAACCACCCCTTCTCCAAGAATCTGTGTTGGATACCCCTGAGCTAGTTGGTTAAGCTAAACCACAACTTGGAGAGTTGGAAGATAAAAGCTTGCCTAACTTAGTTCGACCCAAAGGGATATTCTTGTGAAGTGTGTGTTGGAGAAAGATGATATCTTCATCGGTTGGTCCTCGTGATCAGCTGTTGGATCTATTGTCCTACCAATTCTTTGATTTGAGTATGGGCCATTGTCAAGTCAAATCAGAACCAACGATATTCGTAATGTTGTCTTACTCGTGGTTGATCCCTCGAGCATACCCATTACATCTTTGGTCTGACCAATGCTATCACCGTGTTCACATGATGGTGGAAGTCCAGTGATATGGAAATTCCGATGAGTTCTGTTGAGCCCATCGGTAGCATTTTGTCTCCCCATGAGTCATGTTGAACATCAACCTAGTGTTGGAAACTTGTGTAAGCAATGCCTTCGTGATCCGTTCATGAAGCCTACGCTTGGATGGAAGGAGTGACTTCCTCAATTCATGTGCTTTAGGTGTAAGTTGCCGCCATGAATTTGAGAAAGGTTTGTTTTGCTTCCTCTGGAATCATCCCAAGCCAGTCATGCACGCGAAGTATTCTATGGTCGATAGTGATCATCTTCATTCCGTATGTATTCCTAGCACACCAAGCCACGATTGATTTGTTCAAGGAAAAGGAATTGTTGTGTAAATCCTAGGTCATGCACAAGATTTCGTTATCCTCGATGATGGTTCCCAACCTGAACTCGGTAGTGTTTTATTATAAGACTACCATGTGGTCATACTTATGCAGGACAATGTGTTCACAGGTTTGTAGCAGAACCAGCTCATGTTTTGGAGCTTGCTATCGTAGTTCATATCCGAGAATCTCGCATAGCGTCTTCTCATCGATTTGTGTTGCAACCTTTCCTGTTCGGACATCTTTGAGTGAAGTATCCTATTTCCAATCGGATCTGAATCTCAGGCAGATATGATGGTTGGAACATTCCAACAGCTGCATTTCGTTCTCAGCTTGCACCGTCCTTGTACTATCTCGCTATAGACTGTCTTCCTAGCAATTCTTGTCCAGGTTTATCTTCAAAAGTGGACTTACCATGGGTCCCCCCCCACCTTCGGTGATAAGCAAAATCATCCATTGCGTTGTCTTCAACAAGGTAGTCCACATCATCCATTCTAGTCCGGGTGTACCATTCCTTGCATTCCACCAAATGATCGCTTGTGATTGCCTTAGGCTGGTATAAAGAGTTCCAATGATCTATGGATCAAAAGTAATTCTTTTGCCACTTAAGGGAATAGTTCTTTGCGTCACCTTTCTCGAGGTGTCCCGTTACGGGATCACGATAAATATTTCCTCGCCACCTTGACACCATCCACCATCTTTCTAAGCGTGGAATTGTTGCCACCAATCAAATCCCGTTGTTGTTCTTCCATCCCCCTCGATGTGTTTTGTGTCCCAACTCGAGATGTGTCACCATCTCAGTCCGTGAGTCGATCATGTTTACACGATCTTCGTGAAGATCGAATCATGTAGGGTTTCCCCTTTCTTTCTGTTGTCGTGTCGAGTGAAGACCTCGAAAGCAAGGACGTCAAGACCAAGATGATGGAGTGAATCAACATTTTCGAGGAGGGCAAATGGATCATGAAGATTGTGATAGTTTGTGACTTCCCTTTTCCTCTTGCCTCACGTCTTGAATCTCGGGGCGAGATTCTTGTTTAGTGGGGTGAGCTGTCACAGCCCAGATCAGCCCTAGAGCTTGCTTGTAACTAGTAGCATTGCATCCATGCATCATGTTTAATTTCCATGAAATTTGAAATGGGGATGACCACGCCCTAGCACTAAAACAATTCAAATAGGTTCAACTTCAAAATATCTTCAAGAACCCAAAGTGGTTTGCAAAAATGTTCATGATTAATGGAAAAAGGTGAAAACCATATCCAGAGGTGATGGGTATTTTTCCAAGACATTTTGGATTTTTGAGTAAACCATATTGTATTTGAATTGGGGCATTTAAATACTATTAATATTTTAAATGCTCCAACAATTTTGAAAATAGTTAAGGGCCTCTGAAATAATTCAGTTAATGCCCACAATTATTTTCAGGATTTATTTAAATGGTTTAGTATTTTACTAAACTAAAACAAACAGAAAATAGAAAATGGAATAAAGAAAGAGAGAGAGAGAAGGACTACCTGGTTTACCTGCGCAGCCCACCGGCCCAGCCTTCTCCCCCCCCCCTCGCTGGCCCAGTTGGTGGCCCAGTCCACCAACCGAACGCCGCTCGTCGCCTACCTCTGCCAGTAGGCAGAGGAGGGACACGGCGACCGCGCCGAGCGCGCCACCTCCTCCCTGCTCGCCTGCCTGGTTCCCCCTCGACGCCCGGAGACGCCACGCGCCTCCCCGAACCCCCCTCGCTCCCCTTCCTCACTCGCTGTTCTCTCTCTCTCCCCCCTGGCCCTCTTCCCCGAGCTCACCGAACGGAGCTGCCGCCACCGACGAGCTCCACCGCGGCCACCGCCACCCCCTCTCCTCCCCGACATGCCCCCAAGCCCCGCCACTCCATCCTCGCCCTCCTCACCGAGCCTCCCGACGCCGGAGCGCCCCGAGGCGCCGCCCCACCGTTTTCCCCTCTTCAGACCCGCCGGTCGCCGTCGCCCAATTCGTCGGCTCCGGTGCCCCCCCCGAGCTCACCGATGCCATCATCGCACTCACGGTGAGCCCCGAGTCATTTCCCCCTCTTCCCCGACTCGTTCCCCTCCTCTAGCCACCGTCTCCACTGCGGCCGAAGCTCGCCGCCGCCGTGCCTCGTCGCCGGCGTGGCTGGAGCCCCAATGACCCGAAGCCAACCTCACCACCGCCCTCACCGCAGCACCAGAACCCGTGGCGCCTCCGCTTCCCTACAGTGCGCCCGCAGCTGCCGAGCCCGAGCTCGCCCGAGCTCCGGCGGCCGCATAGGTCGTCGCCGGCGTCGATTCCGGCCGCCCCGAGCTCAAGCCACTCCACCAAGAGCTTCGGCTCCTCCTAGATGCTCTCCGCGGGCCATTTGGTCGTCGGAACAGCAAAATGCACTTGCGCCGCCGCGTCGGGCTCACCGGCGGCTAAACGCCGGCAGCCGACGTGGACTTTGACCTCGGGTGGGCCCCGGTTGACTCTCCTGAGTCAATGACAGGTGGGGCCCAGCCCTGTTTAATAACTAGGTTTAGTTTTAATTAAAATCTAATTAAGTTAATTACTCTGACACGTGGGACCCACTGCCAGTTTGACCTGGACCGCTCCAGTTGACTTGCTGACGTCAGGGGCCTCTCATCATCTTGGCGCAATAATGATTTCTGGAATTATTTTAATTCAGGAAATTCCAGAATAAATTCAAAACTTCAAAAATTCATAGAAATTCAACCGTAGCTCAAATTGAAATAATTTATATATGAAAAATGATCAGAAAAATATGAAGAATCTGTTTATGCCATGATCATGCATGTTTGAACAAGTTAACCTCACTGAATAGGATGAATCAATATTAGGGTAATTTATGAAATAGCATTTGGGGTTGGAGTTCAACCTTGTTTGAATTCCACTTCAACTAACTTGGATTATTATTGCACTAGGTAAATTCAGTTCCTTAACATGATCATGCATCATATATGTGCATTGCATTGATTGCGTTCTTTCTCAGTTGCCGGTGTTTGTTCCCCTCAAGAGACGACGCATGCAAGCGATGATTATTCGATGACACCGATGAAGAACTATGTTATCTTGAAGTGCTGTGCAAGCAAAACCCCTTGTTCATTCCGATACAATCCCACTCTCTCGCTCCTGCTCTTTTTTACTGCATTAGGACAACCACGACTCATGTGTTACTTGCTGCGGTAGCTGAACCCCTTGATCCTTTGCATGACCTGTCATTCCACAATAATTAGATGAAACCCACTAGCATGAGTAGGAGTTGTTTGAGCCATGTTGTGCCTACTCATTTATGTTTGTTTGTCATATACGCTACTGCTTAGAGTTGAGTCGGGTCCGATTCATCGGGAATGAATTGGAAAGTGGTGAACATGTCCTACCGTGTGTGAACTAAGGGTGTGAACACGATTTGGTAAAGGTAGCGGTGAGAGGCCATGTAGGAGTACATGGTGGGTTGTCTCATTGAAACCGTCCTCGTGAACTGAGTTCTGTGTTTGTGATCCATGAACAGTTACTACCACACATTGGGTTCCGTAACTCGACCCCTCTCGACTTATTAATCAACTTGATCTCTGTCCGGGAGTTGCAACTAGTTTCTGGTGTTTGTAGGTAGTGTTAGTAGTCTACCAAGTGGCACCTGCAGGTGGGCTTGGGACAGACTAGGCCTGATGTACGGTGTACCAAGTGGCACCCGGTTGGTGGGCTTAGGAACCCTGCTCACATCGTTTGGGGCCATGAGCGACACCCCTGGCGGACCTCCTTGCGGATGGAACCCGAATAGGCGATAAACCTGGACGAGAGACTTGTGTGGTTAGTCAGGTCGTGGCCGACTCCCTCGCCCGGCTTCCGCTTGAAGGTTGCCGAGGTACATGACGCGATGTCTGAGGCGATAAGTGGCGAGAGCGTGTGTGAAGAAGCACACCCCTGCAGGGTTATCATCATCTATTCGAATAGCCGGATTCCTCGGATATGGAAACTTGGACCCCTTGCATAGTTCATAGACAAGTGAAAGTGGATACTCTAAAATACGCAAGATAAGCGTGAGTGCTATGGATGGCGTTTCTCGTAGGTAGACGGGAGCGGATCCATAGTGGTGTATTTGATATGGTGAATATGTGGACTCGTGTGCGCCACCTCAAAGAGTTACTTGCAGTCGTAGTTCAGGATAGCCACCGAGTCAAAGCTGGCTTGCTGCAGTCCAACTCCACCACCCCCTTTTGATAATGATGCATATGTAGTTAGTTCTGATGTAAGTCTTGCTGAGTACAATTGTACTCACGTTTGCTTATTTATGTTTTGCAGAGAGACGTCAGTCTCGCTAGTAGTTCCACGTGGACTTCGACGTTTAGCTTGTTACCTCAGCTACGATCTTGTGCCTCGGCAGGATCTGGTAGATAGTCAGGCTTCTCAGCCTTTTTCATTTATAGTTATGCGTACTCAGACATGTTTAGCTTCCGCTTGTGCTTTGACTTGTATGTTTCGAGTGTTGGGTCATGAGACCCATGTTTGTAATATCTCGCTCTTGAGCCTAATGAATAATATTTTGTGTCGAGAGTTATGTTGTGATGCCATGTTGTATCTACGCATATTGAGCATAAGGTGTGTATGTTAGAAATGCTTGGTATGTGTGGGATCCGACAAACTAGTTGTTTATCCTTGGCAGCCTCTCATATGGGGAAATGTAGTCTCGTGCGTCTGAGCGATAGTAGTCCGCTACAGCCCGGTTCACCGGAGTCCTGCTAGCCCAGCACTACTGCTTGGACACTTGACTGGCCGGCATGTGTTTCACGTCGTTCCTATGTCTGTCCCTTCGGGGAAATGTCACGCGGTGTTATTCGGAGTCCTGCCTAGCCTGCTACAGCCCGGGATACCGGAGTCCTGTTAGCCCAGTGCTACAGCCCGAATACATACGTTGATGACCGACATGCTCGATGTGATTCATGTATGCCTGTCCCCATGGGTTAGCGCCGCTTTGGGTTCACGACTAGCCATGTCGGCCCGGGTTCCTTGTCATATGGATGCTAGCGACACTATCATATACGTGAGCCAAAAGACGCAAACGGTCCCGGGCCATGGTAAGGCGACACCCGTGGGAATACGGTGCGTGAGGCCGCAAAGTGATATGATGTGTTACATGCTAGATCGGTGTGACTTAGGATCGGGTTCCTGACACCATGGAACATAACATCATAGAACGTTTTCAGCCTGAATGTTGGTCTTTCCAACCACTGTCCAGTGCTCACACACATAGTTTGGATGTGAAAAGCTATGCTCGTATGAGCTAGTTGACCAGCGATGGCGCTGACCGCCGTGCACCGCCGGAACCCACGTTAAGGGCACCTTTGGTAGACATGTGTCGTCCTCGCCATCAGCGATGGCGAACTTGGGAAAAGGATCCTTCGGTTGTCGAGCTACAACCGTGGCTTCCCATGTCCCTAATCTGTAGACTGGAATTGCAAGAAGCCGCATTATCCTGACTCAGATCGGAGCACAATCGTACTCCGAGTGACCGCGGCCGCCATGGATGGCATCCCAGTTTTTGAATCTTTATCCAACACCGCACATGTCATCGCGGCAACCACTGCCGAGATCTAAAGGCGGCCGCTATGCTACCCTCGCAACCGCCCTAGCCATGCCACCACCAAAAGGTCATGGGGCCGCCACCCCGTTTCCGGGGTCCGTCGAGCGCAACGCCGTCTAGGGTCGGACACGCACAATGCCGGAAGTTCCCTCAGTGGGAGAGGACGAGAGACCGCCGCCGCGTCCACCGAACGGGGTCTACCCATCGGGTTCCTTCGGTGGCAGTGGTGTGGATGTAGGAGAGGGGAGACGAGGCGGCGGCGGCTGGGGTTTCACATGTGCCCCTGCAGCAGAGCGGGCGTGGGTTCGGCCTAGTGTGTCTTTCCTTACATGGGTATGAGATCTGTCCGCATCCTGGTGTGTGCCTTGCTTGCATGCCATACATTT
The DNA here is from genome assembly GCA_021605145.1 of Aegilops bicornis. NCBI lineage: Eukaryota > Viridiplantae > Streptophyta > Magnoliopsida > Poales > Poaceae > Aegilops > Aegilops bicornis. The sequence continues at coordinate 3,499,549 of CM038669.1, forward strand.
TTTTCGAGAACTTCCAATCTATTCATCTTCAATCATGGCAGTACAAAGAACAATAGAGGTAATAAAAATTACAACCATGTATGTGGACCCCCTAGCTAGCGACGACTAGAAGCACTGTAGCAAGCCGAAGGCACGCCGCCATCATCGCCCCTCCCTCACTGGAGCCGGGCAAACCTTCTTGTAGTAGACAGTTGGGAAGTCGTCATGCTTTGGCAACATAGGACCAATGCACCTGACCAGCAACCATCACTGATTAAGAAAGTCGTAGATAAGAAGAATCAAACATGTAGATACTCAAACAAATACGAACGAAGACCGAATCTAAACAGATCCACCGAAGACCAGCACCGACCGAACCCCGCAAGATCCGACCGATAAACACCTCCATACGCCCTCTGACGATGCTAGACCCACCATTAGGACGAGGATAGAACGTGGCAGACATTATTCCGGCTAAGGGACATCGCCGTAGCCTCACAGCCCCAACAACGATGTTGAATCTAACAAGAATGAGAACGGGTTCCCTCCCACCGGCAGGGGATCGTGATCCTCCGCACCTCCTTGGCCAGAGGCAATCAGAGAAGGGGCTGACCGGCGGCAGCGCCGAAGGGAGCAGAAGGGGCTTTTATTGTGGAGGAGGACAGAGAAGGAGCTTGCATGCCATTCATGGTACTAATTTGTCTCCGGTTGGTAGTAGTGCTTGGTTTTGTACGTGGGTTAGCAGCAGCATCTGTCAGGGTTGTATTAGAATTGTTGTATGAGTAGGTTTGTGTTGGTCATTTTTTTAAAAAGGGGGGTTACCCCAGCCTCTGCATCAGAAAGATGCATACGGCTCATATTATTAAAAATAAAATTCAGTAACAAAGTCTCCAAGTATCGAGGTGCGAAAAGAAGTAAAAGCTCGAAAGAGCTGAAATCCTAAGCCACAACCGGCTGGCAAACACAATAGGAGCACTACATGCCTATCCTATTACATGAACGCCATCCAAACCGGTTGAAAATATCCCGCGCTACCATCTCCCATCGGATAGACGCAGTAACCAAACGCTCCCTGGCCTCCGTCGGAGCGAGTAGCGACCACATACGGATGAATGCCGTGGCCCTGAAGATAACCTGCAAAAAGTGAATGTTTGTTGATCTGTTAAATACTAAATCATTTCTGCAGTTCCATACTGCCCAAAGTAAAGCACAAGCGCCAACACGAATGTGTCTTGCAAAGATCGGAATCAACCCCATCAAGCCATGGTCCAAATAACATGTTGATAGAGGTGGGCTGATTAATATAAAGCATAATATGAATCGACCACCACAGAATCTTAGCCAACGGAAAATCGAGGAAGAGGTGTTTGATGCTTTCGTTATTATCGCAAAAGCTACACCTAGATGAGCCCATCCAGTTGCGTTTTGCCAGGTTATCCTTAGTCAAAATGACTTGTTTATGCACAAACCACATAAACACTTTGATGCGTAAGGGAACCTTTACTCTATAAACATGAATCGAGGAAGGGAAAACGCTAGAGTTAATGACATCCAGATACATAGACTTAACCGAGAACGCTCCGTTCTTAGTAAGTTTCCAATGCAGCTGATCTGGTTGCTGGGTCAGCCGAACCTCCATTAAACGTCTAACAAGGTGGAGCCAAGCCTCCCAACGATTTACGACTAGCGTCCTCCGAAAACTAATATGGAGGGGAGTGGATTCTAGAACAGATGCAACGTAGGCTTCTCTACGTCGCACAATGTTGTACAAACTAGGATATTGAAGTGCAAGGGGCGTCTCTCCAAGCCACGTATCCTCCCAAAATCTCGTAGTGGCTCCATTCCCGACAATAAATTTTGACTTGTTGAAAAAAAGTTGTTTGACTCTCATCAAACCCTTCCAAAAAGGTGAGTCGGAAGGCCTCACATTTTCACAGGCCAGGTTTTAGCATAAAGATACTTATTACGCAAAATCTGAGCCCAAGTAGCTTCCGTCTCGGACGAAAGTTTAAAAAGCCATTTGCTAAGGAGACATATGTTTTTAACTTCCAAATTTTTAATGCCTAGACCCCCATGTTCCTTCGGCCAACATATTATATCCCACTTAGCAAGCCTATACTTTCGTTTGAGGTCGTCAATCTGCCAAAAGAACCGAGATCGGTAGAAATCTAACCTTTTCCTGACTCCCACCGGAACTTGGAAAAAGGATAAGAGAAACATAGGCATACTGGTAAGGACCGAATTAATCAGAACCAATCGTCCTCCGTATGACATGAGCTTTCCTTTCCAACAACTCAGTTTCTTTTCAAAGCGATCCTCGATGCATTTCCACTCACTGTTAGTCAGCTTACGATGATGAATGGGTATACCTTTTTTTTTCGAACCGGGCATGACCCCTTTCCATTGCAAGCGAACGGAAATACAAAGTTCCAAGAGGTCCACAGGAGAAAAAGGGAAAGAGGTACAGCGAGTTCGGGCATTGCCAGGAAACCCACTACGTTCGCCCGCCACCGAAACGAACGCCATGGGACGAAAACCTGACAACACCAATATCCCACAACCTGAACTACTACAGCTTATTACAGCAAAAAGCTCAACACAGGAGCCATATATGAAACGAAGAACAACAGGGAACGCCAGCGACAGCTCTGGAGTGTAGGCGAGATTGCAAGATCATTCTCCATCGATCGGTCTCCTCGCCACCTCGCACATCTTCATCATGCTCATAGTGCTAGATCTGACCATGGCCGCCCATTGCGCAGCTCCTTGACGCCAACGCCTTGTTGAAGACCTGCCCAATATATCAAAAAGGAACACATAGAAAACACAATTTCAAATGGCGTCTTGATTTGCTTTTTTTCAAATGTGGCTCGATTTCGAGCTAGCCATATAGCCCAACACACAGCGGCAAGACCAACAGTGTAGTACTTCTTCCCATTGGGAAGGAAAGTGTGACACCACGAGAAATATTGCCAGTAACTATTAGGGCAAAGGTCAGTCCCTAGTGCCATCCCAACACATCTCCATACCACTTTAGCCACAGGGCAAGTGAAAAACAAATGCCGGGAAGACTCAATGTTGTCACAAAAGGAACACTTAGGATTCCCAGGCCATTTCCTCTCCTTCATAACTTGCCTAGTTAGAACAACATCCTGAGATAACTGCCACAAGAAAATTTTGATCTTGAGGGGGATCTTGGCCTTCCAAACCCATCTATAGTGGCATCCACTAAGGGGGTTTTCTAGCCATTTATACATAGATTTAGTGGAAAATCTACCATTATCATTGAGCCCCCAGTATACTTGGTCCCCCCTACTCCCAGCTGAATACTGTCAATAAAACCTCTCATATCCTCCCATTGTTTTTGAAGGTCAGGGGTCAGTCTCCTTCTAAAGAGAGTGTTGGGAGTCATGGATTTGATATTAGCAACAGTACAATCCTGCTCGGTGCAAATATCAAACAGCAGGGGATAACAGTCCTGGAAAGGCCTATGCCCATTAATGCAGTCTTTCCATACTCTAGTTATCTCTCCCGAATTAGTTTTGATTTTCCTACCAGCCATATAGAAGGTCTTAACTTTGAGGAGGGCCTTCCAGCATGGAGAATCATTAAACCTGGGTTCAACCGTAGCCACAGATCTATTTCTCAAGTACCGAGCACGCATACGATTTTTACGCCAAAGGCCATTTTGAGTTTCAAGCTTCCACCACCACTTGACCATCAGGCTAATGTTTTGTTTTCGGAGATCTTTAACTCCCAGGCCACCTTTATCTCGAGATCTACATATTCTGCCCCATTTGACCAAATGATATCTCCTTTTCTTGTTACAGCCTTGCCAAAAGAACTTCCTTCTATGTTTATCCAGCTTTTCAATGAAGGTTTTGCTCATAAGCCACATGGACATATGATACAAGGATATTTGGGTGACAACTGAATCCAACAAAGTCAGTCTGCCCCCCATGGATGCAACATTACCGATCCAAGCCTCGAATCTTTTAAGGTACTTGGCCACTATAAACTCCCAGTCAGAATCTCTAAGGGTGGAATAACTAACAGGCATACCGAGGTATTTGATGGGGAAGCTACCCACATCACAGTTAAACAACTCAGCATAGTATTTCAGCGTGCTCTCATCGCCTCCCACCGTGAAAATCTCACTTTTCTGATAGTTCACTTTAAGTCCAGACATAAGCTCGAAGATGTACAGCAGTAACTTCAGGTTTACTGCCTTATCAACATCATGTTCCAGGCATATAATAGTGTCCTCAGCATATTGGAGTACTGCAACCCCATTGGGGATAAGGTCCGAAGCCAAGCCCACTAGCAAGTTATTGGTTTGGGCATTGGTGATCATCTTCGCAAGACAATCAGCAGCTAGATTGAACAGGAAAGGGGAGTGGGGATCTCCCTGTCTAACACCCTTAGCGCTCTGAAAGTAGGGACCAACCTGGTTATTAAGTTTGATACTAACAGTACCATTGTGCAGGATCTGTTTGATCCAGTTGCACCACATGTCACTGAAACCTCGAAGTTTGTGACAATCTAACAGAAATTCCCAGTTCACCTTATCGTATGCCTTTTCAAAGTCAAGCTTCAGAACGACTCCCACCCTCTTTTTTACATGAGTATAATTCAGAATCTCATGCAGCGACAACACCCCGTCCATAATGCTTCTTCCCTTGATAAAAGCGTTTTGGGTTGAGCTAATGAGCTTATCAGCGTATTTCTCTACTCACGATCCAAAACTTTGGTAATGAGCTTGTATGGACATCTCGAGAGCAGATAGGCCTAAACTGTTGGATATTATCCGCGCCCGCAGATTTGGGTAAAAGGGTGATCACCCCATAATTCAGACGTTGTACATCCAAAGTCCCATTATGGAAGCTCGCAAACAACTTCATAATGTCCTCTTTAACAACATCCCGGCACACCTGATAGAATTCAACAGGGATATTGTCAGGACCAGGGGCTCTATTATGCGCCATAGAAAACAGCGCCTCCTTGACCTCTTCCTCCGTGAACTCACGACATAAGGTGGCATTGTCGTTAGCATTAAGCTTTTCCTCATCAGACCATGTGTCAGGATCAAGATGGAACAAGTTACCGGACCCAGGTCCGAACAAATTCTTATAATATTCCGTAGCATGTGTAATCAGGTTGTCGGTGCCCTCAATCTCCATATCCCCAGCATTAAGGGAAAGAATTGTGTTTTTCCTTTTGCGACCGTTAGCAATCTTATGATAGTAGTCCGTGTTCAGATCCCCTTTCAAGAGCCAGCGTTCATGAGACTGTTGGAGCCAATAAATCTCCTCATTCACCAGAATATCATGAAGCTCAGTACTAACATCAATCTTGATGCTGTATAACTCAGGGGATAAAGGACCATTTTCTTCAAGCTCTTCGAGCATAGCCAGCTCCATTCGGAGCTCCTCTTTTCTTTTTTTTTCGTGGCCGTACTTATCCGAACCCCAGCCTTTTAAGTAGGTTTTGAATCTTTTAAGCTTGATATTCAGGATATCAATAGGATCAGAGGACTGAACCCTTCTAGCCCAAATCCTACTAACTGTGGGTAAGAACTTCTCGTCTTTAATCCAGGCGAGGTTAAAACAAAACTCACGAGTTTTAGGAGCTTCTCTACTATCCTCTCCACTGGAAAGCAGCAGAGGGTTATGATCGGAAAGTTCTTGAACTAATTTCCTTACAGAAACCAAAGGGAAGAGATTTTCCAATTCTTCAGACATCAAAATCTGGTCCAGTTTCTCCAGAGTTGGGTGCGTCTGGTTATTGGTCCAAGTATATCTACCCCCACTAGTGTAGATCTCTCTAAGGGCCAGGGCCTTAATGATGGAATTGAAAAGATCAGTAGATCTGCTACTATTCATCTTCTTATTCTTCTCATTGCAGTTGCGCAGAATATTAAAGTCCCCTCCCACAATGTAAGGGACACTCATGTTGCTGCACATTGCAGCAAGTTCCACCAGGAATTCCTCTTTAAATTCCTCATGTGCAGAACCATATACTACCAGGAGGCCCCAGTTCTTCTTAATTTTTTTGTCATGCACCACCATTTGCAAAATGTACTTGCCTTTAATGCATGAAATAAAATCAAAAGCATCATGTCTCACACCACTCAGGATACCCCCGGATTTCCCAACAGATGGGATCCACTCCCAATGAAACAGACCAAAGGGATCAATCCTCCTAATGCATTTAGGGGGAAACTTTCTCTTCATAGTCTCTTGCAACCCAACAAAGTCCAAGGAATGGTCACTAATAAGGTCTGAGAGGCAGGTGGCCATTCCCTTCTTGCCTGCCCCCCTACAGTTCCAAATGAGGCCTCTCATTTGGAATGAGCTTTATGAAAATTAGAACGAGTAGCCCTGCCAGGAGGCTTTGCAGGGCTACAGAGCAATTCTTCATTTGGGGCTAGTCTCTTTTGGCTCCTAGTAACAGGTCTAGCTAGCTTAACCCCAGATTTCTTTTTGGTTTTCTTTTTGTTTTTACCTAAAGAAATCTGATCTTGTAACATCTCTTCCTGATCCAGCAAGGTGAGGTTAACAGGGATGGATTTACCCAAGCCATTGGTAACAAAAATGTCGTCCCCATTTTCATCAGTGTGTTTATTATCCTCATTCACCTTATCTTTATCAGCTAAGTTTCCTCTCACCCTCTCCAATTCTCTAAGTACATCCACAGGAGAAATCATTATCGTGAATGCTCACACCCATGCAAGTAGCTCTATGTAACAGTTCAGAATTAGAGAGAACATCAAAAGTATTAGTGCAAACTGTATGGTTACCTCCTAAATCTTTTTTCTGGGCAAGCTCAATAGCTTTTGCTTCGATATTCTCCTGCATCCTCTGCATATTACGCTTGCTGAATTTAAGAGCTGCTTCTGGAGCTAGAGGAGGAGTGAGAATAATCTCATCACTGCATTCAGAAGATGGGAGCTGTACCATGTAATCACTGTTGTTCTTCAAGCCTGCATCAATGTCACCCTCCACCTCCACAATCTGAGCAGTATTAGAAACCACAGCAGCATAAGACAAAGATCGACGAACAACAGGTAATTTTTGTACCTTCACATGCTGGCTCATATTATCATTACTCCTTGTAGCATTGTTTTCAGTATGATCCAGAGTTGTCAGCCATTTAGATGTATCCTGGATCACATGGGCCCCCGCCAGCTCGTGCTCTTTAGCCATCGTTTCAATGAGGAGAGAGGAATCCACCGAACTATCAGAAGACATGGACATCTCACGCTCCTGTGGTGACAGACGACAGGTCTTGCCCCCACGAGCAGAAGTTTCTTTTTTCTCCCCACTATTCAAGTTATGTTGATCTTCATCCGCCCCATGATCAGCACGCTTGCGCTTAGGTGTCTGATCAGGTTTGGGTGGGTTGTCATTGGCCTCCACACGCACAGTCTCTTTGTCAACAGCATTGACCACCAGGATTTCCTCCACCTCAAAAGTAAACTTATAGAAACGCCCCCCCCCCAGCACTCCTTCAGCTGTGTGAGGGAGATTTTTCACTGATCGACATCCAATCTTGGCTCTAACAGAAGACGGACGATTCAGAGTAGACATATCAACCTCCAGGGTCACACCCACAAGACCCCCCACATAAGCTACGGTCTTATCGCAACGCTTATTAGGAGGAATTTTTCCGATCCGCACCCACGCAACCTCTAGGAGCCCTTCAGAATCAATATCCTCAGACCAGGGGGAGAATTTAACAGCCACACCACACTTCTTCAGTTTAACATGTTCCACGAAAAGAGCGCGATCAACTTCTCTAGGGTTTGGCATCCTCATCACAAACATGTTCGGAGCGAAGAACTTAGCAGAACAGCGCCATCCCTGACCCACATATACACTAAGCTCGTGCTCTATGTCTTTGGTGAGCGCATCCCCCTCGGTGATAGTAACAACAACATTGAAGATCCTCTCCCTAGGTTGCCTATCAACACTGAAATCAGGAATATAAAAGAACCCCTGCCCCTTGCTCTGGAAACCACACATAGCAGGAGAAAATTCCCACGGCAAGAATTCAGCGCAAATAACCGACAAGTGCCCTTTGTTTTTGCACCGATCACACACAGCTTGCGCACATCTAGCGGTAGGATGCCCATTCAGATTACAGATCTGACATGGAAAAGGAGGAGGAGCATTGTTACCAGCATAAGCAGGAGGATCACGCGTACGTGGAGATGCAGGATTCCTCTCCATCGCACGGGGCTCGCTTGTGTCCCCCTCTTCTTCGCCCCACCTCCCAGCTCGAGGGGGAGCAGCAAGATTGCCGCCGGCCGCCTCGTCCCACTTCCTGGATCCAGCTTCCCCCGATCCAGAAGCTTTCTGAGTTGAAGATCCTCCCGAATCAGTCTTGCGCTTCCACACGTTGCGGTCGAGGCTGCGACCGCGTCCCAGGCCGCGGTCGAAACGCCCGGCACCCCGACCGTGGCGCCCAGCCCCAAATCCCTCCTCTCTCATGGTGCTAACCTCACGAATCGGATCAAGGGTATGCGGTTGAGGTGGGGAACTCACAACTTGAGCAAAGGAACGAGGATCACCACGGATTTTGCCCTCCCACCAGGCAAAGGATCTAGGAACCCTAGTTTTCGGAGGCAACGGCGCGTCCCAGAAGTGAGACAGGCCCTCACTGAGATCTAAAATGGGAGAGAGGGGAGCCGGGTGTGGTTTTATATGAGCAGCGCCCAGCGAAACCCTAGGTTTAGATGATTCATGGCGGTCGGATCTCATCTGTCCCACGTGTCGAGCATCAGCGGCGCGTCCGCCCGGTCCACGCCCCAAAATCCCTGGCCCTCCTGTCAGATGCACGGGGCGGCTCCAGGCCCCCCACGAATCCGCCCTCAGTTGACCCCCGGTCAAAATCTTCACCGCATCGGCGGCGGCCGTGCTCGACACCGGAATCCTGTCCCCAATGCGAGCAAAGTGGCAATTAAAAGCAACTATGTCACCAATGTCAAAGGACTCACCCTCCCGGAGGAATCGAGCGTCCACCGTCTCCCCGCGCTCGTCCAGAAGTACGATGCGCAGCGCCTCTCGGCGGAACCAGAGAACGCCGGCGTCCAGCGAGATCCGCCGCGCCATCACGAGATCTGATGCAAACCAGACACGCCATCGTGCATCGCCCGCCGCGCCCGGGTCGCCCGTACCGCCGGAGCTGCTCGCACCAGTCGCAGCGCCCGTGCTGCGTGCATCTTCGGCGCCGCCACCGCCTCGCGCAACGCCCACGTTGCCGACGCGGCGAAGTCGCCACCGCCAGCGCCCGCGGCGCGACGCCGGCGCCTTTCGCACTGCGCGCCTCCGCATAGCCCGCTCCATGCGTGTCGCCCGCATCGCCCGAGGGAAACATCCGGTGACTTGCCTGCACCGTCATGTGATCCTCCATTCCTCCGAAAGAAATTTACAACAACAAAAATGCTATTAATATAGGACGAAGAACACACGTCAAGTGTTTCTAGCTAATCTAGGGCAAGGGGAAATGCTATCCTTTTGAATGGGTATACCTAAGTACGTAAACGGTAAGGAACCCAATTCACATCCGAACAATTGTTTATACGTGTCCTGGTCCTCCTTTGCTCTTCCAAAGCAAAACAATTCGCTCTTGTGAAAGTAAATTTTGAGGCCAGATAGTTGTTCAAATAAGCATAACAGTAGCTTCATGTTTCTTGCTTTCGCCAAGTCGTGCTCCATAAAGATGATTGTATCATCAGCATACTGAAGAATGGAAATCCCTCCGTCAACTAGATGTGGGACCAGGCCACCTACCTGCCCTGCATCCTTTGCCCGACCTATTAAGATAGTGAGCATATCAGCCACTATATTAAACAGGATCGGTTACATCGGGTCTCCTTGCCTTAGCCCCTTGTGTGTTTGGAAATAGTGACCTATGTCGTCATTCACTTTAATCCCTACACTCCCTTTTTGCGTAAAGGAATCAATCTGGTTTCTCCAGGCCGGATCAAAACCTTTCATACGCAAAGCTTGTTGAAGGAAAGGCCATTTAACTTTATTATATGCTTTTTCAAAATCCACTTTAAAAACTACGCCATCAACTTTTTTTGAGTGGATTTCATGGAGCGTTTCATGCAAGACAACAACCCCTTCAAGGATGTTTCGATCAGGCATGAAAGCAGTCTGGGATGGATGAACCACAGAGTGCGCAATCTGCGTAAGTCTGTTCATCCCGACCTTGGTGAAGATTTTGAAACTCACATTAAGCAGACATATAGGTCTGAACTGCTCTTAGGAAGAAGAGTTATCGTTCCAAAATTCAGCTTAAACAACTGAAGCTGCCCCTCAAAAAACTCCTAGAACATGGGCATCAAATCACCCTTAATAAAATGCCAACAATTTTTGTAGAACTCCGCCAGAAACCCATCCGGTCCTGGAGCCTTATTGTTCTCCATCTGTGCAATGGCTTCAAACACCTCTTTCTCAGAGAAAGGAGCAGTCAGGAGCTCATTCTCGGCAGTCTCAAGTTGAGGAACATCCTCAACCCTAGACTCATCTAAGGACACAAAATTCTCTTCTGCGGGATCAAACAACTGTTTATAATAATTGGTAATATAGACTTTCAGATTGTCTTGACCAACTATCGTCCCTTCATCTTGTTCTAACTGAAAAATTCTCTTTTTACGATGCTTCCCATTAGCGATCATATGAAAGAATTGAGTATTGTCCTCTCCTTGTACTATCTTGTGAACCTTAGCTCGCAACGCCCACTTCAATTCCTCCTTGCGAAGAAGCTGTTTAAGTCACATCTCCGCCTCTATCTTTGTTTCCAACTCACTGGAATCCAAGATAGAAGTTTCAGCTTTAACTTCAAGGTTTTGAATAAGTAGAAGAAGTCTCTCCTTTTCCGCCTTATAAATACCATGCGTGTGCTTAGCCCTTCCTCGAAGGAACCTTCGGAGATGACGAATCTTACATTGCCATCCCTCGATAGGCATCCTTCCTCCTAAGTCTTTAGCCCACTCCCGAGCTAACAACTCAAGGAAACCTTCTCTTTCAAACCAGGCAAGTTCAAACGAGAAAATGTTCTTGTTGCCCACAAACGTTTGAACCCCTGAATCAACTAGTAACGGTGTATGGTCAGAGACACCCCTTGTCAATGCCTGCACGGTTACCAGAGGAAACTTCTGTTCCCATTCGACACTTGCTAAGACACGGTCAAGTTTCTCAAACGTCGGGACCGGTAACGAATTAGCCCAAGTGAATTTCCTACCCGAAAGCTCTATCTCTCTGAGATCCAAACTTTTGATAATAGTGTTGAACATAAACGACCATCGACCGTCAAAATTGTCATTATTCTTCTCCTCCTTCCTACGAATAATGTTGAAATCCCCCCCCCCCACTAAGAGGGGTAGCTGTTCGTTACCACAAATACGAACCAGATCCGCCAAAAAGTCTGGCTTGAGCTCTGGTTGCGCAGCTCCGTACACCGCCACCAAAGCCCAATCAAACCCATCTGGCTTAGTTTGAACTCGGAACTTGACGGCAAAATCCCCCAAAAGTACACTCCGGACTTCCAACGTTTCGCACTTAACCCCAAGTAAGACCCCACCGGATCTTCCTCGAGGGGGGAGGCAATGCCAATCAAAATCTACCCCGGACAAAGTGGCAAGAAATTGTGAAGTGAAGTTACTTCTTCCAGTCTCAGATAAAGCAATAAAATCTAAACGATGTTCAAGAGAAGCCTCCGCTAGAAATCTTCTTTTAGCCAAGTCTCTATGACCTCTGCTATTCCAGAAAATGCCTCTCATAATTCATCATAAATTTTTTTGCAGTGCGGATCCTAGCACTCCTACGTGCAGCCGAGACTGGATAAACCTTCCGTTTCCACGTCCGCTTTGGCTTATGGTGACCATCAACCTGGTCAGCACAGGCATTCTAAGCTTCTATCGCCTCGGGCTCATCTACATAGAGAGACACCTCAGGAAACGTATCCTCCTCCGTCTCGGGTAGTGCAGGGTCAAGATCGGCACACAAGCCATCAAGAACCCTAACCCCCAGCGCCTCTATCTCCGAGTCGTTCATAGGTTTAACAGCAGCAATGTGACGGATCATATCTACCACACGATCAGCTTCCAAATCAAGAATGTTATTAACCGACCTAGAGACCTCAAACTCATTGTTACCAAGTGAAACTCCTATTTGATTTGCATTATGAATAATTTCAGCATCAGTAAAATGCAAAATGGAATTGGACTGATTAACCGACATACCAGTGGAGGTTTCGACGTCGCGCAGCTTGGCAGCTCTCAAAGCAGACCTCAGCTGCATGTCATCAACGTCCGGCTGCTCCTGCAGCCTCCCGCTGACCCGCCTCCCCTGGGAGACTGGGTCCGGGATACCGCCAAAGGCGATGACCTCCTCGCGTGAAGCTCTGCTAGGGGAAAGGCATCCTGCACATCCCCCAGTAGCGGCACCCCGGGCCTTAGCCACCGGGGCAGGAGAGCAACACGGCGACGACACCCGCGTCCTGTCCACGGGCGAACCGCCGGCAGCAGGGGCGGGGGAGACCCGCGCACGGCGCTCCGGAGAGGGAGCCGGGGAGATGGGCGCACCACCTGACCCGCCCACCGCAGCTGGGCAAAGAGGGCTGGCGGCCACCTGCACGGCCACCCCTCCTCCCGCGCGCGGCGATGTGGAGAAGAGCGCCGAGTCCTCGGGGGGCGCCGGCGGCGACGGCATCACGGGAGAACGGGTCTCCTGCCCTTCACCTGTAGCCACGGCCGCAAGCGCAGCACCATCCACCGTAGGCAACAGCGAAGTAGGAGATGTGGGAAGGGCCGCCTGCCCCTCGGGACCTCCCACCTCAACCGCAGGCGCACAAAGAGGAGCCATGGGATCCACGGAACCCGGAGAAACACCCCGAAGGCGAGGCGGAGCAGAGAAAGGTCCCAAGGACCCAAGCTGCAACGTGGACGTCGGAGCAACCCCAAAGAACTAGCAGGAGCAATATTAGTAGACTCAGACGGACCTACGGACCCTTGGCCCGTTATCATCACCCATAGCCGAATCATCCTGGTTTCCCGGGGCACCTCCTCCCTCGGTCGTGTCCATAGGGTTGTCATCCTCAAACTCGTCGAACAAATTAGGATCCTCCTACAGAACGTCCAGCTGATACCTAACACTATCGTACGTCCAAGGCACCACATTCGGCAAGAACTCAATATTAGCCACACTGACAAGTAAACGCGCCACTCCGTTGGCCCTAGTGAATGGCATATCCACCTGTTCAGTCTTGCCGATCAAAGACCCCAAACTCCACGTCACCAAGAAGCTATCCAGGGGATCAGATGGCGCCCCGGAAAAACGAACCCAAATCTGCCTCAAAGGCATGCCCTATGGCTCCTTCTTCTTCCACTCATCAAATTGCAACACAAGACTAGTGCCCGTGACCCTGCTCATACCAAACTTCACTAGTAGAAAACAGGGCTTTCGTCCAGGCCAGTTTAGCCCATTAGTCCCGGTTCAATCCAGAACCGGGACCAATGGAGCTATTTGCCCCGGTTCGTGAGCCCAGGGGGCCGGCCGGGCCACGTGGGCCATTGGTCCTGCTCGTCCGGACCTTTTGGTCCCGTTGGTGGACGAACCAGGACCAATGGTCCCGGCTCTGCCCACCACTATTGGTCCCGGTTGGTGGCATGAACCGGGACCAAAGGCTTCCCTTTAGTCCCGGCTCATGCCACCAACCGGGCTAATGGTGCTGCCTATATATAGCCCCTCGCGCAAGAGCAGAGCACACCGCCTGCTTTTTTCCGGCCGAGGGGAGAGGGCTTGGTGGTGCTCTAGCTCACCTCCTATGCACACAAGGTGTTCGATGGAATGCCCGAGCCACACTACTTAAGGTTTCTCCTCTCCAAGCTCGACCGCCAAGCTCCATTTTCCTCAATATTTATCTAGGTTTAGCGGTCCGTCACGCCCCGTCCCCGTCTTCATCGCCGTCGATCACCCGCGCCGATCTCATCGCCGGCACCACCGTGGTGAGCCTCTTGTTCTTATCTTCTTTATGAAAGGAAAAATATTATTACTTGTTTGTTTAGATAGATACTTGTATTAGTTTCTTACTTTTATTATTGCATCTTATATAGTGCGATGGTTTTGGTATCCGCCCCCGTCGGCCCTCGTCCTGTCTATGATTCGGATGTGGTATATATTATCTTCTCATAACACGAATGTTTATGAAAATTATGCCGACCAACGTGACATAGATTTTATTTATCTAGGAGGTTGTTGAACCGGAAATTCCAACCGACCCTATTGTCGAGAGGTTAAATTTAGTTGAAGAAGAAAACAATTTCTTGAAGGAAAAATAAAAAACTTGAGGAGGAGAAGATGATATTGGAGTTGCATGTTGCGGATGTCGCCGATGATCACAAGATCAAGATGGATGCAATGCGCTTGAAGATGAGAAAGATTAGAAAATATGCCATTCATACCGAGGCTTGGTATCATTATGCCGTTGGATCAGTTGTTACCTTGGTTGCGATTATGATCGTATTTGTTTCGCATTGAAATGTTTTACATAGTTTCAATGTATGGTTTAATTAATTTAGATGCTCTGCAGAGCTTTATGTTGTTAGATGAGAACTATGTATGTACTTTGATTTTTATGTGATGATGAATTTCTATTAATTTGGTCACTTAATTATCTATTCATGATGTTCTGTAATGATTTTTGACAGACTTAATTATATATAATGCACGCAGATGAACCGGCAATGGATGTACGGTGACAGACACACCTCCCAGTACATTAAGGGCGTGCATGATTTTCTCGAAGTGGCTGAGGAAAACAAGAAGAATGGTTTTATGTGTTGTCCATGCCCTATATGTGGGAATACGAAGTCTTACTCTGACCGGAAAATCCTTCACACCCACCTGCTTTACAAGGGTTTCATGCCACACTATAATGTTTGGACGAGGCACGGAGAAATAGGGGTTATGATGGAAGACGGCGAGGAAGAAGAGTACGATGACAACTATGTGCCCCCTGAATACGGTGATGCTACTGAACATCAAGATGCACTGACGATGTGCACGATGGTGCTGGAACGGGCGAAAGCTGCTGAAGATCAAGAGGAACCATACGATGTGCCCGATGATGATGATCTCCACGGGTCATTGTCGATGCAAGGACACAATGCGAAAGTCATAATGAGAAGCTGAAGTTCGATCGCATGTTAGAGGATCACAAAAAAAGGTTGTACCCCAATTGCGAAGATGGCAACACAAAGCTCGGTACCTTACTCGAATTGCTGCAGCGGAAGGCAGAGAATGCTGTGCCTGATAAAGGATTTGAGAAGCTACTGAAAATAATGAAGAAGAAGCTTCCAAAGGATAACGAATTGCCCGACAGTACATACGCATCAAAGAAGGTCGTATGCCCTCTAGGATTGGAGGTGGAGAAGATACATGCATGCCCTAATGACTGCATCCTCTACCGTGGTGCCTACAAGGATCTGAACGCATGCCCGGTATGCGGTGCATTGCGGTATAAGATCAGACGAGATGACCACAGTGATGTTGATTGGCGAGCCTCCGGGAAGAGGGTTCTGCTGAAGGTGATGTGGTATGCTCCTATAATACCACGGTTGAAACGTCTGCTCAGAAACGGAGAGCATACCAAGTTGATGCGATGGCAAAGTGAGGACCGTAAGAAAGGCGGGAAGTTGAGAGCACCCGTGACGGGTCGCGATGGAGAAAAATCGAGAGAAAGTACTGGGATGAGTTTGCAAAGGACCCAAGGAACGTATGGTTTGCTTTAAGCGCGGATGGCATTAATCCTTTCGGGAGCAGAGCAGCAATCACAGCACCTGGCCCGTGACTCTATGTATGTATAACCTTCCTCCTTGGATGTGCATGAAGCGGAAGTTCATTATGATGCCAGTTCTCATCCAAGGCCCTAAGCAACCCGCAGCGACATTGATGTGTACCTAAGGCCATTAGTTGAAGAACTTTTACAGCTGTGGAATGGAAGCGGTGTGCGTCGTGGGATGAGCACAAAAAGGAGGAATTTGACCAAAAGGCGTTGATGTTCGTGACCATCAACGATTGGCCCGCTCTCAGTAACCTTTCAGGACAGAGAAACAAGGGATACCACGCATGCACGCACTGTTTACTTGACACCGATAGTATATACAGGAAGCTGCGGGAAGAATGTGTACACAGGCCATCGTCGATTTCTTCCGACCAACCATCAATGTCGAAAGAAAGGCAAGCATTTCAAAGGCGAGGCAGATCACCGGAAGAAGCCCGCCATGCGTACCGGTGATCACGTACTTGCTATGGTCAATGATTTACACGTAATCTTTGGAAAGGGTCCCAGCGGACTAGCTGTTCCGAATGACGCTGAGAATCACGCACCCATGTGGAAGAAGAAATCTATATTTTGGGACCTACCCTACTGGAAAGACCTAGAGGTCCGCTCTTCGATCGACGTGATGCACGTAACGAAGAACCTTTGCGTGAACCTGCTAGGCTTCTTGGGCGTGTATGGGAAGACAAAAGATACACCTGAGGCACGAGAGGACCTGCAACGCTTGCACAAAAAAGAGGGCATGCCTCCGAAGCAGTATGAAGGTCCTGCCAGCTACGCTCTTACGAAAGAAGAGAAAGAAATATTCTTTCAATGCCTGCTCGATATGAAGGTCCCGACTGGCTTCTCGTCGAATATAAAGGGAATAATAAATATGCGGAGAAAAAGTTCCAGAACCTAAAGTCTCATGACTGCCACGTGATTATGACGCAATCGCTTCGGTTGCATTGAGGGGCTTCTACGGAAAAGCGTCCGATTAGCCATTGTGAAGCTATGTGCATTCCTCAATGCAATATCTCGAAGGTGATCGATCCAGAAATCGTACCAACGCTTAAGGAGTGATGTGGCGCAATGTCTTGTCGATTTCGAGCTGGTGTTCCCACCATCCTTCTTCAATATCATGGCCTTGCGTCCTAGTTCATCTAGTCGACGAGATTGTCATTACGGGGCCCGTATTTCTACACAATATGTACCCCTTTGAGAGGTTCATGGGAGTCCTAAAGAAATATGTTCAGAATCGCGCTTAGGCCAGAAGGAAGCATCTCCATGGGCCATCAAACAGAGGATGTCATCGGGTTTTGTGTTGACTTCATTCCTGGCTTTAATAAGATAGGTCTCCCTAAATCACGGTATGAGGGGAGACTGACTGGAAAAGGCACGCATGGAAGAGACTCAATAATATGCAGGGACGGATATTCTTGGTCTCAAGCACACTACAGTTCTCTGAGAACTCTACCTTGGTGACCACGTATGTCGATGAACACAAGAACAGTCTGCGCTCCAAACACCCGGAGGCGGTCGACGATTGGATTACATGTGAACACATCGGGACTTTCAGCGGTTGGTTGGAAACACGTCTCGGAGGTGACAGCACTATTTGTGATGAGCTTTACTTGTTGTCCAGGGGACCATCTTCAATTGTAATGATTTGGAAAGGATACGAGATAAATGGGAATACATTTTACACGATTGACCAAGATGAAAAGAGCACCAACCAAAACAGCGGTGTCCGCTTTGATGCAGCAACCGACAAGGGAAATGACACATATTGTGGTTACATAGTAGACATATGGGAACTTGACTACGGAGTAGATTTTAAGGTCCCTTTGTTTAAGTGCAAGTGGGTCAATCTGGGGAGGCGAGAATGCAGGTAGACCCACGATGCGGAATGACAACAGTGGATCTGAAAAATCTTGGGTACACTGACAAACCGTTCGTCCTAGCCAATGATGTGGCACAGGTTATCTATGTGAAGGACATGTCTACCAGACCGAGGAAAAGAAAAGATAAGGAAGCGAATACATATACAATGAGCCAAAGCGATGTTGGAAATATGCCCTAGAGGCAATAATAAATTAGTTATTATTATATTTCCTTGTTCATGATAATCGTTTATTATCCATGCTATAATTGTATTGAAAGGAAACTCAGATACATGTGTGGATACATAGACAACACCATGTCCCTAGTAAGCCTCTAGTTGACTAGCTCGTTAATCAATAGATGGTTACGGTTTCGACTATGGACATTGGATGTCGTTGATAACGGGATCACATCATTAGGAGAATGATGTGATGGACAAGACCCAATCCTAAGCCTAGCACAAAGATCATAGTTCGTATGCTAAAGCTTTTCTAATGTCAAGTATCATTTCCTTAGACCATGAGATTGTGCAACTCCGGATACCGTAGGAATGCTTTGGGTGTACCAAACGTCACAACGTAACTGGGTGACTATAAAGGTGCATTACAGGTATCTCCGAAAGTGTCTATTGGGTTGGCACGAATCGAGACTGGGATTTGTCACTCCGTGTAAACGGAGAGGTATCTCTGGGCCCACTCGGTAGGACATCATCATAATGTGCACAATGTGACCAAGGGGTTGATCACGGGATGATGTGTTACGGAACGAGTAAAGAGACTTGCCGGTAACGAGATTGAACAAGGTATCGGGATACCGTCGATCGAATCTCGGGCAAGTGCAATACCGCTAGACAAAGGGAATTGTATACGGGATCGATTGAGTCCTTGACATCGTGGGTTCATCCGATGAGATCATCGTGGAACATGTGGGAGCCAACATGGGTATCCAGATCCCGCTGTTGGTTATTGACCGGAGAACGTCTCGGTCATGTATGCATGGTTTCGAACCGTAGGGTCTACACATAAGGTTCGATGGCGCTAGGGTTATAAAGGAAGTTTGTATGTGGTTACCGAATGTTGTTCGAGTCCTGGATGAGATCCCGGACGTCACGAGGAGTTCGGAATGGTCCGGAGGTAAAGATTTATATATGGGAAGTCCTGTTTTGGTCACCGGAAAAGTTTGAGCGATATCGGTAATGTCTGGGACCACCGGGAGGGTCCCGGGGGTCCACCAAGTGGGGCCACCTGCCCCGGAAGGTTGCGTGGGCCAAGTGTGGGAGGGAACCAGCCCCAAGGGGGCTGGTGCGCCCTCCACAAGAGGCCCAAGGCGCAAGGGGGAGTGGGAGGGGGCAAACCCTAGTTCAGATGGGCCTTAAGGCCCACCTAGTGGGCGCCTCCCCTCTCCCCCCTCTTGGCCGCCCCCCCCCCCCCAAACCCATCTAGGGCTGGCCGCCACCCCTAGGGGGTGGAAACCCTAGAGGCGCAGCCCTCCCTTCCCCTATATATATGAGGCCACAGGGGCTGCCCATAACACACGAGAGCCTCCCTCTCCCGGTAGCAGCCCTGCCTCTCCTCCTCCTCCTCTCTCCCGTGATGCTTGGCGAAGCCCTGTGGGATTGCCACGCTCCTCCATCACCACCATGCCGTTGTGCTGCTGCTGGATGGAGTCTTCCTCAACCTCTCCCTCTCTCCTTGCTGGATCAAGGCGTGGGAGACGTCACCGGGCTGTACGTGTGTTGAACACGGAGGTGCCGTCCGTTCGGCACTAGGATCTCCGGTGATTTGAATCACGACGAGTACGACTCCTTCAACCCGTTCACTTGAACGCTTCCGCTTAGCGATCTACAAGGGTATGTAGATGCACTCTCCTTCCCCTCGTTGCTAGTTTCTCCATAGATAGATCTTGGTGACACGTAGGAAAATTTTGAATTTCTTTCGTTCCCCAGCAGTGGCATCATGAGCTAGGTCTATTGCGTAGATTCTTTGCACGAGTAGAACACAAAGTAGTTGTGGGCGTTGATGTTGTTCAATATGCTTACCGTTACTAGTCCAATCTTGTTTCGACGGTATTGTGGGATGAAGCGGGCCGGACCGACCTTACACGTACTCTTACGTGAGACAGGTTCCACCGACTGACATGCACTTGGTGCATAAGGTGGCTAGCGGGTGCCGATCTCTCCCACTTTAGTCGGAACGGATTCGATGAAAAGGGTCCTTATGAAGGGTAAATAGCAATTGGCATATCACGTTGTGGTTTTGCGTAGGTAAGAAACGTTCTTGCTAAAAACCCAAAGCAGCCACGTAAAACATGCAAACAACAATTAGAGGACGTCTAACTTGTTTTTGCAGGGTATGCTATGTGATGTGATATGGCCAAGAAGAATGTGATGAATGATATGTGATGTATGAGATTGATCATGTTCTTGTAATAGGATTCACGACTTGCATGTCGATGAGTATGACAACCGGCAGGAGCCATAGGAGTTGTCCTTATTTATTGTATGACCTGCGTGTCATTGAACAACGCCATGTAATTACTTTACTTTATTGCTAACCGGTAGCCATAGTAGTAGAAGTAATAGTTGGCGAGACAACTTCATGAGGACACGATGATGGAGATCATGATGATGGAGATCATGGTGTCATGCCGGTGATGATGATAATCATGGAGCCCCGAAGATGGAGATCAAAAGGAGAAAAATGATATTGGCCATATCAGGTCACTATATAATTGCATGTGATGTTTATTATGTTTATGCATCTTGTTTACTTAGAACGACGGTAGTAAATAAGATGATCCCTTACACAAATTTCAAGAAGTGTTCTCCCCTGATTGTGCACCGTTGCTACAGTTCGTCGCTTCTAAGCACCACGTGATGATCGGGTGTGATGGATTCTTACGTTCGCATACAACGGGTGTAAGACAGATTTACACAGCAAAAAAACACTTGGGGTTAACTTGACGAGCCTAGCATGTGCAGACATGGCCTCGGAACACGGAGACCGAAAGGTCGAGCATGAGTCGTATAGTAGATACGATCAACATGAAGATGTTCACCGATGATGACTAGTCCGTCTCACGTGATGATCGGACACGGCCTAGTTGACTCGGATCATGTAATCACTTAGATGACCAGAGGGATGTCTATCTGAGTGGGAGTTCATAAGATGAACTTAATTATCTTGAACATAGTCAAAAGACCTTTTGCAAATTATGTCATAAGCTCGCGCTTTAGGTCCACTGTTTAGATATGTTCCTAGAGAAAATATAGTTGAAAGTTGAAAGTAGCGATTATGCGGACAGTAGAAAGCTTATGTCCTTAATGCACCGCTCAGTGTGCTGAACCCCAAACGTCGTCTGTGGATGTTGCGAACATCGGACATACACGTTTTGATAACTACGTGATAGTTCAGCGGTTTAGAGTTGAGGCACGAAAGACGTTTTCGAAATGTTGCGGAACATATGAGATGTTTCGAGAGCTGAAATTAGATTTTCAGGCTCGTGCCCACGTCAAGAGGTATGAGACCTCCGATGATTTTCTTAGCCTGCAAACTCAGGGAGAAAAGCTCAATCGTTGAGCTTGTGCTCAGATTGTCTGAGTACAACAATCACTTGAATCAAATGGGAGTTGATCTTCCAAATGAGATAGTGATGTTTCTCCAAAAGTCATTGCCACCAAGCTGCTAGAAGCTTCGTGATGAACTATAACATATCAGGGATAGATATGATGATCCTTGAGCCATTCGCAATGTTCGACATCGCGAATGTAGAAATCAAGAAGGAGCATCAATTGTTGATGGTTGGTGAAACCACTAGTTTCAAGAAGGGCAAGGGCAAGAAGGGACACTTCATGAAACGGCAAATCAGTTGCTGCTCGGTGAAGAAACCCAAGGTTGAACCCAAACCCGAGACTAAGTGCTACGTAATAAGGGGAACAACCCTTTGGAGCGGAACCACCCTAGATACTTGGTAGATGAGAAGGCTGGCAAGGTCGATAGAAGTATATTTGATATACATTATGTTAATATGTACTTTACTAGTACTCCTAGTAGCACCAGGGTATTAGATACGGTTCGGTTGCTAAGTGTTAGTAACTTTCGAAATAAAAGCTACGGAATAAACGGAGACTAGCTAAAGGTGAGCCGACGATATGTGTTGGAAGTATTTCCAAGGTTGATGTGATCAAGCATCGCACGCTCCCTCTACCATCGAGATTGATGTTAAACCTAAATAATTGTTATTTGGTGTTTGTGTTGAGCATAGACATGATTGGATTATGTCTATACATAATCTGATTATTCATTTAAGGAGAATAATGGTTACTCTATTTATTTGAATAATACCTTCAATGGTCTTGCACCTAAAAGAATGGTTTATTGAATCTCGATTGTAGTGATACACATTTTCATGCCAAAAGATATAAGATAGTAATGATAGTACCACTTACTTGTGGCACTGCCATGTAAGTCATAAAACGCATGAAGAAGCTCCATGTTGATGGATCTTTGGACTCACTCGTTTTTGAAAAATTTGGGACATGCGAACCATGTCTATTTGTGTATACGCATGAAGAAACTCCATGCAGATGGATCGTTTGGACTCACTTGATTTTGAATCACTTGAGACATGCAAATCATACCACATGGGCAAGATGACTGAAAAGCCTCGGTTTCAGTAAGATGGAACAAGATAGCAACTTGTTGGAAGTAACACATTTTGATGTGTGCAGTCCAATGAGTCTTTGAGGCATCTGATGAATATCGTTATGTTCTTACTTCACAGATGATTCGAGTAGATATTGAGTATATTTACTTGATGAAACACAAGTCTGAATTATTGAATGGTTCAAGTAATTTGAAAGTGAAGTTTAAGATCTTACGTGACAAGAGGATAAAATATCTATGATATGATCATAGAGATGAATATCTGAGTTATGAGTTTTGGCACACAATTAAGACATTGTGCAAATTGTTTCACAATTAATACCGCCTGGAACACCATAGTGTGATGGTGTGTCCGAACATCATAGTTGCACCTTATTGGATATGGTGCGTACCATGATGTCTCTTATCAAATTACCACTTTCGTTCATGGGTTAGGCATTAGAGACAACCACATTCACTTTAAATAGGGCACCACGTAATTCCGTTGGGATGACACCGTATGAACTATGGTTTAGAGAAACCTAAGCTGTCATTTCTTAAAAGTTTGGGGCTGCGACGCTTATGTGAAAAAGTTTCATCGTGATAAGCTCAAACCCAAAGCGGATAAAATGCATCTTCATAGGACACCCAAAACAGTTGGGTATACCTCCTAATTCAGATCCGAAAGCAATAGGGATTGTTTCTTGAATCGGGTCCTTTCTCGAGGAAAAGTTTGTCTCGAAAAGTTGAGTGGGAGGATGGTGGAGACTTGATGAGGTTATTGAACCGTCATTTCAACTAGTGTGTAGCAGGGCACATGAAGTTGTTCCTGTGGCGCCTACACCAATTGAAGTAGAAGCTTATGATAGTGATCATGAAGTTTCGGATCAAGTCACTAACGTGCCTCGTGGGGTGTGAGGATGCGTACTACTTCAGAGTGGTACGCAATCCTGTATTGAAGGTCATGTTGCTAGACAACAATGAACCTACGAGCTATGGAGAAGCAATGGTGGGCCCAAATTCCGACAAATGGTTAGAAGCCATGAAATCCGAGATAGTATCCATATATCAGAACAAAGCATGGACTTTGGTGGACTTGCCCGATGATCGGCAAGCCATTGAGATGAATGGATCTTTAAGAAGAAGACGGACGTGAACGGTAATGTCACCGTCTGTGAAGCTCGACTTGTGGCGAAGAGTTTTTCACAAGTTCAAGGAGTTGACTACGATGAGATTTTCTCATCCGTAGCGATGCTTAAGTCCGTCGGAATCATGTTAGCATTAGCTGCATTTATGAAATCTTGCAGATAGGATGTCAAAACATTGTTTCCTCGGTGTTATTCTTGAGGAAAGGTTGTATGTGATACAACCAGAAGGTTTTGTCAATCCTGAAGGATGCTAACAAGTATGGAAAGCTCCAGCAATCCTTCTAAGGACTTGAGTAAGCATCTCGGAGTTGGAATGTACGCTTTGATGTGATGATCAAAGATTTTGGGTTTATACAAAGTTTATGAGAAACTTGTATTTCCAAAGAAGTGAGTGGGAGCACTATAGATTTTCTGATGAGTATATGTTGTTGACATATTGATGATCAGAAATGATGTAGAATTTCTAGAAAGCATATATGGTTGTTTGAAAAGTGTTTTTCAATGGAAAACCTGGATTAGGCTACTTGAACAATAAGCATCAAGATCTATAAGGATAGATCAAAATGCTTAATAATACTTTCAAATGAGCACATACCTTGACATAATCTTGAAAGTGTTCAAGATGGATCAGTCAAAGAAGGAGTTCTTGCCTGAGTTGTAAGGTATGAAGTTAAGAGTTAAAAGCTCGACCACGGTAGAAAAGAGAAAAAGGACGAAGATCGTCCCCTATGCTTCAAACGTAGGCTCTACAGTATGCTATGTTGTGTACCGCACCGGAAGTGTGCCTTGCCATGAGTCAGTCAAGGGGTACAAGAATGATCCAAGAATGGATCATTGGACAGCGGTCAAAATTGTCCTTGGAGTAAATAAGGACATGTTTCTCGATTATGGAGGTGATAAAGAGTTCGGCGTAAAGGGTTACGTCGATGCAAGCTTTAACACCTATCCGAATGACTCTGAGTAGCAAAACGGATACGTATAGTGGAGCAACCATTTGGAACAGTTCCAAATGGAGCGTAGAAGCAGAATTTACGATATGACTTAAAGATTTGCAAAGCACACATGGATCTGAAAGGTTCAGACCTGTTGACTAAAACCCGTTGACTAAAACCTCTCTCACAAGCAAAACATGATCAAACCCCAGAACTCATTGAGTCTTTGGGTGTTGGTCACATGGCGATGTGACCTATCAGTGTTAATCACATGACGATGTGAACTAGATTATTGACTCTAGTGCAAGTGGGAGACTGTTGGAAATATGCCCTAGAGGCAATAATAAATTAGTTATTATTATATTTCCTTGTTCATGATAATCGTTTATTATCCATGCTATAATTGTATTGAAAGGAAACTCAGATACATGTGTGGATACATAGACAACACCATGTCCCTAGTAAGCCTCTAGTTGACTAGCTCGTTAATCAATAGATGGTTACGGTTTCGACCATGGACATTGGATGTCATTGATAACGGGATCACATCATTAGGAGAATGATGTGATGGACAAGACCCAATCCTAAGCCTAGCACAAAGATCGTAGTTCGTATGCTAAAGCTTTTCTAATGTCAAGTATCATTTCCTTAGAACATGAGATTGTGCAACTCCCGGATACCGTAGGAATGCTTTGGGTGTACCAAAGCGTCCTGGCGTAACTGGGTGACTATAAAGGTGCATTACAGGTATCTCGAAAGTGTGCATTGGGTTGTACGAATCGAGACTGGGTTTTGTCACTCCGTGTAAACGGAGAGGTATCTCTGGGCCCACTCGGTAGGACATCATCATAATGTGCACAATGTGACCAAGGGGTTGATCACGGGATGATGTGTTACGGAACGAGTTAAGAGAAATGCCGGTACCGAGATTGAACAAGGTATCGGGATACCGACGATCGAATCTCGGGCAAGTGCAATACCGCTAGACAAAGGGAATTGTATACGGGATCGATTGAGTCCTTGACATCGTGGTTCATCCGATGAGATCATCGTGGAACATGTGGGAGCCAACATGGGTATCCAGATCCCGCTGTTGGTTATTGACGGAGAACGTCTCGGTCATGTATGCATGGTTTCCGAACCCGTGGGGTCTACACATAAGGTTCGATGGCGCTAGGGTTATAAAGGAAGTTTGTATGTGGTTACCGAATGTTGTTGGAGTCCTGGATGAGATCCCGGACGTCACGAGGAGTTCGGAATGGTCCGGAGGTAAAGATTTATATATGGGAAGTCCTGTTTTGGTCACCGGAAAAGTTTGAGGCGATATCGGTAATGTCTGGGACCACCGGGAGGGTCAGGGTCCACCAAGTGGGGCCACCTGCCCGGAAGGTTGCGTGGGCCAAGTGTGGGAGGAACCAGCCCCAAGGGGCTGGTGCGCCCTCACAAGAGGCCCAAGGCGCAGGGGAGTGGGAGGGCAAACCCTAGTTCAGATGGGCCTTAAGGCCCACCTAGTGGGCGCCTCCCTCTCCCCCTCTTGGCCGCCCCCCAAACCCATCTAGGGCTGGCCGCCACCCCTAGGGGTGGAAACCCTAGAGGGCGCAGCCCTCCCTTCCCCTATATATATGAGGCCACAGGGGCTGCCCATAACACACGAGCCTCCCTCTCCAGGCGCAGCCACTGCCTCTCCTCCTCCTCCTCTCCCGTGGTGCTTGGCGAAGCCTCTGGGATCGCCACGCTCCTCCATCACCACCATACCGTTGTGTTGCTGCTGGATGGAGTCTTCCTCAACCTCTCCCTCTCTCCTTGCTGGATCAAGGCGTGGGAGACGTCACCGGGCTGTACGTGTGTTGAACGCGGAGGTGCCGTCCGTTCGGCACTAGGGTCTCCGGTGATTTGAATCACGACAATCACGACTCCTTCAACCCCGTTCACTTGAACGCTTCCGCTTAGCGATCTACAAGGGTATGTAGATGCACTCTCCTTCCCCTCGTTGCTAGTTTCTCCATAGATAGATCTTGGTGACACGTAGGAAAATTTTGAATTTCTGCTACGTTCCCCAACAAGCGCCACATAGTTCTTTCAGGAAAAAGGGACATCCTGGGAGTGGAGGGCAAGACAGACATGTCTGAAGAGTATGAAAAGTTTCATGAAATTCCCCCCTTCAAAGTCAAGGCTGACCCAAGCATCCTGATAAGCGATGAAGATTATCCATGGTTACGGCGCAATAAGCAAACGACACAAGCGAAGAGAAAGTGAAGACTTTATCCCGCAACTATTATGATGATACCATGCCAACTTTGTAACAGACCAGTATGATACCATTGTCCGTTTTGTACATGCACATGCTATGCCAACTTTTTCAGAGTTCATTTGAAAACTATGAATTTGAAAACCTCGCCATCCGAAGGGCGCTCACACCGGTTTATAAGCCCGTCCCTCTACACGCCTTGTTGAGCTCACAAACTTGTGATTCACACAAATTTCAATGAAAACTAATGGCACAAACAGAAAGTTTATAATTTTGCTGACCTAAAAGCAAAAAAGAATTAAAAAATAAAGCAAAAACCAAAAGAAAATAAATAATGCAGAAAACAAAACAAAAAACTTGAAAAAAATAAAAATAGCAACAATAAGTATTTTGTTTTAAGTAGAAACAAAATAAATAAATAAATCAAGCAAAAAAGTGTTTTCAAATTTGAAAACTAATGTCACTAACAGAAAGTTTATAATTTTTCTAAAACTAAAAGCAAAAAGAATTAAAAAATAAAGCAAAAAACAACAAAAAATAAATAATGCAGAAAACAGAACAAAAAATTGAAAAATAATAAAAATAGCAACAATAAGTATTTTGTTGTAAGTACAAACAAAATTAAATATATAAAGCAACAAAGAAAAAAAAAATGTGTTTTCAAATTTGAAAACTAATGGCACTAACAGAAAGTTTATAATTTTTCTAAAACTAAAAGCAAAAAGAATTAAAAAATAAAGCAAAAAACAACAAAAAATAAATAATGCAGAAAGCAAAACCAAAAACTGGAAAAAAAAAATAAAACAGCAACAATAAGTATTTTGTTGTAAGTAGAAACAAAATAAAATAAATAAAGCAACAAAGAAAACAAAAAACAAAAAAAGTGCCACCCATCGGGCCCCCACGGCTGAATACGACTAGAAACCCTACCATGGGCCGATTCGGGCCAGCTGGAGGCCCAAGAGGCCCAACGCAGAGATTGCAGTTAGGCCCGAAAGCTGCAGTTGAGAGGAGCTCGAGTGGGTGGGCGCAGCAGAGCTTATAAACCACACTCGAGCTCTCTCAACTAGCGAGGTGGGACTAAACTTTTCGGCGCGGGGCAGCACAAGGCCTTTGGTCCCGGTTGGTGGCACCAACCGGGACTAAAGGGGGGCATTAGTCCCGGTTCGTGGCACCAACGGACTAATGCCCCCCTTCATTCCCGGTTGGTGGCACCAACGGGACCAAAGGCCGCCGCTTCCGCCCTTTGGGCTCTTGAAAATTGGCCTTTCGTCCCGGTTGGTGGCACCAACCGGGACTGAAGGGGGGCATTAGTCCCGGGTCGTGGCACGAACCGGGACCAATGCCTTTTCTATATAACCAGGACTTGTGAAAATTTCAGATCTCCCTCGCCTCCCTAGCCAGTTGCCCCCGCCGCCAGGCTGCCCAAATCGCTGGCTCCTCGTCGCCCGTCGCGCCCGGCCGCCATCCCCTGCCTCCCGTGCCTGCCCCGCGCCCGAGCCCACGCCCGGCCGCGCCCCTGCCCTGCCCGTCCCGAGCACGCACGGCCGCGCCCTGCGCCTGCCCGCCCCACCATTGTCGTCATGGCCATCCGCCCCTCACCGCCGCCTGCCTCGACGCCGCCCCTCCTCCCCGTTCGGTCCGGCTCCGGCGACCCCTTTCCTCCCTGTCCCCTCGATCCTCTTCATATAATTTTTTTTCATATAATTTTTTTTCATATGCATATGTTGATTATATGGATGGATGGATGATCTATATGTTCATTATATGGATGGATGGATGATGTATGCTTTTTTTCATATAATTTTTTTAGGCAGATTTTTAGATTTTTTTATGTATGTATGTTATGTTTATATGTATGTATGTATGTTCATATGTATGTATGTTTATATGCAAAGCATATGCAAAGAAAATGTATGAATGGTCATATGCAAAGAAAAATGTATGTATGGTCATATGCAAAGAAAATGTATGTATGTATGTTCATATGAAAGAAAAATGTATGTATGTATGTTCATATGCATATGCAAAGAAAATGTATGTTCATATATATGATGATATGTTCATATAAAAAGGAAAATAAGAAGAGGAAGAAAGGAGAAGAAGAGGAGAGGACGAAGAGGAGAAATAAATAAGAAGAGGAAAAAAGAAGAAAAAGAAGAGGAGAAGAAGAAAGAAAGGAATAGAGGAGAAAGAAGAAACTTTGACACGAGGGGGGGGGGGTACCGATACCCCCTCTCCGATAACATTATTTTCCGATGTATATGTATGTTGCGTCATTGTCGATATAACGAGGGTGTCGAGGATCGCCGAGGGGTCGAGGGTCGGGAACTAGGTTAGAGGGTCGAGGGTCGTTAAGGGTCAAGGGTCGAAGGTTTCGTGGTCGAGGGTTCCTATAGTGTCAAAGTATTGAATAAATCCATGGCTTCATCATTGGCGGAAGTAACCATGGCATGATGATGCAAGTCCTCCAAAGTTATTACGGAATGGAGTCCGGATAGGATAATTTGCCTTTTATGCGAATCTCAGCAAAGGCCTTTCAAATAACGATATCCGGAAGGTTCTTGCTGAACTTTGTACCAAAAAGCGAATTATCCTATCTCGGGACTCCGCTCCAAAATAACTTTGGAGAGCTTCACCATCATGCACCTGTTACTTCCGCCTAATGATGAAGACATGGTTTGGTTGAATCCTTTGACACTAGGCAACCTCCCGACCCTCGGCGATCTTGACCCCTTGACCTCGACCGCTCGGCGATCCACGACCCTCTACCCTACATGAGCGTCGGTGCCCACGTCACTTGTGGGACATAGATGTAGTGTTCAGCATGACCCCCTCCCGATAGCTTCAACACATGGGGAAGTCGATATTACCCTCCTAGCTTGAAGCGTTCTCGAGGCCACCCCCTAATCCTTGAAGCGTTGTCGAGGCCACCCCAAACCCTAGAGAAGCAGCGTTGAGGCCACTAATATGATTCCTTATTGTGATTAGCTAGCTAGTTCTACGTTTGCCACTAATATATCCATATCTTTCATGTTTGAATAATAATTGCCATGTTGTAAATATTTGTAGAAACTATGGACACCCCGAGGGCGAAGCACAAGAAGCGTTGTTGAGGGACATAATCGCACAAGGAAGTGATGCCGTCTGCCGTTGATGTTTCTCAACGACAACGATGGTCTGGAAGGAGAGGGTGAAGAAGCAGCTGGCTATGATTTACATGGCTCCGATGACCCAATGCCGGTGCAAGAAGGAGAGGGTGAAGAAGTAGACCGTGAGGACAGCTCCGGTGATCACCAAACCGAGTCCGGCCAGGTATATATATTAGTTAAGCCTGTGCTGACTAGCTAATTGATGCATTCACTGTTTTGGTATATATGTACACATATTAATTAACTCTCGTCTTTGTTCTTTTTTATAGCCCTCCGGATCGAGCACAACTTCGGTAAAGAGACGAGGCCCGAAGAAAAAGTTGAGCTCGGATGAAAAGTTTGAGATCATACAAATGTATGTGACGGCCAACCGATTGAACCCTACCGGACAAAGAAGGCATTTGTTGCTCGGTCGGGGGTTACGGTTAGGGACAAGATCGATCAGCATCCACCAATGGTATAAGCCTAAGAACGAAGACCACGAGGTGTCTTGTGTCAATGATATGTAGAAAAATGATCTTTGGACTGAGCTGAAGTCAAATTTTACCCTACCGCTAGAGGATGATCCGGAGAAGCCAGTAATAGAGCCATTAATCAAGTCTTTTGCTCTTAAGAAGATGGCAGAACTATTCAGGAATTGGAAGAAAGAACTCAATACGTATGTCGAAAAAAAGGAGACACCAGAATTCAAGGGAAAATATGAGAAGATCAGAGATGACTGGCCCGCATTTGTGGCCTAAAAGACATCGGAAAAGAGTAAAAAGATGTCAGCGACAAACAAGAGAAATGCTGCGAAGAAGAAGCTTCACCATCGCACGGGGTCAGGTGGCTACCTCGTAGCCCGGCCTAAGTGGGCCAAGGCTGAGAATGATCTGCTTGATAAAGGGATCGAACCAGAGACAATGAACAGGCCAGACCGTTGCCAGACTTGGTTCTTCGGAGCCGGCGGATCCTTGGACCCTATAACAGGGAAGTGCATTTGGACGGACGAACAATTGGACATACCAGTCAAGAGGCTTCAGCATTATATCGAAGCAGCGCAGCAAGGGAAGTTCGTTCCAGACGAGGAGAAGGGCGAGCTCACAATGGCCCTCGGGAATCCTGAGCACCTGGGCGGACGGACACGAGGCACGCCAGCTCCGTTCGTGGAAGGCTGGATTTCGGACGTGAGGGGTTACAAAACCCATGAGAGGAGGAAGAAGCTGGAGCAGAGCCTAATGCAGGCGCTGCACGAAAGGGTAATGGGGCTAAGCGGAACGAGAAGAGGAGCGAAGCAGCAGATCACAACAAGCGACCTGCGAAGCTTCCCGAAGCTACCCGCCATCTCGGCGGAGAAGCAGCGTGGCTTCCAACGAGCTGCTTCGAAGAGCAGCATGCCTTGGCGGCTCCTGCCAGCTATCCCGTGGATGCTATCACGGATCTTGAACATTGTCACCTTATGGCACAATGGAGCAATTTGAAGGTCAAGGCGGTTGTTGGCTCTGTTTATCCTACTAAACCCGACTCAACTTTTCACTGCCGGCCGATTCCAGAAGGATATGCTAAGGTGATGGTCGATGAAATAACGGAGGGATTTGAGGACCTCCGGCTTGACCACCCTACCGGTGAAGGGGAGTATCAGCTGGGTTCTGCTCTGAAGACTCCATGCCTATGGCGGAAGGATCTCATCAACCTTCCGAACTGGACGCCTCCGCCTCCTCCTCCTCCTCCGGTGAGTCAGGGCACTCCGCCTCCTCCACCGCCTCCTCCTCCGGTGAGTGACGATCAGGGCACTCGGCCGGCTCCTTCTCCGGCGGCGTGGCGGCACTCCGTCTCCTTCTCCGCTTTGCACCAGCGCGTCCGGGCAGCCAGCCTCCTCCTTCTCCGCCTCGTCGGCCAAGGGCGGAAGAGACCCGCCGCCCGCTCCGGCTGCTCCCGTGGCGTCGTAGTCCTTCTCCTCTGCCTCGTAAGCAAGGAAAGAAGAAATCCGCTCCGTCTGCTCTGTCGGCGTCTAGCAGTACAGCCAAAGGCGGGGAGATCTGGTCGGTCCTTCTCTGAAGACTCGGAGAAGTTACCGTCTGAGAGGAGCGAGGAGGAAAACGCGAAGATCGCGCAGACCGAAGTGGATGACAGGTTTAAAAGGTTGAAATCAAAGAGACATCCACCTCCGGAGGAGAAGGTAGATCCGGTCAAAGCGAATCGCACACTGGCTGCCCAGACAAAAACACCCTAGTCTCCGCCGAAAGGCAACAATGATCGCATTATTGGAAAGGCATTTGCCGAAGCGGAGAGATCGAGAAATCTTGTCGGTGATCAAAGGATGAAAGAGCGACGAGCTGGGAAACAAATTGCCCAGCTCGGCGAACAATAAGCAATCGTGCCCCCGCTCAAGGTGCCTGCTAGCGACATCGTCGATCCGAGGATGGTGCCCGGTTATGGCAATCCTGCAGATTACCTGCCCGATGATGTACATTATGATTTCTTGGAGGTGCAGATACAAAGATCTGAGTACGGAAGCCTCTCGTCAAAGATGAAAGCTCTCTATCAGCGATGATCACGAAGATTGCATGATTGGTACATGAAAACCTGCAAAGAGTCCGAGGGAGGTATACTTTGGATGTGAGAGTTAAAAGGAGCATGACCTCCTTGGAATTGAACTGTTGCCTATTCCATTTGAGGAGTTCTATCAGTTTTTCAATCAATTGGCCCTCGATAAAGCAACGGTCACCTGCTACTGTCTGTAAGTAGTAATACTTCTGTCATTAAGTATCTCTATATAACTCAGCTCTTTCATTGCATGTATTTATAAATATCATCACTTGAAGAAAAGACAATTGGGTGATATTGGGTTCATTAACACATATCTCATAGATGCAAATGAGGTTAAATATTGTGCCGATGAAACCGAGGCCAACTTGCTACGATCGTTGGAAATAAATGAACACAAAAATATAATACTCTTTCCTTACAACTACACGTGAGTGTTACTGTCTTGTGGCATATTCGGTTTCCCTTATTTAGTCCAGGTTATAGTAATGTAATATTGATGAGTTATGCATGTGTGCGCAGGTACCACTATATTCTCTTAGAGATTAAGCTTGAGCAGGGAGTAGTAACTGTCTTAGACTCGAGACGAAAAGATCCCAAGGAGTATGCGGACATGACTGAAATGCTCGAGAAGTAAGTTAAATCGATCATTATCCACCATATCAGCAACTTTGTTCATTTCTGATATCAAGTAATTGTTTTCTTTGTATGGCAGGGCTTGGGAAAATTCACCAAAAAGCTCTGGGACTACCGAAGAAGCTGCAATTTGGACACCAAAGTAAGTACTATATAGTAGCATATTCCACGCGCATCTCCTAGTGATTCAAGCGCTAGTTTCATCAATACCATTTAGCATGCTTGCTAATTATCAGTTTGATTGACCTCTGTTTCTTGTAAAGTGGTTGTGGCAGGAACAAGGGAATGATTTATGTGGATACTACGTTTGCGAGTCCATCCGCCACACGACCTGTGAGAGGGGCTACTCCGACAAACAATACGAAGTGCGTAAAATAACAATATTCACAATTTTATTTTATTACCATCATTTGTGTTGAGTTTCATTCATTCATATATATATATATATATATATATATATATATATATATATATATATATATATATATATATATATATATATATATATATATGTATGTATGTATGTATTGACCCCTTTCTTAAAATTAGATGTTTCGGAAGTGGGATGAACTCCTAGCACCAGATCGCATGCGAGCAATTCAAGAGGAATTGGCGGCATTCTTTCTTGACCATGTGATCGCTGAAGACGGAGAATACTATGTGGACCACGCGTCCGTATTGTAAAAGATAATTATTGTATATATGTAGCAGGTAGTGTCGGATAGATATCACGAGAACTTGTTGTTCGACCAATCTCTCGGAGAAGGAGAGGTGGTCGATATCACTTCTCTCTGTATGCATATATGTTCATGACGATCTTCTGTTTGCTTAATTACTAGCTAGCTAGCATGTCTAGTTAGTCCTCTCTATACGTATGTATAGTGCGTAGCGTCGACCAAGCACGGACAAAGAGAGGATACTTTTCTCTATTAATTAGCTAGCTATAGCACAATATATGAAACACCTAAATTAACCCCCAAAACCCCCCAACCCCCTCTTTCAAAAAAAAACAAAAACCACAGCCATAGAAATGCTGACGCGTGGATACCTATTGGTCCCGGTTGGTGCCACCAACCGGGACCAAGGGCCCTCCTGCCTGGGCTCAGCGGACAGGCCACGTGGAGGCCCATTAGTCCCGGTTCTGGATTAAACCGGGACTAAAGGGCCAGGGTATGAATACCGACCCTTTAGTCCCGGTTCATGAACCGGGACTAAAGGCCCTCACCAACCGGGTCAATAGGCCCTTTTTCTACTAGTGCTTGAGGATTCGCACCGGATCCTCTTTAGACGGAAAATCAACTTTGTAAGACGTATCATTAAGCTTGAGTAACGACCACTGAAAGTTACCCGGAGCAAGTTCCGCAGCTCTTGAATGATTTGCGCCTCGGTCAACGGTCCATGAACTATCTTCACCACCCCTGGAAAAGAAGTCTCTACCGCTGGTGCCAGAGGTGCTACACTGGGAGACTCGAAGAACATCAACTCCGAGCAGCAGACCCCGTATATCTGAACAGTTGGCTTAGGCCCAAGCATAAGAGGGCACTCAGCAGCAGCATGCTTCGGTTTCCAGCACAGGTCACATAATTCCGCAGTGCACTCAGCCATAAAAGTGTCCCGTGTCACCACATCGAAAACAAGTAAGCTTCTTCTTCTTAGCCGCCCACTTGGACAACTTGTCAGCCTCTGATCTGTCCGTACCATGCTCAGAAGCAGAATCACCAGTCTGCATGGTTTCCGGCAATGTGACTTCGGCCAGGGCCTGAACCGTTTCCACCGCCACCTGCTGTAGAACCGAACCTTCGTCGGCCACCACCTCAGTCTCAACCGTAGCCTCCGGACGCCTAGGCGGGTAGTTACGTCTGTGCCCACCCCGACCTCCGCGGAATCGGCCCCGGAAGGGGCGGTTATTAGCAGCAACAACCCCCTCCACGAAGTTACCGGGCGGACCCTGAAAGCCCCGGTTGGCATTGTCGTCGTCCGTCCAAGCATAGCCACGACCACCGCCGGAGGACGAAGATCCCCGATGCAAACCAGCACCGTAGGCGTCGTAACCGTCATCACCCCACCGGCCACGCGGGGGATTCCGGTCATCTCCCGGCGACGCCCCAACCCCACGGCCGAGCGGGCCTTGTCCAGGGCCACCGCGGCCGACCGCCATTTGCCTCGGCCACGGCCTCGGCTCAGCCCTAGGCGGAGGCGGCGGGTCAGCCCTAGGCTGCTGTGGTGGCGGGGGCAGGGCCCGAGCGGGCGGTGGAGGCGCCGCCCGAGGCGGCGGAGGAGCAGCACGATGCGGCGGCGGAACCGCCCGGGGCGGGGGTGCCGCACGCGCAGAACCCGGCGCAGGAGCGCCCGCCGCCGAAGAGGCCAAACCACCCGCGGCCCCGGACTGGCTTCTCGCCACAGGAGGCATCCGCGGCGGCGGCGGCTTGGGCGGCATGGCCGGGCGTTGGGAGACAAGGGGCAGGCGCCGGTTGACTCCGGCTAACTCTCGCGAGGAACGGCACAAGGAGGCAGATGGAAAACCCACACGTCCACAGCGCCGAACCCTAGCAGGGATAAGCGGAGGGAGAGAGGGGGTACGTGCATGCGGGGGCGATCGATCCAAGGCCCCCTCATGCACGCAAGCCTCCCTTGCGTCGTGTGCCTGGCCAGCCCCCTGGGCCTCAAGCCCAGTACTGACCAAGCCAAGATCGCAGGTACTGCCAGGCAGCCCAACCGAGCCCAACAACTCGTTCAAACGCTCCAATCTGGCCGTTCGGATGTCACACGGCACGGCCACCGCCGGCGAACTCTGTGACACCCTCGAACCACCCTTTTTCTTGCGCCGAGTCACTCTCGTCCAACAGTCGGGATGAAAAAAACCTGACAAAGTGATGGCCGACGGCCCATCCTTTGGCAACGGTCCCTTCCATGGTTTCACCTTCGACTTCTGCGAAGGAGCCGACGTATCCAACGAACTCGAGTTCTTATAACTCACCTTAGGTTTAGACTCCGAAGTAGATGTGGCCACAACAAGTGGAGATGGTGACTGCACCGGCGCCTCCGGCAGATCCTCAACATCATCTTCTTCATCATCGGCTAGTATCCAAAAGGCCCCCCCAACCCGCCGCGCAGGCTTGGGCTCCTCGGCGTCACTTGTGAGATCCACAGACTCAATTTGTTCATCGCATTCTCTGGGTTCCTGCACACACTCAAGAACTTCGATATGGAAAAAATCAATAATAAACCTCTTACCAACAGCAAGATCTTCGTCAACGTTGAGATGTCGTCCGGCTAAAATATCTCCTTCTTCATCACGGATCATCATCCAACGGGACGGGTGCGAGTAGATCAGGCCATTGATCCATGTCCCCGCCTTTCTATCATCCTGAAAACTCACATACCATTTAGTATGATTCAAAAACACCCGGTCCTGATCTGCCGTCGAGGGATCCGGGCAAGACGACGAGACAGGGGAGAGATCGGGCGCCGTCTCCGAAACCGGCGTCCTCGCATTTCGGATCGGATCCGGCGCAAGTCGCCGAGGATCCGCATGGCGGAGGAGCGGTGGAGAGGAAATGGGCCACGGTGGAGGCTCCGGCAGGATTGGCAGCGCCCGAGGATCCCGGCCGCCGCCCGCCGCTTCGCCCGAGGGGACGACCGCGGAGTCGCCCTTCATGTCTTCAGCCATCTGCATAAGAGGCGCGCCATGTGCCCTTTGCATTAAGTTTTTGAGCGAGCGTGTTAGTTATACTTTGATATGATCAATTCATGAGCGAAGTCCAACAGATACAGCTCCGTTCTAGTAATATATAGGTTTGTCTTAACAGGAACAACTCCTAGATACAGTTTATTATATTTAAACAGTGTAATATGTCCGAAGTACCATTATATTATCTTAGATGACCACTCCTTCTAGGATTTAACAGTGATCCGGATCTTATTCCAAATTCTACTATTTGTGATATTTATGTAACACGAAATCCGAACAATTTTCTGCACAGAGTAAAGTTGACCTACAAAATTTCTAGTCCATACGTATTCTTGTTTGAGAGACAAAAAAAAAGAAATTTCTATATAGAAGTAGCACAGAGCTTGACGTGAAACTTGAAAGTCGAGATAAGGTGGTGCATGCTCAAACAATGCACTATCCAAGTAGCTTTATGGTCCGTCGAATAGTTGGATAATTTATTGTTAAAAAGTCTGACATTGTCAAACATTCTGGCATATTCACGTGATAACTTAGCAATAAATAAATAAATGCAGCTGTTACTAGTGGCACATTATTCCTCTCTATATGGTTCACATGCATACGGTCCAAAACAACATTATTGCAATAGTACACAAGAGAAACACAGATTCAAGTATAGTGGTCTTCTCTTTGGGAGCCAACAATCCTAGCAATGGCTGACCCTAGACTTGCCCTAGCCTCCCTCTTTGTCTCCATTCTGATGCTTTCCATGGCCCATCCCTTCTTTGCATGTCCCACTCGTTGTGAAAGTGAGATAAAAATGCAGATGTATTTGCACCAGGTGGTGTCCGGACCAACCCACAACCAAGAAGTTGTGTTTAAGTCTACTCCCCCTATAGAGTTTGGTAGGACGGTTGCTTTTGATTATACTCTACTTGATGCACCTGCACCGGACGCCAAAATTATTGGTCGTGCCAAAGGAACCCATGTCCAGGCTGACCAGGTCAATGCTGGAGATTTCTCCCATTTCAGTATGATATTCCAGCAGGGAAGGTACGTAATATATTTGTTTTAACTCACTGGATAATATCATTGTTACATATCGTATTTTTAACACTGATTACAGTTCTAATTTGTCTCAACTCAGATGCAATTATTAAAAAGTTGAGTGCTGCCGATTGTTTAACTTCCAAGTGATTCATGAAATAGGTTTACTCGTTCAACATTTCAAGTGATGGGGATAACTCCTCCAAATGGAGTTTGGGCAATTGTTGGCGGGACCAATGAACTAGCAATGGCGCAAGGTACCATCCAGTTTGCCATAGTCAAAGGGACTGCAAACGTGGAGAGCTATCGAGAACTTAATATTACTGCTTTCATCCCAGCAGCTGTAAGTGTTTTGTACATGCTCCTTGACATACTTGAGAGAATCTTTAACATTTTGATTCTTGTACTTATTATTATTATTATTATTATTATTATTATTATTATTATTATTATTATTATAGTTTTGTCAAAAGATAGCATGCTAATATTGCACTTATTGTTTCCATTCTATGCAGAGCATTGCAACTGGTAGCTTCGTCCAATACTTTGACATTTAAACCGCTTCGGTGCACAAAACATTGTCTTGTAACTATGTGATAAGTTATGTCATGGATTTGCCGTTGTTTTGCAACCAAAATAACACGTGGATGTAAAGCATATATGATACTCTAGTATCCATATGCTCCACATTTGTTCTTGTGTGTATGAAATGAATTGTACTCTATTTTGCATTTAATTAGCTCCTATCTTAAATATATTTGAAAGACCATAAAGGTTGATTGAATAGTGCATTGCTAATCGGTGGACTCATGTTTCCTTGATTACCATATTACATATTATATTTGCTTTATGGCCAACTCAGTAGAAGTGCTACATGTTAGAAACAATATTGTCATGAATCTTGCTTGTAATTACTTCACAGGTTCAAGAAAATAATCGGTCACACCCTATTAGTGATCATTGCTTGTTACTGATCACCATCATGGTCATTCCTTGTTGCATCCTGATGGTTTCTGTTACACTCTTTCGGTATATGTACGAGGCTGTTAATGCTCCATATTTCCTGCAAAACAATATGCTTTCTTGGGGGGCGAGGTACTAGGTCAACACCACGTCGGACTCATTCCCGGGTACGTACGCTAAGTCATGAATATGGAAACCCTAACACATTCAACAACCTGCCGACCTCATGTTATTTTGCATCCGACTTGAGAGGTTACAGGAGCGGGGCAAGAAGATGAGATCCTACAATTGTCGAGGGTCTTTTGGCCGGGAACATATATACCTTGTACAAGACATGATTCATCGCCATACTGTGGAGGGAGAAATCATTAGCAGAAAAAGAATAAAATTTGAGCATCACTCACTAAACAACATACCACCAGTGTTGCCAACATATACCGAACAACTTACCAAAAAAATGCAAGATTTAGAGCCTGAAACCCCGTGGTACCAAATCACTGTTTCTTCTATTCTTTCTATGTAAAGAAATTGGTATGGAGTGACTAAGCCTGAGAGGAGCTCCTATTGCAACATTTTGCGGCTGGACGAGATTTTTGTTATTAATAGTTTAATAATAGTATAGGAAATCACTTTGATACCAGTGATATATTTTTAAAAATATTTCCTATGTCAATAAAAATATTTCATTTATTTCTAAATTTGTTCATAGTGATGCGAGATTTGCTCATTTTCTACTAGATAAAATGTACAACCTATACTTATGATTTTTTTTCTCAAGAGGGAGTGTTGCCCCGTGGCCTCTGCATTGGATGACATAGACAACTATATTTATGAAGTTCAGAGTATGTACAATGAGAAATGTTACTAAATAAAAAAATATGTGTATCATGCATGAATTATTTTTGACTAATATATATTGAAATGTTCATGCATTTGAAGACCAATTATTATCAGTATCAAGATAAATGTTCATGTGTTAGAACAATCTTCATCTATTACAGAACAAACGTTTTTTATATTGAAAATAAATGCTCATGCCTTTCAAATGGAATGTACATGTATTTATAAAAGTACGTTCATGCATTTTCCAGAACTAATAAAATATAATAAATAAGTAAATGAATTCAGAGCAATGATATAAGATATTCGCAAAAAGAAAGGAAATACCAAAAGTGAATACATAGAAAAATGGAGAGAAATGATTTTTCTTTTTAATTCCGAGGGAAATAAGTGAGATAGATATAGCTCTGTTGGCGAGCACTCCATTGATCTCACAATAAGTTAGATATAGCTCTCGTGGCCTAAATTGTCAACTCCCTCTGGATGGAAATATAAGTCCAGCATGGGAACTTCAGTCGTCAACTGTAATATGCCACATAACTATATTTTCTTAGAAACTTCATTCCATGATTAAACTAAAATGATATATCTTTATGACATAAAACACATTCGCTAGTCAATTCAAAGACCTAAAAAACCGTGCACCATATTTTTTACGCCAAGTGCACAAGTTCATTATATTGTTATAATGGCAAATAAGAGGGTAAGGGTTTTACAGGCCCATCCCCAGAATTTGTTAAACTAGGCTCGTTTTTGGGAGATAGCCAAATTGGAAGCCCAGCCATCTGCCTCGTGCTGCTCGCCATCCATCCATGGCGGCGGCGGCAGCCTCCCCTCACCATGGGCGTTCTCTAAGACCCGTCCCACATCTCAGCACAGCCACGGACACCACTGAGGATGATTGACCATCCCTCCCTTCTCCCGAAATCTCGCGTCCTCCATGGACGTTGTCATCCAGCCAGGTCTTCCCGCCAACACCGTCTTCTTCCGTGTATTCGATTCTTCATCCTCGCAATTATCTTCATGCTTTATGGTCTCGAATTCCCCCTGTGCATGCTATATAGTACAGGTAGGTGGTGGAGGGGAAGCAACTGCAAGTGGGATATAGTTGAATAGTTAATAAATTAAAATCAAGTAACTAGACTATGTGACTCGGGACCATACATTCTACTCCCTCCGTTCAAAAAAAATAGTGCTTCCTCTATTCCCGTGCTTCAACTTTGACCACAAATTTAACCACGAGAACGACTGCGACCGGAGCAAAAGTTATACCAGTGAATTCGTATTCAAAAGAAGTTTTCAATTATATAATTTTTTCTCCTGCCGCAGTCGGTCTTGTTGGTTAAATTTATGGTCATATTTAAACCTCTGGAAGTGCGGGCACACTATATTTTGGGATCGTGGGAGTATCATGTTACACCTTTCCGAATATTTTATTCTAACTTGTACCTTTTCTCAAAAGTTCTGTGCTGTTCGTTCAACCATCTCCTTCATGTGGACTTCCATTATATACTGTTGTTTCTGTCCTTAACAGATGGCTGGTAGGGGAGGATGGAGATTAAGATGGTTTTTTTTTATGTTCTATTAGTAGTTCTCGACGGATGGTTTTTCTTAACAGACTGGATAGAACTCACTGCTCAATTATGTTCTGTTATGGAGGATGTAAGAAATGTTTGTGGTAGTGCACAAAAGGAAGTCGAGAAATTGAGACCATTATTGTTGGGAGTTTTCAGCGGGCTTACCAACTTTGATAATATATCTGAATCATTGTCACAAAAAAACTAGTGAGTCGTTTTTTGCTTGCTGCTCTTGCACAGGACAATAGAGAATGTCAATTTTGTTTAATCTCCTTCTCTTTCAGCTGAATCAAAATAATAATATTACTGCACAAAATGCCTCAAACTGGGCTCTAGGGTCGCTGTTTAGTTGTGCATGTTAGTGGCCTGGAGGCTTGGACCAAAATAGTCAGATTGTTGTACAAACTGATAATATATATAATTCCAATTTGTAAACTATTTTCAGGTTCTATATTTGCACAAGATTTTTATTCACCTCAAACCTAGTCAGAAAATGAGAGTGATGGTCAAACCACTTACTCTAACGTGAACGCCACCAGCTA
Organism: Aegilops bicornis; assembly: GCA_021605145.1. NCBI lineage: Eukaryota > Viridiplantae > Streptophyta > Magnoliopsida > Poales > Poaceae > Aegilops > Aegilops bicornis. Next base: position 3,541,167 of record CM038669.1, read on the forward strand.
GATGCCAGTAGTACAGTTTGACGAGGCTGGCTAGAATAATCCTCGACATAATACTAGGGGTTGTTGTGCATGCGTGGAATTTCAATATAATGGCTCGATTGCCTGAACAAATATTCATAATAATCTGTCATGTACCATCAGAAACAGTACAAAGAATAGTTTAGTGACTTATCCACAAAGACTGCTGGAGCTCGGTTATTTTCTTTCTTTCAAACGACCTTCATTTGAAAAACAATGTCTGACCTATATTATAAAGTGAATATAGGTATTTCTTGTGTGATTAACAAAAAATTGTACCAGTTGATATAACTACTATTATTTTTGTGAGTGTACCAGTTGATATAATTGCGATAAGGATTCAATAATACATATATACATGAATACTACACCGGATAAGAGAGTTTATTTTTCTTCGTCAAATACAATTGAGCCCATCAGTCTCTCATGGAGACAAAGTTCCAGAACATTAGGTGATATTTCAGACATCATATAGGTAGATATATTATACTCTGCAACCTCGAGAACTAGTTGGTAGCCGATTTTTTGTCGAAAGAGACCCTCTGCCCACTGGAATTGACAAAAGAGACCCCTTGCGGACGAAATTGACAAAAGAGACCCCCTCACTAGTGGCGGCAGGCGCGGCAGGCGACACGTGTCACCTGCCGCCACACCGTGAGGCGGCGGGCCCGGCCGCCACAACAGGAGGCGGCAGCCCGGTGAATAACGGTGCGTGCACAGGGCAGCACAGGCCAGCGTGCCGCGACGGAACGGGCCGCGCCAGGCGGGTCCCGCCGCCACCGGGTGAGGCGGCCGCCGCTGCCGCTGTCGCTACTCGGCCGACAAGGCCTGCTGCGCGCGGGCCCAGCAGGTGGGCCACGCCGCCACTAGCTGAGGCGGCACATCCTGTGCTGCTGCACGCGCGACAGTGCGCAGACGGCGCTGATTTCGAGGTGCGGCGCTGATTTCGAGGTGCGGCGCTGATTTCGAGGCGCGAGCTTGATGGCTGTGACTCCGACGCGCGGGAATATGGACGCTTTTGGTTCTTTCGCCTGGGAATCAATCCTGCCTTTGCTTCTTTTGCCTCAGCGGATGCGATGGCACTGGGAATCCGAGGCTACGGGAAGCTGTTGTGCCGACACTACAGGGATCGTAAATATCCCCGCTTAATTTTCTCGCCATCATTTATCGTCTGAGCTTATAAAAGGAGACACCGAGGCTCTCGTCCACCCATCCTCGAAATCGGCAGTGCGCAAAGTGTGTAACACATTTTTTCAGTCGGTATGAGTTTGCCTTGCTCGGATCAAAGCATTAGGCCGAGGAAAATGAAGAATGCAAGTTTGCCTCCGGGGGTGGCAGTCCTGCGGTGTTGGTGTGGCCATCTTTGCAAGGTGAAGGAGGTGACGGATTTTTCAGATTGGTTGGGCATGAAGTTTTTCATGTGCGCCAATTATGAGGAAGATCCTGCCGTAGCTATTTCAGAGTACGACAAGCCTCGGTATGCTTTAACCATCACGAATAGATATTGTTGGTATTTTCATTAATTCTTTAGTAACATTCTTGTTTCTTGTTGTAGTCTCCTCCGCCTCTGTGCATGTACTATCATTGGATTGACACGGAGAAGCCGGCTTGGGCAGTGACTGAGATTCATGAAAGAAGTCGCCGTGCGTGGAATAGTTTATTTGCGGAAGAGCGACGCGAGAAGGCGGAAGCTGAGGAGAAAGCAGAGCAAGAGAGAGAGTTAAAAGAATACTATGCGGAGCAACACCGTTTTTTTGAGGAAATGGGAAAGAAAAACAGGGAAGAGGCTCGTCGCATGGAGGAGCAGGAACGACAGCGAAAGGAGGCTCGTGAGGCGGAGAGGCAGAGAAAGAAAGAAAGGGCTCGTCAGGCCAAGGCAGCAGAAGAAGCTGGCGATGGAAAAGAAAAATATCCACGTTGGACTCAGTAGATTCCTGTGGTAGTATTTTAAATTTCACAATCATTTGTATCTTTATTTCTGCAGTTTAATGTAGCTTCATTTCAGTAGTTAAATGTAGCTTTATTTAAATTGTACGATGTATCTTATTTTCAGTTGTACCTTGTCGTGTTGTATCTTATTTTCAGTTGTACCTTGTCGTGATGGAAAAAATATATAGTTTTAGAATAAAGTAGTGGCATTTTCTTTCCCTCCACTAATTATCGAGCATCGTGCAACAACTATAAAATGAAATTAAGATAGAACATAATGCCTTACAATAAGAGAGTACAAACTAATAATGCAAGTACATCTGAATTAAACGGTACAACTGGAATTCAGCTTAAGAACTACATGAAGGCATCATCGTCATCCTCCGTCGATGTAGAACTCTTGCCCTTCGAGGATGCAGAACTCTTACCCTTGGACGATGAAGAACTCTTGCCCTTCGAGGATGCAGTACTCTTGCCCTAGGACGATGCAGAACTCTTGCCCTTTGACGATGCAGAACCCGGAAGCGGCGGCATGAAGATATCATCTTCGTCCTCGCTCTCCTCAGTCCATAAAAATGGATGGTTTTCTGCAGTCCTTCTAAAAGTTTCACTCTTCGGCTCCACAACCTTCTTCCACCTTGCATCCAACCTAAGAAGTTCTTTACGTACCTCCTCATATGTCCTTTCAGGCCACCCAGACCTACGTAATTGGTGAGCCAACTCATTCATTATGGTGTCACTACCTGTGAGATCGTCCCATGGAACTATCCTATTGTCCATCCTGAAATCGGTAGCTAGCCTCAGAAGAGTGCTACTCATCCCAGGGTGAAAACTACGATCGAAAGGATAATCGGACATCTCGACTACACTACACTCGAATGCTTATCCACCTCCGTCTGAAGGGGGTTTTATAGGTAAAGAGGAGAAAATGACGGGAAAGAACGACTGCGGTATGGAGGGAAAGGGTTGGCGGGAACAAATGGCGGGAAACGGGTGGCAGGAAGATATGGCGGGAAGGGGTTGGCGGGAAACGGGTGGCGGAACATATGGAGGGAAAGCGTTTATGGAAAATATTGAGGGAAAGCGTTGCTTGAAAATATATTTTTTTCAATGTCTAAGACGGGCAATGGTTGCACAGTATTCATCAGCCAAAATTTTAAAAAAAAATTCATTTCGGCCTAACATAAGCAATAGAGTGGAGCGGGATAGTATGGCGGGAGATATAGGCAGGAAAAATTGTTCCTGACTGGTGCATTTTTATTTCAGCATACATAGATGTTCAAAATGAAAAGTCTGATACACACATATGTAGATACAATGGGTCGCGCACGTGCATAGATGAATCACCCTACTTTACGACGACCACCTGGCCTTTCCTTACGACCGGAAGGCGACAAGCGATTAGGTGGCCGGGGCACACGAAGACTGCGGCCGTACTCCAATTCGGCTTCATGTGTCTGCGAGTCCTGCGTAGGTGGTGGAGTCGCGAATCCTTGTTGCGAACCTGAAGCGTAATTGTAGGTGTATGGTTGTGACTCCGGGGGGATAAAAGATGGGCCAATAACGTCCCCTCCGAAGAACTCTGTAACTAATGATGTAACCGTGTCGCCAAGATCATGTGATGCTCCCCGGAGGCCTGTGTTGACGCCATGATCATGTGAAGCTCATCGGAGGCCTGTGTTGGCCTTGGCGTTGGGTGTTCTCATCGCCCCAATTAACATCAGGTGTGTCCTGCACATAGAAACATTTTAAACAAACTGTTAGAGGATAATATATGATATCATTGTAAATGCATTGAAATGTAAACATGACTACCTGAGCATATCCCTCTCCTATACCGTCTGCCATTATGCGTGGTGCTGGTTTAAATCTGGTACATGAGTCTCCTCGGGCATGGGGATCCCTCGGCAGGAGAGATACGGCTGAGATCCCTCACCTTGGGTGTATGCATCATATCCTGTGTACGCATATGGGTTAGGGAAAGAAACTGCTCGGGCATCGAATCCAAGCCCGTGCCATGGTCCTGAGATGTCTGCTTACAGCGAAGCTGCATCGAAGAAGAGCGATGCAGCGGCAGAGATGAGTCATGTCGTGGCAATGTCGTTCTAGTACTCGGACCCTCCCCCCATTGCTCATGGCTCGTACGCGCCTCGCTCGGTCTGGACGACGGTGCCGCACTCGGTCTGGCTGACCTCGCTACCGGCATGTATGCTCCAGTGGCAACGTCGTCGCCTCTACCGCATCTGAACTTCTTTGCCACGAATTGTTGCAAAAGTTTCTGGAATGTCTTGCGATATGGGCCCTGGGCCGGCGTGCTATCCGTAGCCATCTGCCCTACTTCGCCGTTGACATTTTCAAGCTGAACAATATTTGGATGTTATTTAGTTCAAATGATTATGAAATGATGGACCTAAAAAGTTACAAGTGATTACCAGGTGGTCACGATAGTAAGCTGCATGCAGCTCAACATGTCTCCGCGCCTGCTCCTCTTGTGTGAGATGTGTTGGTATAGTAGCTGGCTGACTGGCCAGGCTAGCACGTGTGTTCATGCAGTACCACTGCTTGTACGCTTGATCTGTACTTCCATCATACGGTCTGCGAAATTAAATAATTACATAAACCGTTGTGATGAAAGCAAAGCATCTTCACGCATCGTATGATCATCGTAAAAAAATAATGTACATAAAATATACCTAAGTTGACGCACTATATCTGCTAGCGCTTCATTTTCCCACTTGTGTACCCATTCACTGTTCTCTTCCCTCCAATCGTATAAACTCCAACCCCTGCCCATATTTGTTAGCCTGCAAATTATGTAACAAAGTGTGAGTTTAGTAAATTAAAAATGACACTAACTATTTAGGGATGTCACATCTTACTTATGTGTTTCCTCGTCGATACGTCTGGGAAAAGGTGGTGGAATTTCTTGATAGAGACCGAACTGTCTCATTACACGCTCTGGGTTGTAAGGTTCAACACACCACAGGAACAATAAGTTGCAGCGAGTCAGCCAGAATGCACTATCGGTCAACATGCCTGGTGTGAAGTGTCGAGCATCAAAGACCATTTTTAGCTGGTCCTGAGTCCATGGGTTCCATGTGACTTCTGCCTCATCAAGTATCTCAAACTGCTGGTGGTACATAGGGTAACAATTTTTCGCAATATCTAGAGACCAACGTTTCCGTGCCTTTGTCCACCTGGTGGCCATAGTTGCGCTAGCACCTCGCCAAAGTCGTATGGGTATATGGGTTGTACTATACGAGGTAGGTCGCCCTACAGGAGGTATTCCCAGGACCACAACTGTAGAAACTCATAGGCGACACAAACTAATGGAGCTTTTTGTGCGAAAGAGGTTTTTTGCGTGGCATCACACAAGCCTCTGTATGTATGAGATAGCATGGCAGAACCGAAGCTGTATTTTGGCTGCTCGGGTAAAGGTTCATCTACCATATTCTCTGCAATGTAGATGAGACCAGGGACAACAACGTCCCCATGTGAATTTGGAAATAGATTCCCGAGGAGCCACAACAAATACGCAAACATATGTCTTTTTCTCGTCTCCTCATTGGCGAAGCTAGATAAATTAAGAAAGTTATCACGAAGCCAGACAAGTGGGATGCCCCGAGGGTTACCAGAACGTTGTGATTCTGGCATTTCCATCCCAAGAAGGGCTGCTATATCTAATGCCCAAGATGGAGACACTCGTGGAGAGACTACCGGCTCACCTCTAATTGGTAGAGCAGTGATCATAGAAACATCTTTCAGTGTAGGTGCAAGCTCCCCAAAAGCGAAAGTGAAAGGTGTGGGTTTAGGTCTCCACCGGTCAACGAGGGATGTCAAAAGGATGGGTCCGAACGTACTTGGTCGTCGCATGATGTGAGCCTAGCAAAACCTTGTAGTCCATAAGCGTCAAGGTGAGCAAGGAAATGATTGTGTATTGGCCATGTTTTCTTTATGGTTCGAAGTCTGAAAGGCCGATAATCATGCTTAGTATTTGGTTTCAAAAATAGGTGGCAACGGTGGCCGGCGTCATGGGGCCCCTGCAAAAGCACTGGCACTTCACCCATAACCTGCACACAAACATACAAATATAAATTACGAGGAAGACAGAAATACAAATGCAAATCAAAATTAACTTAAAAAATACAAAGAGATACGATTTACATTAATTATCTGAAGTTAACATCAGGAGTAAAATAATACAAAGAGAATCAATTTAAATTTAATATAAGTACACATAACGAGTAGAAATATAAATCGACATGGCGAGTACATATATATCAACATCATGCGTTGTTGTTGGCTCGTCTGGGCAGTCTTTGCGTGAATGTCCAGGACACCTGCAAACGCGGCATCGCCTTGGTTCTCCCATCTGGCTATGGTCCATGTCATTGCGATGACGCCTAGACTAACGTCGTCCCTTTCCGGTTCTCATCAAGTCGGTGTTCGGAACCCATTTCGGCCCATCTGGCCACAACATTTTGTAGTTCATATCAATGCCCCAAGCCCAGAACTCACCGTTCCAAGTGTTGTACAGATTGTACATGTTGAAATCTGGCGATATGTATGGCTCGGCGCTGATTTTTGAACAGCAGCCGCCGGAGCACATGACTGCAAGGGTAGCCCTCAAGCTTGGGCTTGTTACAAGTGCACTCACAGGAGGTTGAGCCAAGGGTGACAGCTTGCTTTTATGATCCTCTGTGGTGACCCTTAACGTACTTGGCTCGCACATTGACCTCACACTTATTCCTAAGTGCGTCCTCTTTCCTGCAGCCATGACTTTGTTACTTCTTTGCTTTTTCTTCAAGATGTCTTTGCATCTTCTCGGACCATGGCTTTTTCTATTAAACTTGTGCTTTGGCGGCGGTGACCCTGCGCAAAGTATGACAGGGTCCGGTTCCAAGTTTCTTCAATTAGGGCTGTGATAGGCAGTGCTCGCACCCCTTTAAGAACACCATTGTACACCTCTGACATGTTGCTGGTCATTATTCCATACCGAGCCCCGGTGTCGTGAGCCTGCGCCCACTTCTCCAAATGAGGGCAATTCTCGGTGATCCACTGGCTCAAATTTATGGCCGTCCTACGACCCCTCTGGTCTTCTCTCTGCGGCAAGGCCGCGCGGTCGAGCTCACCATTGATACCTGCCCATATCGCATTCATTTTGGCTTCAGTTTTTTGCATGCACATCCTCTTGAATAACTTGAACCAATCCTTGTTTTTGAATTTGGAGTAAAAGTTTGCTGCCAAATGCCTCATGCACCACCTTCCCTCTAGATCGGGCCAGCCCCACTCTTCTTCCGACGCCTTAATTATTTCAAGAGCGCTTAATAATCCAGTGTTGCGATTAGAAATGATGCAAACACCTTTACGCTCTTTCACGACACCAATCTTCACGTAGCTCAGGAACCACAACCAGCTATCTTTGTTCTCGCTCTCGACCAATGCATATGCAATAGGAAGAAGCTGATTATTTGCATCCGCTGCAATCGCCACCAATAGTGTGCCCTTGTACTTTCCGGTGAGAAAGGTACCATCAACAGATAATACCGGTGACAGTGCACGAAGGCTTGTATAGTCTGGGCGAATGCCCAGAATAAGCGGTGATCCAGGATTAGCTCACCCGGGTTCATTGGGTTTGGACGTTCTCTCCGCCAAACTTGAGTCCCCTATTAGCACTTGCTATTTGATGAAGCATTCTAGGGGCATAAGAATATGCCTCCTCATAGGTACCATACAAGTTCTTGAATATATTTTCCTTCGCACGCCTAGCCTTGCTGTAGCTAACAGGGAATCCAATTAGATCCTCTGCATCTTTTTGCGGAGCCCTAACACTAATGTTGAGACTTCCCTGCACAATTGTTTCCATCGTCTGTGCCACAAATTTTGCTGTCACATTGCAGCGATCTGAAAGAGTCCCAGTGTGCTCACAGGTATGCTCCACTATTTTTGTGATATACCATGACTGACATACTCCAGGCTTCAGTCTAGCGAGAACTCTTCCGCGGCAACCTTTTGCAGTGTGGATGCATATGACCTTCAACTCTTTTTTATCAGACTGCTTCACTCTATGCTGGCGGTGGATGCCGATTGCATAGCTACCCATTGCCTGGTAAGCAGACTTCTTATCTGGGAAAACTTGCCCAACCTCCAGGCTTCCCGCTCCTAGGCCAGAAGCAGAGTGAAATTCGTTGGTGATGCTCATATCCTGTAAAAACCCAGGTTGCAGTGCCGCCGCGACCGCCCTCTGAGGAGGAACATCTTCTTCTCCGCTTGACTCCGAAGACGCAGAAGAATGATCATCATCATCTAGCGCCTCCGGCAATCCCTCCACGTGTTCGCTCATGTCAACGGCCGCCGACCAATATCCTGTGTCATACACAGGCTGGCCGCCGTCGGTTCCGATGGGCCGATGCTAGGGCTGATGTGATGGCCAACTCGACCTCACCACCCGTGCTACTGCATCCGGCAACATCGGTGACTGAAATGAACTCCACATACACCATCGGCTGACCATACATTGAGTTCTTGGGATTGCTTGCAAACCTCATGTACGACCCCACGACCGATCACCGTGACAGGCCGCAAACCCCAACGGGCAACTGTCCCATCATTTCCTCCTTCAACGACGAAGTCCTACATTTTCATTTTTTTTTCCTTCATCACTGTGCCAAACAGCGCTAGTATTATCCTTCTAACAGCTGCGTATACCTCGTTGACCATGTCTCTCACCTATTCTGTAGTCGACTCGCAGAAGGACACATCCACCCCGCATGGACCGTCGCGTAAGACGTTCCCATAGTACACTACTAAATTTTCCATAGTACCTAACCAACATACATGTTTACATTTCAAATTAGTAGTAACTGAACATTTAGTAACGATGACAACATTTACATATCTTACGACTAAAATAACAAACTAAAACTCTGTTTGCTTTTCTCTAACTACCCCAAAAATATCCTAAAATAGTTCTCGTAACATGCAAAAACTTAGCTTCTGGAAAACGACTATTAGTAAATTATGGTTTTCTACATAATTTTCTTACAACAGGTTATGACAAAACTGAGGGTAAGTACTCGCTATCCAAACAACCACTAAACATAATATTACGATAATAACATTTAAATATCATATGAGTAAAATATCTAATATCTTCCGGCATGATATAATGTTTTTCATATCATACGATACAATTCATTTATTTACAAATAATAATTTTTGCAGCGGCATGACAGTACATCAATATAAAAAATATTAACAAAATTACGGCGTCATTTTATACCTTAGCTCCAATATGGATGTGCTTGCGAATGCAATTAAGAGTCCAAATAGTTCAAATAAAACTCGTCTACGAGCGTCACAAACTAAAACTCTCTTTTTTCTCTAACGACTATTAGTAAAAACTATTTTTCTTACAACAGGTTATTACAAAACCCATGGTAATTACTCGCTATCCAAACAACCAGTAAACATAATAGTACGATAATAACATTTTAATATCATATGAGTAAAACATTTAATTTCTTTCGGCTTTATATAAATTTTTTTCACATCATACGATAACAATCATTTATCTACAAATAATAATATTTGCAGCAGCATGCACATTATTCACAATAGTACATCAATACAAAAAATATTAACAAAATTACAGTGTCATTTTTCACCTTAGCTCCAATATAGATGTGCTTGCGAATGCAATTAAGCGTCAAAATAGTTCCAATAAATATCCGTCGCCAGTACTATATGAACCTCGTATGAAAATATCACATTAACAACAATATTACACACGGATTTTTCTTCCTGCTAACAAAAGTATGAAAATAGCACTTCCATGTATGTGTTCATCACCTCAAAATGGGACAACGAAAATGGAAACACAATTTCTTCAATCACGTCTTCTCCTCCTTGTTTGCTACTAAGATGAATTATTTTACCTAATTACATACATCATTAAGTACATTAGCACCTAATCTTAACATATAAAATTTAGATTATTGCGACATAACAAAGTAGACCTACGGTTTACTAACTATAGACTTATTAATAAACATACCACATAAAATAACATACCACATGAAATAACATACCGCGTGCAATAAACAATTACAGTACAATTTTTTCTTAATTACCGTATTAAGATTTCCCGCATGTCAATACTAATGGACGCACCTAACATTGATGCAACATCTTCAACCTACTATTTCAAAAAATAGTTTAAATGCTACATCCCTCGTCTGAAATTATTTCTAACCTCTAAGCACTACCATCACATAGCTAATAACGAGCTAAAGGACGAACTAATTACCACCCTGCATGCATAAATAAATAAATGTATTGCAAAGCTCATACCTTGATCTTCAACTTCGTAGTTCACTTTGCACGGCTATTCCTACTACAGAAACTCCAAATGACTCCTCCAAGTGCTGAAATGATGCCTAAAGCAACATAGAATACACACTTAGGAACTAATCAAATAGAATAAAAACATCATGCATGTGAATGAAACAAACAAAAGTGGATAGATCTTACCTTAATCTATCTTTTCTTCAACTTCATCATCTTCAAAATCCAACTCTAAATCGCCCTAAATCACGAGTGAAAGTGCTGCGAGCTTTCTTTTCTCTGTTGTACTTAGAGACTTAGAGAGCAAAGGAGAGGAACGAGGTTACAGAGTGCTTGCGCACGGAGCTGAAGCATGGCATATAAAAGGGAGAGGATCCCTGTAGTGTCGGCAGCCTCGGATTCCCGCGCGTGAAAATCAACATCATCAAAGAACAGCATGCAAGGAGAAAAAGCAAAGCAACAAGCCAGAGTGATTCCCGCCCGTGAAATTCGTCGTTTGCCGCGCGTCGGAATCAGCAAAAGCAACAACAATCAACGAGCCAGAGTGATTCCCGCCCCGCCAGTTTTCGCGCGTGTGAATCAGTGCCAGGAAGCCGCCGCCAGCGGCAGTGGCGGCAGGGCCCGCACCTCGCCTTCCGTGCACAGTCAGCGTGCACCATTCTTTGTCGGCAGGGTGGCCGCCTCGGCCGATGGCGGCGAGGCCTTGGCGGGCCCGCCGCAGCAGGGCCTGTCGGCGGCAGCGGCGCGCCAGGGCTGGCCGCCTCGCCCGGTGGCGGCTGGGCCCACCTGGCCCGCCCGTTCCGTCGCGCGACGCCTGATGGGGAAATTCCGTTCGGCTGGGGTGGCTGCCTCCTTCGGTGGCGGCTGGGCCCGGCAGGTGCCACGTGTCGCCTGCCGCCACCGCTGAGGGGGTCCTTTTTGTCAAAATGATTCAGAGGTAGTCTTTTTTGTCAATTCATCTCGGCAGGGGGTCCTTTTGGACAAAAAATCGTTGGTAGCCAAGCGGTAATGACTTGGTGGTGTTTACTTTCTGGCGAGGGTTCAACACCTGTTAGGAGTAAATTCTGGAATCCTAGGGTCGTTTTGTACTCTGTAACTTGCATATCTATGTCCTTAATTATATTGTCAAGAGAAAATAAAGAGAGGCGATTTCCTATGCATGGTGGTAGCTACGCACGCATGGTGGCAACTACATACCCTTTGGCATAAGTCCCTATTTTGATATATGAGGTGTCGGGTTTCTTATGGCATTTGCACAAGTGCATTTTTATTGTATAAAAATGACCTTTTCTCACTTCTCTTTGTCCTTTTATTTCCTTTTTGACATAAGTGCCTTCTCGTTGTGTAGAAATGACCTTTTCTCACTTCTCTCAATCTTTTTGCTTGTCTTTTGGCATAATTGTCTGCTTGCTTGTCTGTCTGGTTCAAAGTCACAATATTTTCTTTATAGAGTAATCTTTCATAGTCCAAAATAATTTACAAAAATAATTAGAGATAAAAATTGGGGCCGTGCGTAGCTACCACCATGGGTAGCAAATTATTTCTGAAAAAATAAATACAACACATGCCTTGAAGACACACTTATGACCGCCATACAAAAAAAGGCGCTATGCTGTCCATTCCTGTCCATTATATATATCCGAATCATTTTTAGAGAGAACATAATGACCCACCATTTTGTAGGTATGTGGTACGTAGTGTATTCTACCCATTCCATGTTCTTTGTGTATTCATGTGAACATTATTAGTACAAGAAATATTAGCAACTGACCTCACATGAAGGAACTTCAATGAGAATTATAGCAAGTGGATCCTTCATGGGAGTATATGCTCTAGATAATCAAGCAGGTATAACAGGACAAAAGTGCAACACTATGCATCTTGGAGAGCATGTCAAACAAAAGTATTAAAATAACTAAGCCTCTTGTCTTGGCATCCTACCATTCTTTTAAGACAAACATGTCTCCATCTTTTATTATTGACATTACATTTGGCAGTATTCAAGGTAGGTTGTACTCCAATTGATGTTAAATGTTTCAAAATGATATGGTTTCTTCATAAAAATAGGTTTGGCTTAACTGGATAAGCTAGAGCATATGCTTGTCGCTCTTCACATGTATGCATGGGGTTGGAATGACTTGTAGATACAGTGTACTTTGTCAACAATGGAATAGGTCTAAAATACCATATATATTGTGTTAGATGATCACCCCTTCTAGCATTGAACAGATGGTTAATGTCTTTTTGATAGTATAATAGGTGACGCCGCTGCACATGCCAAATGGCGTATATGCATGCTCCACCCCACGTAAATTAGGTTGGGTGGTGAGCACTGTGTGCTAAGATTATTATTTCAAGCTAAGCCTGCCATGTACAGAGGGAAACTAAGAAGGGAAAACACCTATGGCATTTATCTTACGACCAATACGTATTCATATGAGAGTTTTAGAGACGGTTCTGATACAGACGGTTTTCCCTTTTGACTCAGTAAACTCGAGATAATGCTCATTTTTTTTGGAGACACCTTAGTGGACTGTCTGGCATAAAACCAGCAGAAATAGTAAACTATGCCCATTGGTTTCATGCACAAATCCAACTGCAATATTTTTAGCTTTTCAGCCGGTTCCTGCTCTAAAGAGCAGATACTATTATTTCTTGGGTTGAAATTATTTTTTGTTTTACACTCAGCTATGCAATCAAAATTCATGAGCAATTTATCACATATTAAGATCTATCTCAAACACTACTAGAATCTGGCATTTTGCCGTCCGCCACCTCTTTGCCGTCTGCCAGCTGACGACAAAGAGGCTCTTTGCCTTCCGCTTTCACAAAGCGGATGGCAAAGAAACTGCGGGTGGCAAAAATGCTATTTGCCGTCAGCTGCTTCTTTGCCGTCGGCCAGCTGACGGCAAAGAGCTAGAAGGCAGACGGCAAAGAGCCAGGTGGGCCCCACAGGGCACGGCGTGGCTAGGTCAGATTCTTTGCCGTCTGCTAGCGGACGACAAAAGAGGTGACTACTTTGCCGTCTGCTAGCAGACGGCAATGTTAGTCGGACGACAAAGAGGAGACGTGGGCCAGCCCTAACGGTGGCCCTCTTTGCCTTCTGCTAACAGACGGCAAAGAAGGCCCATTTAACGGGCCGAGCCGTCTCCCCTCTCTCTCTTTCTCTCTCTCCCTCCTGCGCGTCCGCCTCTCTTTTCTGTCGGCGCCGCCGGCCATCCCCACCCCCCGGACCCAGCCCCCGCCGCCGGCCAGCGCTCCCCCCCCCCCCACACACACGAACAGGATCCCCGCCGCGCCCCGTCACCCCACCACCCCGTCGTGCCGTCGCGCGGTAGCATGTGCGTCCGGCCAGAAGTGAGGCGACACGTTGGCATGAAACAGGAGCGTGCGAACGCAGTCATTCCGAGTGCGAAGGACGCATTCGGCTCGACCGTTTTGTTGGGAAGTATACATGCAAGCGAGACAAAAAATTGTGCCATGGTGCGGTAGAGAAGTGTGGAAAGCAAGATTGTCGAACTGTTTTCCATTGTCAGTCCAAAGAGCAAGAATGGGACGCCCAGACTACGTGCTGACATAGGAGTAAAAAGCCATCAGGGTGGAAAGTGCATTCGACTTACGTCGCAAAGGAAAGGTCCACACATAATGAGAATAGTCATCAAGGATAACGAGATAATATAAATAGCCCGAATTACTAGGAACTGGAGAGGTCCACACATCACTATGAATCAACTGAAAAGGAAAAGAAGCAATGGTGGTGGAGTTATTAAACGGAAGACGAACATGTTTGCCAACACGACAAGCATGATAGGTATGATCCTCTATCTTGTTACAACTAAAACTGAAACTCCTAAGAATATGACGAAGAGTGATGGGGTTGGGATGACCCAGACGAGCGTGCCTGAGATCAACACCAGCGGAGCGACCAGTGCGGTGGTGGTGGAGGAGGGCGGATGCACCGGATAGAGCTCGTTGGGGCTGTCACATCGGTGAAGCACCATCCTGGTTCGAGCATCCTTGACACAAAAACCAGGTTCGTCAAATTCGGCAGTAACAGGATTTTCACGAGACACCGAACGGAAATAAGGTTCTTAATAAGATGAGGTGACATAAGTATGTTAGACAAAGTTAAAGGCATGGAATTAGAAGGAAATGAAGTGTGGCTGACGTGTGTAATGGGGAGGGTGGAACCGTCACCGACAATGATGTGGTGGGCGGTGGTGATGGGAGAGAAAGAGACAAGATTACCACGATGAGCGAACATGTGAGCAGTGGCCCGGTGTACATGTACCAATCACCGCTTCCAGTGTAGTTGTTCGGCGTAGGAGCGGAGTGTAGCGTGGCGAGTAACGCCAGGTCCAAAGGCGCCGGTGGCAGCGCTGGCTAAGGGGACAGAGATGCCATCGGAAGCTGTAGCCACAACTCAGCTGTGGCGGCGGGTACCCTCCATAGGGCTACGGAGCCGCGTAGTATGCCTCATGCGCCGAGGGGGGGGCAACACTGGAAGAGTCTGGGCGGGCACCCATGGGACCGGCATGGTGTACACGTGAACGACTCCAGTCCACAGGTTATACCCGCCGACCAATGGGGGAGGCGCTTGTGGCTGCTACTGCTAATGACGAGGAGGACCCGCGAATTGCTGCTATTGTTGCTGACCGCCGCGCCAGCCACCGCGCCGATCGGCAGTTTGCGCGGGTGGGGCAGGCGCACCATAGGGGGGCGGCGGCAGGGGCAGGGGCAGGGGCAGCAGCAACGACTGCTACTGCTGGTAGGGCGCCGGGTGGCGTGGCTATGGAGGGACGGTGGGGGCAGCGGGTGGTGGTGGGCCGCCACGAGTGGTGCCTGCGGAGAGGGCGGTGTGGATGGCCCGCGCATTGACCTGCTTCATCCAACGCTCCTCCAGCCGGAGGTAAGCCATGAACATGGTGAAGGAGGGCTCGGGGATGAGTGTGAGGTTCACCGCATTGCCGAAGTCCTCGTTGAGGCCGGCGATGAGCATACTGAGGAGGAGATCATCATCAATCTTTGCACCAATATCACGGAGCTCGTTAGCGAGTCTTTAGACGGAAACAATAGTCGTCGACGGATGAGTTGTCCTGGTGGCATCCAAAAAACTCTTGCTGGAAAAAAACGCGATGTTGAAGACGATTGTCGGTGAAGAGTCCGTTCATCTTGGTCCACATGGCGAGGGCGTCATTATCGTCCTACACTACCGTGTGAAACATGTCCGGTGAGATGGTGAGGAAGAACCACCAGATGAGCGTGGCATCGATGCTGGATCACTCATGGTGCCCGGGCACGAGGCCAGAGTCGACGGAGCCATCCACATGGTCGAGGAGGTTGTACTCCCGGAACACGAGGCAGAAGTACGTCTTCCACATGTAGTAGGAGGACTCCATCTGGGCAAGGCGGACCGGAACCCACTAGTAGATGTTGAGGTTGCGGATGTCGGCGGCGTCGAGGGGGTTGGTGTCGGCGAACGGGTTGGAGGAGCCGGAAGTGACGAAAGACATGGTGGGGTGCGGCTAGGGTGAGGGTTGGGAGCGGCGGCGGCTAGGAAGAGTGCGGCGGCGGCTTAGGTGGTGGGGATCGCGGCGGCAGTAGGGGGCGGCGGCGAGTGTCGGAGGGTGGCGGCGGCGCTTAGGGGAGAGGAGGCAGCGACTACGGATGGGGTGCGGCGGCGGCGGCGGTACGGAGAGAGGGCAGCAACGGCGGGGGCGGCGGCGAATGTCGGAGGGTGGCGGTGGCGCTTAGGGGAGAGGAGGCGGCGACTATGGATGGGGTGCGGCGGCGGCGGCGGTACGGAGAGAGGGCAGCAACGGCGAGGGATAGCGCGGCGGCATGGGAGAGGAAGCGGCGGCGAGTTGGGCGGCGGCGGCGCGGCGGCGGCGGAGGGTGCGGAAGCTAGGGTTGAAACCCGGAAACTGATACCATGTGTGATGATGGAATTGCACGATGTATTGATCAGGTGCAATCGCTGCTCCTCTGTTTTCACATCCCTTTCTCTGTTTTTCACTCAACTACCCCAATTTCCCCATCTGATGTTGGACTTTTTCGTGAGATCCTCCCAGCGTCCTCATAAAGAACTATAGTACAGTAATATATAAATCTGAGATCATGAAACGAAGCGGGAAGGAGAGGACACTTAGATCATGAAACGAAGAACAGGGGAAGGTTGAATTCGAAAGAGATTCAGATTTCTACACCGGATAAAGGGGAGAAGGGTAGACTTCACCTGGTTGATGGGGAACATCGTAATCGCCATCGCCATGGTGCTAAATAGTTGCCGCTGCCGCCGTCCTCGCCCACCACTACGCGCCTTCCTCTGGGTGGGGCACCCCACTCGAGGTCGGGTAGGGGCACCTTCGATCGAACGGCCGGCGGCGGTGTCAGGAGTCCCCAAGGAGAAGCCCGGGGAGCGAAGGGGGCGCTGCGAGGGAGACCATGCGGTGGAACCTGGAACGCCGTGGAAGGGGGCCCTGCGAGAGACCTGGAGCAAAGATGTTTTTTCCAGAAGGGTTTAGGTTTTTACATGGGCTTGGTGCTGCCGAGAGCCCAGTTAACCCCTGATCGCCGATTTTTCTACCAGAGTAGCGTCCCTCAAGGACAGCTAGCCCAGTTCGCAAGTTCGTCCGAAAACTGTTGGGGGGCTGAGAGGGCCGGGAAGTAGTCCAGTTTTGTAGATCTGACGGTCGAAAACGGTGATGGTGTGAGAGGGCTGGAAGAGTGCTTGGTTATAATATATCTAAATATGATGTACAATGGTGGACCACAACCTCGACTATGCAAGGAAACTAGGAGGTGAGCCCAATACACAATATGCACAAAACGCATGTACTCAACAGTGAGTGCCTAGTGTGATGCTACTTTGGGTGAATGTGACTAAACAAACCATTGAGAGAGGTATTATCGGGACATGTTTTGCCATGTACAGAACCCTTATCCATTCCACTAGAAAGATGGAACGGAAGACAAAATGCACGACCGGTGAAACTTGTCACCCACCATGAATCACCAGCCCTAAGCATGGATGACGACTACGGGCTCCATCTCGGCCAATCCTCTGCCATGAGCTGCTGCCATGAGTTTTTTGGGTCGGCCTACTCCTTCTATAGACTATAAATACAACCAAGCTCTGCATCGCATAGCACATAGAAAACCATCACACAAATCTTTGTTTCTCTTTTGGATAGCTAGTCACCACACCCATCCGCTTGAAGCCTAGTGTCTTGAAATGGCCACTCCTCTTCCCGAAACATACCTTACTCAGTGTTGCCTGCCGTGCGAAAAGGAGCTAAACTTGGTATTGTACTTGCACCAAGTCGTAGGACCAAACGCCAATCAAAAGACAAACATACCAACAAAACCCGGGGAGAGTTTGTTTGGTATCACTGCTGTTAATAACTGGGCCATAGTTGATGCCCCTGATTTCAAAGCAAAGGTCGTTGGTCATGCACAAGGCATTCATGTCATGGCTGATCAACCAAGTGTTGGCTATTACAATTCTTTCAACCTTGCGTTTGTGGAGGGAAGGTAAAACCTTGTGTACTCGCATAGAACAATAAATAATTCCATGACTGTTTTTCTTATCTAGTGCTTATATTGAAGGCATTATCGTAGTATATTTGAGCACAGATTTTTTATTTGTTAGATGGCATAGAATTGTGTAACTTCTTTGAGACTTCTGATTTTTTGTGTGAACTAGCTTCAAGGGAGCGACTATTTAGGTGATGGGAATTTTTAATCCCGTAGGGGAATGGGCCATTATCGGTGGTACCGGAGAACTTACTATGGCACGTGGTACTATTAAATACATAATACTCCAGGAGTCTGCTGGCATTGAGAGTATTCGGGAACTGAATATTCGCGCATTCTACACGCCCCCAAGCGCACTAGTTGTAAGTACCAAGAAACACTATAGATATTTACAGCACCATATATCCATTGAATATTTTTACATTTCAAATGTGTGTGGGTATGGTGTATATATAACGTTATGTACCAACTATTTATGGTATTTACATAATTATCTTTTACAGTGAATTACCTTGATGATCTAATGAATAGACTTGACTCAATCTTACTAGTTAGTTTAGATTAACTTAAACTAAAGATCCAGTGAATGGACAATTTTCTACATATATATTTTCTCAGAGTAGAGAAATATCCTTGACCAAATTTCTCCCATTTTTGCACAGGTCAAGGGCGCATGATGGGATCAACTGCCCGATGAAAAGGCACTACTCATGAAACATTAATAATATCTATAAAAATAGTGATCATATTGACGTCTATCAGTGTTGCGAGCATGAAGATTCACCTGTTTTATTTTATATAAAATAATGCATGGATTAAAGTGTATGAGCTGATTATCCATGTTTCCGTTGTTCAACCTTTATTGTAATGTTTGATTGCGTGTATTGGATCTTATACCTTATATATATGATCCACATCTTATGTAAGTGAGAAAACTGTGGCTTAGTTGGCCTCACACCGTGTCCATAACTTGCACACGTGCTTTTGCTCGTCTATGCGGCAACGGGACTGACCCGTCTGACTGAGTGGTCATGAGGCTCAACTAAGGTGGAGAAATTTAACTGAAAATCATAGCAAGTGGATCATTTATTAAACTATTATGTTTCATGCAAGGTCAGTCAAACAAGAGGAATTAAATGACTAAGCCCATGGTCTTCACATATACGTTGTGATTGAACTACTCCTCCGTTCCTTTAAGGAAGGCCAGGTCGTCCTTATAGATCTCGGAGCTCCATCCTATTGGTCATTTCTCTGATGTAATAATAACTGCACCATTGCCAATCAAATAGCCATTTAGCATTTTGTCATACATAGTGTGAATAGTTGTACAAGGGATATGGTAGCTACACAACTGACACAAACAAATTTAATTGAAAATCATACATATCAACAATCTCATTAATTTGAGTATACGCACTAGTATTATATTTGATGCAAAAAATACAGAACTAAATGTTTCTTGTAAGGCTTGTCAAACAGAAGGAATAGAATGACTACACTTGTGTTCTTATTAGTGAATTCAACTACTCGAATGAAACATTTATGGCATTCCATGTCCTCGTCGATTTAGCCATCCATCTTGTTAACCACTTCCATACCATGAGGATAATCGCGCTAGTGCCAAGCAATTAGTCATTTTAGTATATTGTGCTTCGTAGTGTGAGAAGTAGTAGAAGTAATAGTAACAATGCAACTACAGGAAAATTTTGATCCAAAGTCATAGCAAGTGGCTAGTTCATTTGAGTATATGCTTTAGATAATCTATCGGATATACAAAATTATATGTCGTGCAAGGCCGGCCAAACAGAAATAATATAATGACTAGGCTTGTTGTCTTCACATATATGTATGAATCAAACTAGTCCAAGTATTTCTTAAGACATCACATGTCCCCATGAATTTAAGGGTCCCATCATGTTATGAACTCCTCTGCCATGAGGATTACTGTGTTGCTGCCAAGCAATCAACAACTTTGGTATTTTGTGCTTCACAGTGTAACAATAGTAGATGAAATGGTAGCAACACAACTCACGCGAAAAACTTAATGGAAGCCCTGGTAGTCTAGACCTCAGCTTCTACCGGTCGCGTGGGCCTCCGTTTCCTCCGACATCAAGCTCCCCTTCCATGTGTTCCATGAAAGTGACATCTATATAGGCAGCATCAACTGTGTGCTCATCGTGTTGCTCCCGGAAAAGGAGAAGATCCTTGCCCTAGGCCCCTACCGTCTGGTTTCCTTGAAAAATTGTAGCATAAAGATCCTATGCAAGGGTATCATCACAACCCTAGGCTGCAGTGACAAATTTGGGAGATTATAGGTCCTGACCGGTCAGGGTTCATCACGGACTCCATCATCTCGGGGAACTTGGTCTAGGTGATGGGACTCTTGTGCACCCACAAGCACGCCAAAACCACGCTTGTGCTCAAGCTCGAGTTTGCCAAGGCACTTGACTGCATCAATTGGTCAAGTATTCAGCGAATCCTCAAGGCTCATGTGTTACCACCCAGATGGTTTGGGTGGATGGATGCTATCTTATCGACCACGCAATCTGCCGCTGTCCTCAACAGGATCCCAGGGAAGTGGATTCACTAGAAGAGTGGCCGCAGAAGAGGAACCTCGTCTCCACCTACCTCTTCCATGTGGTTACCAGCGTGCTTCAGTATGCCGACGACACACTCATAATTATTCGTCAGAATGCCGATACAGCTGGCCACCTCAAGCACATCCTCGATATGTTCATCGAGGCAACAACTATCGTCATCTACTTCACAAAAAAAACACCCTTGTCCCAATGAACGTCAATGAGCGCCGCCTTATTAGTTCTAGGTTTTGTAATGGTGCTACACCCACCACTGCATTCACTAGAAATATCGAACTAATGACAACATGCCTGACTAGTGCAAGTTCTCCACCATTGTGAATCGCCAACCCTAAGCGTGAATGCAGATATACGGGCTCCACCCTAGCCAAGCATCCACCTTGCATGAAGATAAATTCATTTCCACCAAGCATTCCAGAAATTAGTATTTGTTCTTTCATATATAGTTTCAATTGTAGTATATAAATGGTAGCAACTCAACTCACATGAAGAAACTTCAATGAAATTTATAGCAAGTGGCCCCTTCATGTGAATATATGATGGAGACAACCAATCAGATATAAAAAAGTGAAAACAGAAGTATAAGTTATAACCCACTACACTTCTTGCAAGGCGCGTAAAAAAAGGAATAAAATGACTAAGCCTCTGGTCTTCTAACATATACTTCACAAACCAACTACTTCAACCATTCTTTTAAGGGAAAGGCAGTCCGTGTCCCCATCTGCTTTTATTGACACTATATTTGGCGGTATTCAAAGCAAGTGGCACTACAATTAATATAGAATCTAAATGATATGTGGTTCTGTCATAATAATATATAGGTTTGGCATAATGGGATAAGTTAGAGCATATACATGCTGGCCTTGGCATTCATGCATGGAGTTCCAACAACTCCTAGGCACACCGTATTATTTAAACACCATAGCAGGTCCGAGCTACAATATTTTTTGTCCTAGATAATCAAGCCTTCTAGCGGTTCTGGTCTTATGGATAAGGTACATCATATACTTGCTGGCCTTTCGCATGCATGCATGAGGTTGGAATAGCTCCTAGACAGGCTGTAGTATTTAAACACTGGTAGGTCTGAACTACCATATAGGGTGGCTTAGATGATCACCCCTTCTAGTCTAGGATTAAAGAGCGGGTTGAACCATGTACGGAGAAAATTCGTAGCTAAACTTTCACGTACCGAAGGAAAATAACTGCAGTGTTTGACCCCATGTGCATTTGCTATTAGAAGTTGCCTGAAAAACCAATGTGTGCAAGTTTTATGGGAGAAGAAAGTGAGGCGAGGCGCAGTTCTAACACTGAGACGGTGACGTTGCGGCGAGTGCTAGTTAGGCTGAGCTGGGAGCAAACCAGAGCTGGCGATGATGAGACAGCGGCGTCACAAGTGGAGGTGAGTCGAAGGCTTGAAGGCTTGACAAGTGTGGGGGAGAGAAGGGCAGGGGGGGGGGGGGGGCTTTAAGTTTTAAAAATTTTATACAAAAACATGCCACGGTATATGACGCCAAATATACGTTGTGATGAATCTAACTAAACTAATTTGTGTCCTACGTGTTGATATATTTTCTATTGACTTTGGGTCACAAGAATTTTTGTCATTGGACAACCAGGACAACAACCAAGACTAATGCTACGGTGCAAGAGACGGTGTCAACAGTGGTTGCCTCTTTGGCAGCATCTCACTTCATAGCCAGCTCTGCCTAAGTGGACTAGCCACCTGGGGGAGAAAATCGATAAATGACACAAGTGGTGGCTGAAACGTACTTTTCCAAACGAGCCATGGCGACGGCGCTTACAAAGAAGAGAGGTGACACATGAGATAAGTTGATGGGGCTATGGTACCCAGTAGAGAAATGAGGAAGTTGAGTTGCGTCCGTGGCTGTGCATTGGAGACGAGACAAGATTCTTGATGATGTCTACCGGCGCACCAGTTATAGACGACTTAGCCCGCATGGGTGAAGCCCTTGCGTTAGTGCCCTCCTCTCTATTGCTTGGTTGTAGCATAGGCCCACGTGCGGTGCGCCTGATGATATTGTGCCCTACACTGCCGACACACTCCGTCGCCCGTTGCCGTGGTAAGTCAAACTTTGTTAAATTTGACGATGTATATAGAAAAATATATTAACATCTAAGCACCAAATATATATGATATGAAAAGATATTCATGATAAATCTAATGAAACTAATTTGGTATTGTAGAGGTTGATACTTTCTTTATTAGACTTTATCAAACTTAACAATGTTTGACTTAGGAGAAACCTACAACTTCATGTACAATGACTAAGGGAGTAGTATGTAGTTACTAATATTTTTGTACGTCACCGAGTTAGACAGTGATGCCACCGAGAATCTAAACGGTAAATGCCATATTCGGAAATTCATTTCTTTAGGCAGACGCGCATGTCATCTCATCTTTATATAGTGACATCGACCACATCAATCCCCTATTTCAGCTGAACCAAAAAAAGTATTACTGCACAAAACATCTCAAACTGGGCTCTAGGGACGCTGTTTAGTTGTGCATGTTAGCTCACATAGCCCGTGGAGGCTTGGACCAAAATAGTCAGAATATATAATTCCAGTTTGTAAACTATTTCCAGGTTTTATATTTGCACAAGATTTCTTTGTACCCCAAACCTAGTCAGAATAAGATGGTGATGGTCTAACTACTTAGGGCATCTTCAACGCTGCGCCGCAAATGGACACAATAAATGGTAGTTTTTATGTCCGGACGTGATCCGTTGCCATGATGTGGGAGGGAGTGATCCAATGCTATTGACAAAGTAATCCGGTTGGCTGGAGAGAAAGTAGATGGGGATCATACATGTGGTGGGATATTGTTGTGTGGTGTCAGTTTGGGAGGACAAAGGGGCTATGCATGTGAAGAGAAAAAAAGAGAGGAGGACCATGAGGGGCTTTGTATTGGTCAAGTGCATGTCCGGACTCCGGTAAAGTTTCCCCACATTTGTCTCTGATTTGCTGGAAAAAGGACGTTTGGACCACTTCGCGGACCAACGAGGTTCTTCAATGGATGACAAAAGTTGAAAAAAATAGTCCAGACACCACAATCCAAAAATGTACTGGAGCTTTAAAGGTCTCCTTTGAAGATGCCCTTGCTCTACTATGAACGCCACCAGCTAGATGCTAGACTGTTAGTGCTACAGTTTGACAGGGCTGATTAGAATAATCCTCTACATATTCCTTGGGGTTGTTGTGCATACGTGGAACTTCAATATAATGGCTAGATTGCTTGAACTAGTATTCATAGTAATCTGTCATGTACGGTCGCAAACAGTATGCAGAATAGTTTAGTGACTTATCCACAAAGACTGCTGGAGCTTGGTCATTTTAACACCTTTCTGTATTTCCATAGCAGTGCACGGACACCCCTACTAGTATGTAAGTAAAATTCCAATTATTGTTATTGATACTTGTTTTATTCTGTGTTGTGTGATGCATTGTGGGATGTTATTTGGGTGAATGCTACAGAATGATGTTATTTGGGTGAATGCTACAGAACAACCCATTGAGGGAAGAAGTTATCAGGACCTTCTGCTTGGCATCATACGCACAAAACCCTTATCCATTCTAGCTTTTAGTTTTGGTGCTACACCCACCGCTACATTCGCTAGACATTGGCACTAATGATAACATGCACGACCGGTGCAAGTTATCCGCCATCGTGAATCACCAGCCCTAAGTGTGAATCCCGATCTATAGGCTCCACCCTGGCCAAGGATTGACCTTTGCATGAGGATAACTTCGTTGTTGCCAAGCAATACAGAATTTTAGTATATGCTCTTCATACTATGAACATTAGTATATGAAATGGTAGCAATGCAACCCACATGAAGAGACAAGTGGCCCCTTCATGTGAATATGCTAGATAAAACCAACCAAAAATAACAAAGCAGAAGTATAAAGCTTTACACTTCTTGCAAGTCGCGTCAAACAAAAGGAATAAATTGACTAAGCCTCTGGTCTTCACATATAATTTAAAAACAAACTGCTCCTACTCCAACCATTTTTTATGGGATTCAATATCCGCATCTTTTATTATTGAAATTGTTTTTGACAGTGTTCAGAGAAAGTAGTACTCCAATTGATATAGAAATTTTCTAAGCGACATGGTTCTGTCGTAAGAACATATAGGTTTAGCATAATGGGATAAGCTAGAGCATATACTTGCTAGCCTTCGCATGTATGCATAGAGCTGGAACAACTCCTGGACACACTGTATTATTTCAACATTTTAATAGGTCCGAGCTACCATATATTTTTTACTAGATGATCACACCTCTAGTAGTTCGGGTCTCATGGATAATATATTATACGCTAGCTGGGTATAGATAGAACTGGCTCTCTATCAGGAGCACATGATATAATATTATGTTGTTTGAGCACATGGGGCCAATAGACCATGTCCTAGGAATTACATAGTCTAATATTTTCTACTTCGTGTTGTGAAAAGTTTGTGGCAAAAAAGGTAGTAAGCACAAGGCACGAAGTACTTAAAAATGAAAATGTTACCAAGTGGGTCATCTATTCAGATCATCAGGAACCCTCTCCTCTCCACCCTCTCGTCGCCTCCCGACGCTGCCGCGCTGCTGCCATGGACGGGGGCGACAGGGTGGTCCTTCTGGTCTTCAGTTCCTTTTGTCCAGATATGGTGGCGGGGTCCTCCACCGCCGTTGCTCCGGGATGCATGTGGTAGAGATCCGCACGGGTGTCCTGGGCATGTGGCTCGTCCGGCATCAATAACGCAGTGGGAGGGCTCCTCCACCATCGATGGCTCACCCGACTGTGACACCCCAACGGCTTCGATCGTGAGGTTTCCCGATGGCAAGGACGTCACACATGGATGATGGTGGAGGTGGATCTGGCGGTCCAGACGGGGATTGGCGTGATTTTGCCAGGGAAATCTTGGTTCGGCCTTTGCCTTAGCCATCAACAACGGCGCCTATGGGCATCGTTACATCATTGGAGGCATTGTGGGGTGATTCGCGTTTGATGCGTGCCCTGAGGGAAATCGTAGATTCAGACTTTACGGATCGGATGATGGCGAGGTTCCTGCATCATGACCCTCACGGGGGCATCATCTTTGGGGTACTACATCGGTTGGAGGGACAAGTGATTGGCTTAGACGGTGGCTAGGCGCAGGTCTCCGCATGCTTCTTGTGCGGTGACGAATCTTGGTGGCAAGATGAAGCAGGGTCTCGGTGCTGGGTACCATTTAATGGGTGTGCTTAGCTGGCTGGCACTGTCGGGCGCCGTGGTGGCATCAACTTCATTACTCCTGATGATGGGACTGCACAAGACGGCGGATTCAGATTCTATAGTGTACTCCTGTGGTGCAAACTGAGGGTCTACTAGAGACCGATTGGTGATACCGGCTAGACGGCAGGCGGCTTGGTGAGGCCATAGGATTTCTTGGTGTGTGTGTGGCGCCAGCTCAGGTCACACCATCAACCTTGGTAGGGTGGTAATTTTATCTAGGAAGGTGGCTTTGGGTTAATTTATGTATTTATTTTGTAATGCCTTGTCGAATAATGCAAGATAGATGCCTGTGTGCATCACTTGATGTAGATGCCGGAGTTACCCTCCTTCTAAAAAGACCTCCATGCCATGAAGACAAACTATATATAGGAATAAGACCAAGATTTTATTTGTCTTTGTCTTCTTCAAATATGACCAGGCCCATCAGTCTTTGAAAGAGACACATTACCAAACCATGAAGTGCTATTTTGGGTATCATATAGCTATAGAGATTATTCGCAGCAACTTGCAAACCCTTCTCCATTGTATTGTCTGGAAAAAAATAGATACAACACATGCCTTGAAGATAAAATTAAGGCAACCGAATACAAAGAGCATCATGGTGTCCATTATTGGTGTACAGTAAATCTAACCATTTTTAGGAGAGAACCTAACGACCTATGATTTTGTCAGTATTTTGTAACAATAGATTCTTCCTGATCAATTTTTCTCTGTGTTTACATTGGTCTATATGTTCGTCAAGACAAACATATACTTCATTGACCCATGTACTGTGCAGAGATGGACACAATCATAGCACTGTTCCCCTGTTTCCCGCTGATATGTGAATTGAATTGTTGTGTATGTGTGATCACTAATACTAGCATATGGCCACACCTTTCACTTAATGTTATTTCCCAATCAGCCTTTCTGAAAGGATATATAAGGAATCTTTAATTATGATGCAGTTTTGTACTGTCACGCCCAATATGCGATACTACCCTAAAGAGACTCGAAGGTCCCACCAAGGATAGAACCGCATATTGAAACGCTTTTGCAAGGTGGATATCATTACATCAACATTACATAATAGATGGAGATACATACAAAAGGCATACAATGCCACACGATTACAACATCATCTTACATAGGAGCACCACCTGACTACGGATGAAACACAAACAGAAACTCAAACGACATCCACCCTGCTAGCCCAGGCTGCCGACCTGGAACCTATCCCCTGATCGAAGAAGAAGCAGAAGAAGAACTCCAAAACAAGCAAACATCGCTCTCGCGTCATGATCATCGCATAACCTGTACCTGCAACTGTTGTTGTAGTAATCTGTGAGCCACGAGGACTCAGCAATCCCATTCCATGTGTATCAAGACTAGCAAAGCTTAGAGGGAAAGGAAGGGGTAAAGTGGTGAGGTTGCAGCAGCGACTAAGCATATATGGTGGCTAACATACGCAAATAAGAGCGAGAAGAGAAGCAACGGAACTGTCGTGAAGCTAGCAATGATCAAGAAGTGATCCTGTGCTCCTACTTACGTCAAACATAACCCAAAACCGTGTTCACTTCCCGGACTCCGCCAAAAAGAGACCATCCTGTGCTCCTACTTACGCGGTTGATGCATTTTAATTAACTCAAGTGTCAAGTTCTCTACAACCAGATATTAACAAATTCCCATCTGCCACATAACCGCGGGCATGGCTCTCAAAAGTTTATACCCTGCAGGGGTGTCCCAACTTAGCCCATCACAAGCTCTCACGGTCAACGAAGGATATTCCTTCTCCCAGGAAGACCCGATCAGACTCGGAATCCCGGTTTACAAGACATTTCGACAATGGTAAAACAAGACCAACAAAGCCGCCCGATGCGCCGACATCCCGATAGGAGTTGCACATATCTCGTTCTCAGGGCAACACTGGATGAACACTACGTACAACTAAAAACAGCCCTCAAGTTTCCCCGAGGTGGCGCTGCAAGTGGCTCTAGTTCGGACCAACACTTAGAGAAGCATTGGCCCGGGGGGGCTGAATAAAGATGACCCTCGAGAGAGCGACTCCCAAGGGAAAAGTAGGTGGTGGTGAGGCAAATGGTAAAACCAAGGTTGGGCCTTGCTGGAGGAGTTTTATTCAAAGCGAACTGTCAAGGGGGTCCCATAAATCACCCAACCATGTAAGGAATGCAAAATGAAGGAACATAACACCGGTATGACGAAAACTAGGGCGGCAAGAGTGGAACAAAACACCAGGCATAAGGCCGAGTCTTCCACCCTTTACCAAGTATATAGATGCATTAATTAAATAAGATATATTGTGATATCCCAACATAATTTTGTCCACCATGGAGCAATCTTCAACTTCACCTGCAACTAATAATGCTATAAGAGGGGCTGAGCAAGGCAGTAACATAGCCAAACAACGGTTTGCTAGGAAAGGTGAAAAAGGTTAGAGGCTGACATGGCAATTTGGGAGGCTTGAAGAGAAAAAGATATATAGGTAGCACAGCATAGCGATAGAACGAAGCAACTAGCATAGCAATGATAGTAGTGAGATCCAAGGTGACAGTCATCTTGCCTGAAATCCCGCTAGGAAGAAGAACGAGTCCATGAAGAAGACAACCGGACGTAGTTGAACGAATCCTCACAACTCCGGAATGAAACCGAAGCTAACGTGAGAAGCAAACCAGAAAGAAGCAAGTAACATGGTAAACACACAAGAATAAAAATGGCATGATGCACAATCAAGTATGATGCATGTCCGGTTTAAAAAGGCATGGCATGGCAAAGTGCACAAACAATACTACAAGTTAAGTGGAGCTCAATATGCAACTCGTTGCATATTGATGAAACACCACATTCAATCATTTAGTTCTCTCTCGTTTATGCTACTCATCAATATTAAATGTTGTTAAGCATGGCAAGGGGTGAAGCATAATGAAACAACCTATCTAGGCAAGTTTAAATGAGGCCGAAACACCAAACAACAATTCCAGAAAATCCTCATTTGCATATTTTGGAATTGGTATTGTTCTGCCCTAAACCATATTTTAGAGTTGTTAAACATGAAAAGTAATGCCACCATGTTAAACTATGCATTTTTCCACCCCATTTACATATAAAGTTTATTAAAATTGGAGCTACGATTATTTAGTTATGAAATAAATCATTTTAGCATGACATTTAAGCAACTAAATACAAACAGCATTTTAAACATGGATGAAAGCAGCATATTGTGAAACTAGGCAAAATTTTAAGCAAGTTACATATATAAAACGTTTTGATATAATGCACGGTTGAAGAGTTACTAAATGCATGAACTCTAGGGACTTTTCTGTAAAACTGTAAATCGCTGGATAATTAGCAAATTTGCTGAACCGGAAAAAAACATCTACAGGATGAAACTGGCTGGCCCATTAGTGCAAGGCGGGGCGCTGGATCTGGGCTTCTCACCAGAGGGCTTGGGGCGCTACTGGGCAACGGCCTGGGTCTTGGAGAGGAGGCCGGTGGAGGCAGATCTGGGCCTTGGCGCTGGGCTGGAGGCGCGCTAGGACTTGGCGGCTTGGCGAAGGCACGGTCAACGCGGGGCGGGGCGAGCGAGCTGCTCTCATTTCTGAAGAACAGAAAACAGCAGCAGACGATGCAGAAGACGGCGGCAGGGGTCCTGGCGACGGGGTCGGCGGTAACCGGCCGGAACGGGCGGAACGGAGCACGGGGAGGCGGAGCTTGGCGCGGATCCATGGCGACGAGGAGGGGAGCGATCAACACGCTCGAGGCAGGGGATCGAGCGAGCAGCAGCTGCGGCAGGAGCTGCGGCTGAATAAACGAGAGAGGGTTCAGAGAGAGGGACGGGGAGGAAGAACTGCAGGATGAAGAAGGAGAAGAAAGGGAAGGCACGGGGCAAGGGGCGAGTGGACCTGCTGGTCCAAGGACGGGGTCCTCGGCGCTCAGGAGATGGATCCGGGCGGCAGGACTTGGGGGCGCCGGGGACGCTTGGCGCGATGCAGGGCTCCGGCTGCGCGGTCAACAGACAGGAGAGGCGGGGTCGAGGCGGTTGGCAGCGCGAGAAGACGAGGACGGCGGGGTTCGGACCTGCACTCGCAGGTGTCCTCGGGAGGACGGGGCCTCGGGTGCTCGCGGACGAAGGCAGCTGCAGGGCCGAAGGCCGAGGGGATCTGGCTCTTGTAACCTGAAGAAAAGGGAGACAGAGGGAAATGAGAGGGAGACATCGAGAGGGAGAAGGAGAGGAAAAAGGGGACGGCGGAGGGGAGCAGAGGGGCAGCCTGGTGGTTCAGGTCGCCGGCGGCGGCGCTGGTCTTCAGACGGCGAGGCGAGGAGGAGGCAGAGCTCGCACGGGGCTGCTGATGCTGCTGCTGGTGGACGGCGGGGACGGCACAAGGTGGGAGGCGGCAGGGAGCTCCTCTCCCTGGCTCACGATGAGGGTAACGAGGAGGTTTGCGTGGGCTGTGGTGGTTGGATGGATCGGCGCAGGAGGTTGCTTGGTCGGGAATTTAGGTGGGAAGGAAGGGATCTGGTAGCTGGTTGGCTCGAGGAAGAAGAGGGGATTTGGAATGGGGACGCTGGCACTGACTGGATGGGGATGGATCCCGAGGTGGGAGATGACTGCGGCGTCGCCGGGGACAAATCTCCTAGAATTTAGGGTTAGGCTAGACTAGGTATGGGGTTGGTTTATATAGCGGATGGATTAGCTTAGAGGGTATCTGGACCCTCCGGTTAGATCGAACGGTCAAAAATAAACATGCTAAGGAGTCCAAATAAGAAAACGGAGATGCTTTATAGATGTTTGGGGATGACCCGGACCCAACGGTCATGACAACCAGGTTCGAGTTCGGGGGAGTTTCGGACGCGCATGCGAGGGGTCTATGCACGGTGGAGAAAGATTAAGCGGCCCGATAAGAGGGACTAAAAAAAACCCGGTTGGTCTCGGAATGGTTAACGAAGGCAAGGGGTTTGATGAGCTCAGAAAAGAGAGAGAAGAGAACGGTCTGGTTGATCTGAGAGAAGGTCAACCGAGACACGGAAGAAGCGGCAACTATGAGCGGATGCAAGTTTTATGAAAACATGAGAATGCAATGCTCATGATGCTATGAGATGAGATGCATGACACGAACAAAATGCAAAACAAAGGACTAAAACCCAACCACGAAGGAAATATCATATCGCATCTCCGGAAAAGGCAAAAGTTGGAGTTACGATTATGGAAAGTTGTATCCGGGGCGTTACGTGTACGCATGCTCGAGAACAAAAAGCAGCATTCTAAAATCTGAACATAAGTTTCACAGTGTGGGGATAAATAAAAATTGACACGTGATTATCTATTCAGGGGAGGATTTGAGGTGCAGGGAGGGAGTGGAGGAGATCAATTCATCTATTCAGATTAGCTGGAGAATTATAGTTATTAATTAATCTATTTTGAAAAAATCAGGAGCTCATGCAATCCCGATTTCCACGGTCATGCCCATAGTGGGAGGTCCGGGCATAGTTCGACCTTGCTGCCTACAGGGTGTTTGCTTGAGCCGGCCGAGAGTACCCCTGAAAATAACACGAACAACCGCATGATGCAAAGCTCTCATGAATATTCTTTATGAAGGGCTTAATTTACTTTTCCGTTTATGAGGGTACTTGATGATGTATACATGCATGAACATCTAGACGAAATCTTGCGTGGAGGACTTGCATAATTTTAAAATAGGCATTTCATTTTGACATTTTTTTATCAATATCTCTTAACACCTTTCTTTATTTCCATAGCAGCGCACCGACACCCATACTAGTATGTAAGAAAAAATTCAATTACTATTATTGGTCCTAGTTTTATTCTATGTCGTGGGATGCATTGTGGGATGCTATTTTGGTTGAATGCTACAGAACAACCCATCGAGGGAGGAAGTTATCAGGACCTTATGTTTGGCATCGTATGCACGAAACCCTTATTCGTTCTAGTTTTAGTTTTGGCGCTACACTCACCGCTACATTCACTAGACAGTTGGTACTAATAATAACATGCACGACTGGTGCAAGTTCTCCGCCATCCTGAATCGCCATCCCTAAGTGTGAATGCCGATCTAGAGGCTCCACCCTGGCCAATGATCGACCTTGCATGAGGATAACTTCATTGTTGCCAAGCAATCTAGAATTTTAGTATATGCTCTTCATACTTGAACATTAGTATATGAAATGGTAGCAATGCAACTCACATGAAGAAACAAGTGTCCCCTTCATGTGAATATATGCTAGAGAAAATCTATCAGAAATAACAAAACAGAAGTATAAAGTTTTATGCTTCTTGCAAGTCACATCAATCAAAAGGAATAAATTGACTAAGCCTCTGGTCTTCACATATATTTTAAAAACAAACTGCTCCTACTCCAACCATTTTTTATGGGATTCCTTATCCGCATCTTTTATTATTGAATTTGTTTTTGGCAGTGTTCGAAGCAAGTAGTACTCGAATTGATATAGAAATTTTCTAAGCGATATGGTTCTGTCGTGAGAACATATAGGTTTGGCATAATGGGATAAGCTAGAGCATATACTTGCTGGCCTTCGCATGTATGCATAGAGATGGAACAACTCCTGGACACACTGTATTATTTCAACATTTTAATAGGTCCTAGCTACCATATATATTTTTTACTAGGTGAACACACCTCTAGCGGTCAGGTCTCATTGATAATATATTATACTAGCAGTGTATAGATAGAGCTGGCTCTCTATCAGGAGCACATGATATGATATTATGTTGTTTGAGCACATGGGGCTAATAGACCATGTCCTAGGAATTACATGGTCTAATATTTTCTACTTCCTGATGTGAAAAGTCTGGCAAAAAAGGTAGCAATGAACAAGGCACGAAGTACATAAAAACAGAAAATTTAGCAAGTGGGTCATCTATTTAGATATATTCAACGGATAATCTATAAGATATGCAAAATAAGACTATGCTTCTTCTGAGGCTAGTCAAAGAGAAGTAATATAATGACTAGGTGTTTTTCAAGAGCTGTCCGGTAGAACCCTGGGCAAGCACATGATGCTAAGCCCTCCCTGAGATTTGAATTCACAATCATAATTTTCCTTTCTGTTTATTAGGGTACTAAATGGTATATAAATTCAAGAACACATATGTCATCTGCTAGAGCAAATTGTCGGGAGGAAGTCTTGAATCATGTTAAAAAATGCTTCTCAATTTGGCGAAAAAGATCTGATCAATGTCTCTTAACACCTTTTTATTATTCCGTAGCATCACACGGGCATCGTACTAGCATGCAAGGAAAATTACAAATGTGATTGTAGCTTAATCTTGGTTTTATTTTGTGTTGTGCCTACTGGGATGTTATTTCGGGTGAATGTGACATAACAAACCATTGTGAGAGGCAGTTATCAGGACCTATGTTTTCCATGTACAGAATCCTTACCCATTAAACTAGAAAGATGGTATGGAAGAGCAAATGCGCGACCAATGAAACTTCTCATCCATCATGAATCACCATCCCTAAGCGTGAATGCAGGTATACATGATCCATCCTCTCGGCCAATCCTCTGCCATAGGCTGCTGCCAGGCTAGTAGGATTTCAGTAGTTTCAGTATTTTGTACTTCATTGTGTGAACATTATTAGTATAAGAAATGCTAGCAACGGAACTGGCATGAAGAAACTCCATTGAAAATTTAGCATTAGCTCCTTTATGTGATTGTATGCCCTACATAAATAATCAGATAATAAAAAAGATGCAAAACTATATACACTTATACAGCTTCCAAGGCCAGTCAAACAAAAGGAATAAAATGACTATGCTTCTAGTCTTCTCATATATTTTGGAAGCAAACTACCCCGTGCATTCTTTTAAGAGGGTCCTTGTCCCCATCTTTATTATTGACAGTACATCTGGTGTCATCGAAGGCAACTTGTACGCCAGTTAATATATAATTGATTTGGTCGTAAGAGCATATACTTGCTGGCATTCACATGCATGCATGGGGTTGGAGTAACACCTAAGCACACTGGCCGTATTTCATAAAATATGTAAGAGGTCCGAACCACCAGATATTCTGTCTTAGATGATCACCCCTTCCAGGATTGAACAGCTGTTCAGGTCTTATGGATAATATAGTTAGGCGATGGTACTGTATAGAAGTGTGAGCAAAGTGTGCTAAGAGAAGCCGAAGATAAGCCTGGAATGTGAATAGAGCAGCTAACGAAGTGAATATTCTTGCAATCTTTAGCTTACCCTACTGACCCCATGGTGTAAGATAAGAAAACCAATATTCACAGTTGGTACATGACCCTCTCCACATGGGATTACAACAAATCTCATGTAGGGGCCAACGGACCAAGCCCTGGGGATCAGAGAATTTAGTATTTTGTACATCATGAAGTGAAAAGTTATGGCAGAAAAGGTAGCAATGTGCGTTGCAGGATGGACATAAAATGAAAATTTTAGCAAGTGGATCATGTATATGTGAAGATACACTCTGTATAATCTGTAAGATATACAAAATAAGACTATGCTTATTCCAAGGCTAGGCAAATAAAAGGAATAAACTAACTAATTGTATGGACTGCACATATATCTTTTGGCTCGCCTACTGCTTCCATACTATAAATATATACGGACCAGCTCTGCATCCCATAGCACATAGAAAGCCAGAGAATCACACAAATATTACAGTCTCTTCTGGATAGGTAGTCACCACACCCATCCTCTTGAAGCCTAGTGTCTTGAAATGGCCACTCCTCTTCCCCAAACATACCTTACTCAATGTTGCCTGCCATGTGAAAAGGAGCTAAACTTGGTATTATACTTGCACCAAGTCGTCGAAC
Organism: Aegilops bicornis; assembly: GCA_021605145.1. Lineage (NCBI taxonomy): Eukaryota > Viridiplantae > Streptophyta > Magnoliopsida > Poales > Poaceae > Aegilops > Aegilops bicornis. The sequence continues at coordinate 3,575,698 of CM038669.1, forward strand.
CAAACGCCAATCAAAGACAATCATACCAACAAAACCCGGTGAGAGTTTGTTTGGTATCACTGCTGTTAATAACTGGGCCATAGTTGATGCCCCAGATTTCAGAGCAAAGGTCGTTGGTCATGCACAAGGCATTCATGTCATGGCTGATCAACCAAGTGTCGGCTATTACAATTCTTTCAACCTTGCGTTTGTGGAGGGAAGGTAAAATCTTGTGTACTTGCATAGAACAATAAATAATTCCATGACTGTTATTCTTATCCAGTGCTTATATTCAAGGCACTATCGTAGTATATTTGAGCACACAATTTTCTTTGTTAGATGGCATAGAATTGTGTAATTTCTTTGAGAATTCTTATTTTTTGTGTGAACTAGCTTCAAGGGAGCAACTCTTCAGGTGATGGGGATTTTAATCCCGTGCGGTAATGGGCCATTATCGGTGGAACAAGAGAACTTACTATGGCACGTGGTACTATCAAATACAAAATACTCCAGGAGTCTGCTGGCATTGAGAGTATTAGGGAACTAGATATTCAGCAAGCATTCTACACGCCCAGGCGCACTAGTTGTAAGTACCAAGAAACACTATAGATATTTACAACACCATATATCTTTTACATAATTATCTTTTATAGTGAATTACCTTGATGATCTAATAAATAGACTTGACTCAATCCTACTAGTTAGCTTAGATTAACTCACACTAGAGTTCCAGTGAATGGACAATTTTCTACATATATATTTTCTAAGACTAGAGAAATATCGTTGACCAAATTTCTCTCATTTTTTTATAGGTCAAGGGCGCATGATGGGATCAACTGCCCGATGAATAGGCACTACTCATGGGACATGAATAATATCTATAAAAAATAGTAAGCATATTGATGTCTATCAGTGTTGCGAGTGTGAAGATTCCCCTGTTTTATTTTATATAAACTAATGCATGGATTACATTGTATGAGCTGATTATCCATGTTTCCGTTGTGCAACCTTTAATGTAATGCTTGATTGAGTGTATTGGATCTTATACTTCATAGTATGATCCACATCTTATATAAGTTAGAAAAGTGTGGTTTAGTTGGCCTCACACTGTGTCGATAACTTGCAGACGTGCATTGTCTCGTCTATGCAGCAACAGGACTGAGCCATCAGACTGAGTGGTCGTGAGGCTCGACTTAGACGGAGAAATTTAACTGAAAATCATAGCAAGTGGATCATTTATTAAACTATTATGTTTCATGCAAGGTCAGTCAAACAAGAGGAATTAAATTACTAAGCCCATGGTCTTCACATATCGTTGTGATTGAACTACTCTTCTGTTCCTTTAAGGAAGGCCAGGTCATCCTAATAGATCTTGGAGCTCCATCCTATTGGTCATTTCTCTGATGTAATAATAACATCACCATTGCCAAGAAAATAGCCATTTAGCATTTGGTCATACATAGTGTGAACAGTTGTATAAGGGTATGGTAGCAAAACAACTCACATAAACAAATTTAATTGAAAATCATACATATCAACAAGATCATTAATTTGAGTATACGCACTGGTATTATACTTGATGCAACAAAAACAAAACTAAATGTTTCTTCTAAGGCCTGTCAAACAAAGGGAATAGAATTACTACATTGTGTTCTTATTTGTGAATTCAACTACTCCAATGAAAAATTCATGGCATTCCATGTCCTTGTCGATTTAGCCATCCATCTTGTTGGCCACTCCCCTGCCAAGCAATTAGTCATTTTAGTCTATTGTGCTTCGTAGTGTGAGTAGTAGAATAAGAAATAGTTACAACGCAACTACATGAAAGTTTTGATCCAAAATCATAGCAAGTGGCTAGTTCATTTGAGTATATGCTCTAAATAATCTATCCGATATAACAAAACAAAACTATATGTCCCGTAAGGCCGGCCAAACAGAAATACTATAATGACTAAGCTTGTTGTCTTCACATATATTTATGAATCGAACTAGTCCAACTATTTCTTAAGACATGACATGTCCCCATGAATCTAAGGGTTCTATCATGTTATCAACTCCTCTGCCATGAGGATTATTGTGCTGCAGCCAAGAAATCAACAACTTCGCTATTTTGTGCTTCACAGTGTGACAATAGTAGATGAAATGCTAGCAGCGCAAGTCACATGAAGAAACTTAATGGAAGCCCTGGTGGTATGGACTCCAGCTTACGCCGGTCGCGTGGGCCTCCGTCTCCCAGGACATCAAGCGCCTCTTCCATGCGTTCCATAATAGTGACATCGATCTAGGCAACATCAACTATGTGCTCAACATGTTGCTCTGGAGAATGAGAAGATCCTCGCCATAGTCTCGTACCATCTGGTTTCCTTTCAAAATTGTAGCATAAAGATCCTAGGGGTATTATCGCAACCCTAGGCTGCAGTTACAAATTGGGAGATTATTGATCCTGACCAGTCAGGGTTAACCCTAGTGCTCCCAAAAGCGATGGGGACTCTAGTGCTCCCACAAGCACGCCAAAACCACGCTTGTGCTCAAGCTCGACTTTGCCAAGGCACCTGACTGCATCAATTGGTCAAGTATTCGACGAATCCTCGAGGCTTATGTGTTCCCACCCAGATGGTGTGGGTAGATGGATGCTATCTTACACACCATGTGATCCGCCGTTGTCCTCAACAAGATCCTGTGGAAGTGGATTCACTAGAAGAGTGGCCGCAACAGGGGACCTCGTCTCCACCTACCTCTTCCAGGTGATTACCAGCGGGCTTCAGACGCCGATGATACACTCATAATCATTCATCAAAATGCGGTACAGCTGCTCACCTCAAACACACCCTCGATATGTTCGTCGAGGCAACGACTCTCGTCATCTACTTCATGAAATAAAACACCCTTGTCCCAATGAACGTCAACGAGTGCGGCCTTATTAGTTCCAGCTTTTATTAATGGTGCTACACCCACCACTACATTCACTAGAAATATGGAACTAATGACAACATGCCTGACTAGTGAAAGTTCTCCGCCATTGTGAATCGCCAACCCGACGCGTGAATGCAGATATACGGGCTCCACCCTAGCCAATCATCCACCTTGCATGAAGATAAATTCATTTCCGTCAAGCTTTCCAGAAATTAGTATTTGTTCTTTCATAGTTTCAATTGTAGTATATAAATGGTAGCAGCTCAACTCACCTGAAGAAACTTCAATGAAATTTATAGTAAGTGGCCCCTTCATGTGAATATATGCTGGAGATAACCAATCAGATATAAAAAAGAAAAAAACAGAAGTATAAGTTATAACCCACTACACCTCTTGCAAGGCGCATAAAAAACGGAATAAAATGACTAACTAAGCCTCTGGTCTTCTCACAAATACTTCACAAACGAACTACTTCAACCATTCTTTTAAGGGAAAGGCAGTCTGTGTCCCCATCTCCTTTTATTGACACTATATTTGGCGGTATCCAAAGCAAGTGGCACTCCAGTTAATATAGAATCTTTCTAAATAATATGCGGTTCTGTCATAATAATATATAGGTTTGGCATAATGGGATAAGCTAGAGCATATGCATGCTGGCCTTGGCATGCATGCATGGAGTTCCGACAACTTCTAGACACACTGTATTATTTAAACACCATAGCAGGTCCGAGCTTCAATATTTTTTGTCCTAAAGGATCAAGCCTTCTAGCGGTTGTGGTCTTATGGATAATGAATTATACGTTGTTTCCTAACTCTTGGTTACATGCTACACTACACACACCGATGGAGGTCGTGCAAACAAGCTGCTGATACATGAAGTCAGTGTCCCGCGCTGGGCTTTGGCTCCAACAAAATAGCCTGGATGAGTTGATGGTAGGAGGTTCGAGGACAACCTTCTTGTCCTAACCGGAATTGAGATTGCATCAATAGAGGTTCCAAATTAAGACAAGTACGATTGACTTATTGCCTTATGTAGGACAAGCTATCCTTCCTTTCTTAATGGAAAAAAGGTCTTTATGTTTCCCCATTTACTAGAGAATTGTGGGTCATACTCTCCATTATGAATTAATTATCTAGGTTTGTCCTAAGTCAAACTACTTTAAGTTTCGTAACTATATGCTGAGATAAGGTATAGTTGCTCCTTGCAAAAAAAGATAAGGTATAGTTGCTAATTAATCGATTGAAATAAATCAGGAGATCACGCAGTCCCGAGGCCCTGGTGGTGTCACCAGCAGGAGGCACGGGCATAGGCCTTGTCATTGCTACTTTTGCTGAGCTGCCGACTGAACGTTTTGCACGAGCCGTCTAAGATAATTCCTGACAACCACAAGGACAAGCACGTCATGCTAGCTCTCATCAAGATTCTATTCCACGGGATAGATTTTCCTTTCCATTACAGTAGTGCACAACAATACGATTATTTCAAGGCACGTCAAACAAAAGTAAAAACATGACTAAGCCTCTCGCCTTCACACATATTTTAGAAACGAACTACTCCCACCAGTTTTATAAGGGAGTCCTTATCTCCATCTTTTGTTATTGACATTATATTTGGCTGTATTCATAGCAATCGGTACTCCAGTTAATATAGAATATTTCTAAATGTTCTGTCGTACAAACATGTAGGTTTTGCATAATTGGATAAGCTACAACGTATACCTGTTGGCCTTCGCATGCATGCATGAGGTCGGAATAGCTCCTTGTCAGGCTATAGTATTTAAACACTAGTTGGACTAAAGGCTTAGATGATCACCCCTTCTAGCATTCAACAGCTGGTTTAACCATGTATGGAGAAATTCGAAGCTAAGCCTTTCATGTACAGGAGGAAAATGAATGCAATGTTTGACCCCATGTGCATTTTCTATTGGTAAGTTACCTGAAAAACGGAAGTGTGTAAATTAATTTTAGGGGAGAACAAAGGGAGGCAAGGTGGAGTTCCGAGGCTGAGAGGGGGCGGGGGGCTTTTTTCTATTGTCACGGCGTCACCAACGAGGGCTCCGATAGTCCGGTAGGATGTCGTTGAAGGAGATGACTAGAGGAGAGGCAGTGGGCCATCACGTCAGTCTAATACGAGGAAGAAAGTAAACAATTCGTGAGAAGGATATGATTGGAGGAAGAAGATGATGATCCGTCTGTCCATTTCCATAATTGTTTTCCAGGCGACTTGTAAATAGTACGCCCCAACCCTAGGGTGAATAAGAAAACCAATATGCACTATATTTATGCATCGACCATGTTTTTTCAGTGAAATCGATGATCTCGGTAAGTTAAGATATGAGCAAATTTTTGGTCCTTTATTCATCTCGAGACAGCTCTCCATCTATACTCGACTCTTCTTCCTAGCTTCAGGACACCCAATGGAGGCCGGCGAGGTGATGGTCGGAGGTTTGAAGATAGCCTACGCGTTCTAATCATACTAATAATGTCATTAGTAGAGGTTGTAAAATTAAGACAACTTCGATTGACATATTGCTTTGTGTAGAGCAAGCTATGTTGTTCGCTCATATAAGACGAGGCTTTAATTACTTCACTGTACCATCTAGGATTCTCTTTTCCTCATTTGTTGTATACTTTCGGGTGATACTCTCTCCATTCCAAATTAATTGAGTTTCTACTTTGTCTCAAGTCAAGCAATTTAAGTTTTACAAATTTTGTACAAAAATGTACTATGTTATACAACGGCAAATATATATTGTGTGAAAATATACTTTGTGGTGAATACTAGTTTTTTCTAGTACATATTGGTATATTTTCTACAGATTTTGGGTCATAGCAATTATTGTTATTGGACAACCACTAGTAGAAAAAGGGCCTATAGTCCCGGTTCATAAGGGTCTTTAGTCCCGGTTCTGGAACCGGGACTAAAGGGTCGTTACTAAAGCCTCCCCCTTTAGTCCCGGTTCTTACACGAACCGGGACTAAAGGCCCTCCATGTGGCCGCTGCCTGGAGGTCCACCTTTAGTCCCGGTTGGTAACACCAACCGATACTAAAGGAAATTTTATTAATTTTCTTTGAATTTTTGTTTATTTTCAAATTTGTGAATTATTTTAACCTCGAATCTCTAATCACCCCTCATTTACTCAATTTAACCTCTAATCTCTAATCACCCTCATCATCCCAAATCATCTAACTTCCCGGCGGTCACCCGTCCTCTCACTACTCCAGCCTGAGCACGCCAGAACTTTCGGGTTCTATTCTCCCTCGTTTCCAAGTCTGCACTTGTTGTTATCCTGATAGTAGTAAGATTTCAATCCTATTAACCCTCAGAAATTTAGCTTGAGCATGAAGTCACACATTTCACTGTTTGAGTATGAAACTATTGTTCTAAAGAACAATAATAATTTAGTAACACTAATATTTCTTGAATAAGTAGTTTGACCATAGTTTGACCACAGTTTGACCATAGTTTGACCAGATTTGATCACAGTTTGACCACAATTTGACCAGATTTGACCAAAATTCAAAAAAAACTGAAATAATTATTTAGTAACACTAATATTTTTTGAATAAGTAGTTTGACCACAGTTTGACCAGATTTGACAAAAATTCAAAAAAAACAGAAATAATTATTTAGTAACACTAATATTCCTGGATAATTATTTAGTAACACTAATACTTCTTGAATAAGTAGTTTGACCATAGTTTGACCAGATTTAAAAAATTAAAAAAACTGAAATTTGAGCATAACTTTTGTCCTTTTAGAATTTGAGGATTCTAAAATTTTCAAACAGGCCGTATGCAAAAGTTATAGCCGTTTTACATTTTCCCTGAACATTTTGATATATTATACATTTTTTTCTGACATCGTATGCAAAAGTTATAGCCGTTTTACATTTTCCCTGCACTTTTCGCAAAACATCTCCAAATTTAAGTTTTTAAATTTTCGTAACTAGTACATGTAGTAACATAACTACGTTTGGAAGGATTTTAATTTTTGAAGTTTTTATCTTTTGTTTTGCTTTTTACAAAACTGCAAAGGTGATCCACCGGGGTAGGGTTTGTAAATGGGACCTTTAGTACGGTTCGGTAGCACGAACCGGTACTAAAGGTCTCAACCATTAGTACCGGTTCGTGCCATGACCCGGTACTAATGGTTAGTCCTTTAGTACCGTTTTGTGCCACGAACCGGTACTAATGGGCATCACACCCTTTAGTACCGGTTTGTGGCACCAACCTGGACTAAAGGTTAGACCTTTAGTACCGGTTTGTGCCACGAACCGGTACTAATGGGCATCACACCCTTTAGTACCCAATTGAACCGGGAGTAATGTCTGTACGGTGCCCTCGCCGCACGAATCGGGACTAATGCTCACATTAGTCCCGGTTCGTAACGCAACCGGGATTAATGCTCTTTTCTGGCCGAACGAAAGCCCTGTTTTCTACTAGTGAACCAGGACAAGATGAGAGCTCCGGTGCAATGGACGGTGTCAAGAGCGCTTGTCGCTCTGTGGCATGATCTCACTTCGTAGCCAGCTCTGCTTAAGTTGACCAGCTACCTGGGGGTGGAAATCAATAAAGGGGACAAGTGGTGCTTGAAACCTTCTTTTCCCAACGAGCTTGGTGAGGGTGCGTATGAACCAGAGAGGTGACACATGCTGTGAGGAGATGGTGCCATGATGCCCAACAGAGAAAAGAGGAAGTTCAGTTGCGACCGCAGCTATGCAATGGAGATGAGACGAGATTTTTGTTGTCACTATCATTGTCGAGCTTCGGGGCAGGTCCGGGACGGCGGTGAGGCATGCCACGGCAAGAGTGGAGTGATGCCATGGTAGTCGCATGGGTGGCGAGGGAGAGGATGTGTGGGAGGAGCAGAGATGAGATGCGTGTTTTTTTTCTTTAACGCCCATGAAACTAAGGGTGAACCTATTAAGTTCCTCACATACTAGAATATGTGCCCACCGTTGCCTGATGCATGGGACCAATGGGAACTGAAGTTCCACTACGAAGGGCATAGCGATGGATGGCCAGTGTATCATTTCCCTGCCAAAAAATGGATGATCGAGAGGTAAAATGAGTTCAACCCAATTATTGAATGGCTAGCGAGCCCCAATAGCCTGGGAAGCCCTAGACATGTTGGATATTTCACCCAAACAGACCGCTCGACCTTATCCAGACCACCACTGCATTCACTAGATAGATGGAACTAATGATAACATTCATGCATGACTGGTGCAAGTTCTCCCGTCATTAATCGCATGACCTACGCTGAATGCGGATCTAAAGGCTCCACGTCGGCCAATCATCTATATTGGATGAGGATAACTTCGGTACTGCCAAACAATCTGGAATTTCAGTATTTGTTCATCATAGTGTGAATATTAGTATATGAAACGGTAGCAATGCTGCTCGCATGAAGAAACTTCAATGGAAATTATAAGAAGTGCCGCCTTCATGTGAGTATATGCTAGAGAAAAATTCTAAAAAGTATATGCTAGAGACAACCAACCAGATATAACAAAACACAAGCATAAACCTTTCCGCTTCTTGGAAGACGTCAATCAAAAGGAATAAAATGACTAAACCTCCTGTCTTCTCAAATACTTTAGAAACAAACTAGTCCTGCTCCGACCATCTTTTTGTGATTCATTGTCCCCATCTTATTATTGGCATTATATTTAGCTGTGTTCAAAGCAAGTGGTACTCCAATTGATACATAATTTTTCTGAACGATATGCGCCTGTCGTAAGAAGATAGATGTTTGGCATAATTGTATAAGCCAGAGCATAGACTTGCTGGCCTTAGTTCTGACTCCTGCACCTTCACCTGAATGGCTATGTACGTGCCCTCCACCTAAAGGCTGCCACTGCTTCTTTTTTTCTCAGCTTTGCTCTCACGGACACATGGATCATGGCATAGCCTTGGCGATCGAGATGCTGGCTAATATGTGGCAGGGTGGGTCAGCCTGTGCTGGCTGCCTGGATGCAAAAAAGGTGCCGTGCCCATGCCAGTTCTCACAAAAAGCGATTGTACATAGTAGACACAACAGCTAAACAGAGTAGACACTATGGCTGTTCTAAAAAATAGTTGTAACTAGCTTGAAATGTCCTTGCTGCCACAATGGAGCTTTGAAGCTCAGAGGCTTCAAGCGAAAAGCTTAGAGAGACTGAGCACTAACAATTCTAGAACTGGCTATTCGATGCTGGACAGGGTGCACTACCACATCTCATATGGTCATTCTGGTGTAGTGGCATCCGAGATGTAGATTCTGGTGTGTAGTCGAATTGAGATATAAAATAGGGCAATGATTTGTATGAGTCTGGCACACCACATGCATGCATGTTAAGCCATGACAAATCGACGCCCTAGATATATATACTAAGTACCAAACCTACAATATGACAAATGAGGTCAAGTCATTCACAAAGATTGTATTATTTGGACCAAAAGGACAAAGTTTAAGTAAAGCTCAGACCTTAAGCTCCCATGAATTTATCTTCAATTAGGAGGTCTTAGCTGTTTTTTGGCTTGTGAGAAGTACATATTTTAACTGGATCTGACTCAGCATCTAGTGGCTCACCCGACACACGGAACCCCATCTATAAATTGCGACCTTCACTCTGTTCATTTCCTCACCAAGCACATCGAAACCCAGCTAGCTTGCTTAGCTAAAGCTCCCCACACACCCGATAGCCATGGCCGCTACAAACCCTTCCTACTACCAGACTGGTGTTTGCCAAGACATTAAGAAGAAAGAGCATCTCTTCCACTTATACATGAACCAGATATTTGATGGTCCGGTGTTACCAACGCCAACCAAGTCTCTGTTGTCAATCCACCAGGTCAGCTTTTTGGGTTTGGTCACACCGCTATAACGACTGGACCATACGTGATGGTCCGCTGCCAATGCAAACCTTGTCGCACGTGCTCGTGGCATGACCCTCTCCACATGGGATTACAACAAATCTCATGTAGGGGCCAACGGACCAAGCCCTGGGGATCAGAGAATTTAGTATTTTGTACATCATGAAGTGAAAAGTTATGGCAGAAAAGGTAGCAATGTGCGTTGCAGGATGGACATAAAATGAAAATTTTAGCAAGTGGATCATGTATATGTGAAGATACACTCTGTATAATCTGTAAGATATACAAAATAAGACTATGCTTATTCCAAGGCTAGGCAAATAAAAGGAATAAACTAACTAATTGTATGGACTGCACATATATCTTTTGGCTCGGCCTACTGCTTCCATACTATAAATATATACGGACCAGCTCTGCATCCCATAGCACATAGAAAGCCAGAGAATCACACAAATATTACAGTCTCTTACGGATAGGTAGTCACCACACCCATCCTCTTGAAGCCTAGTGTCTTGAAATGGCCACTCCTCTTCCCCAAACATACCTTACTCAATGTTGCCTGCCATGTGAAAAGGAGCTAAACTTGGTATTATACTTGCACCAAGTCGTCGAACCAAACGCCAATCAAAGACAATCATACCAACAAAACCCGTGAGAGTTTGTTTGGTATCACTGCTGTTAATAACTGGGCCATAGTTGATGCCCCAGATTTCAGAGCAAAGGTCGTTGGTCATGCACAAGGCATTCATGTCATGGCTGATCAACCAAGTGTCGGCTATTACAATTCTTTCAACCTTGCGTTTGTGGAGGGAAGGTAAAATCTTGTGTACTTGCATAGAACAATAAATAATTCCATGACTGTTATTCTTATCCAGTGCTTATATTCAAGGCACTATCGTAGTATATTTGAGCACACAATTTTCTTTGTTAGATGGCATAGAATTGTGTAATTTCTTTGAGAATTCTTATTTTTTGTGTGAACTAGCTTCAAGGAGCAACTCTTCAGGTGATGGGGATTTTTAATCCCGTGCGGTAATGGGCCATTATCGGTGGAACAAGAGAACTTACTATGGCACGTGGTACTATCAAATACAAAATACTCCAGGAGTCTGCTGGCATTGAGAGTATTAGGGAACTAGATATTCACAAGCATTCTACACGCCCCCGGGCGCACTAGTTGTAAGTACCAAGAAACACTATAGATATTTACAACACCATATATCTTTTACATAATTATCTTTTATAGTGAATTACCTTGATGATCTAATAAATAGACTTGACTCAATCCTACTAGTTAGCTTAGATTAACTCACACTAAAGTTCCAAAGTGAATGGACAATTTTCTACATATATATTTTCTAAGACTAGAGAAATATCGTTGACCAAATTTCTCTCATTTTTTTATAGGTCAAGGGCGCATGATGGGATCAACTGCCCGATGAATAGGCACTACTCATGGGACATGAATAATATCTATAAAAAATAGTAAGCATATTGATGTCTATCAGTGTTGCGAGTGTGAAGATTCCCCTGTTTTATTTTATATAAAATAATGCATGGATTACATTGTATGAGCTGATTATCCATGTTTCCGTCAGCAACCTTTAATGTAATGCTTGATTGAGTGTATTGGATCTTATACTTCATAGTATGATCCACATCTTATATAAGTTAGAAAAGTGTGGTTTAGTTGGCCTCACACTGTGTCGATAACTTGCAGACGTGCATTGTCTCGTCTATGCAGCAACAGGACTGAGCCATCAGACTGAGTGGTCGTGAGGCTCGACTTAGACGGAGAAATTTAACTGAAAATCATAGCAAGTGGATCATTTATTAAACTATTATGTTTCATGCAAGGTCAGTCAAACAAGAGGAATTAAATTACTAAGCCCATGGTCTTCACATATACGTTGTGATTGAACTACTCTTCTGTTCCTTTAAGGAAGGCCAGGTCATCCTAATAGATCTTGGAGCTCCATCCTATTGGTCATTTCTCCGATGTAATAATAACATCACCATTGCCAAGAAAATAGCCATTTAGCATTTGGTCATACATAGTGTGAACAGTTGTATAAGGGGTATGGTAGCAAAACAACTCACATAAACAAATTTAATTGAAAATCATACATATCAACAAGATCATTAATTTGAGTATACGACTGGTATTATACTTGATGCAACAAAAACAAAACTAAATGTTTCTTCTAAGGCCTGTCAAACAAAGGGAATAGAATTACTACATTGTGTTCTTATTTGTGAATTCAACTACTCCAATGAAAAAATTCATGGCATTCCATGTCCTTGTCGATTTAGCCATCCATCTTGTTGGCCACTCCCCGCCAAGCAATTAGTCATTTTAGTCTATTGTGCTTCAGAGTGTGAGTAGTAGAATAAGAAATAGTTACAACGCAACTACATGAAAGTTTTGATCCAAAATCATAGCAAGTGGCTAGTTCATTTGAGTATATGCTCTAAATAATCTATCCGATATAACAAAACAAAACTATATGTCCCGTAAGGCCGGCCAAACAGAAATACTATAATGACTAAGCTTGTTGTCTTCACATATATTTATGAATCGAACTAGTCCAACTATTTCTTAAGACATGACATGTCCCCATGAATCTAAGGGTTCTATCATGTTATCAACTCCTCCGCCATGAGGATTATTGTGCTGCAGCCAAGAAATCAACAACTTCGCTTATTTTGTGCTTCACAGTGTGACAATAGTAGATGAAATGCTAGCAGCGCAAGTCACGCCAAGAAACTTAATGGAAGCCCTGGTGGTATGGACTCCAGCTTCTGCCGGTCGCGTGGGCCTCCGCCTCCCTGCACATCAAGCGCCTCTTCCATGCTCCATAATAGTGACATCGATCTAGGCAACATCAACTATGTGCTCAACATGTTGCTCCCGGAGAATGAGAAGATCCTCGCCATAGTCTCGCACCATCTGGTTTCCTTTCAAAATTGTAGCATAAAGATCCTAGGGGTATTATCGCAACCCTAGGCTGCAGTTACAAATTGGGAGATTATTGATCCTGACCAGTCAGGGTTAACCCTAGTGCTCCCAAAAGCGATGGGGACTCTAGTGCTCCCACAAGCACGCCAAAACCACGCTTGTGCTCAAGCTCGACTTTGCCAAGGCACTGACTGCATCAATTGGTCAAGTATTCATTTAATCCTCGAGGCTTATGTGTTCCCACCCAGATGGTGTGGGTAGATGGATGCTATCTTACACACCATGTGATCCGCCGTTGTCCTCAACAAGATCCTGTGGAAGTGGATTCACTAGAAGAGTGGCCGCAACAGGGACCTCGTCTCCACCTACCTCTTCCAGTGATTACCAGCGGGCTTCAAAGACGCCGATGATACACTCATAATCATTCATCAAAATGCGGTACAGCTGCTCACCTCAAACACACCCTCGATATGTTCGTCGAGGCAACGACTCTCGCCATCTACTTCATGAAATAAAACACCCTTGTCCCAATGAACGCCAACGAGTGCGGCCTTATTAGTTCCAGCTTTTATTAATGGTGCTACACCCACCACTACATTCACTAGAAATATGGAACTAATGACAACATGCCCGACTAGTGAAAGTTCTCCGCCATTGTGAATCGCCAACCCTACGCGTGAATGCAGATATACGGCTCCACCCTAGCCAATCATCCACCTTGCATGAAGATAAATTCATTTCCGTCAAGCTTTCCAGAAATTAGTATTTGTTCTTTCATAGTTTCAATTGTAGTATATAAATGGTAGCAGCTCAACTCACCTGAAGAAACTTCAATGAAATTTATAGTAAGTGGCCCCTTCATGTGAATATATGCTTTGGAGATAACCAATCAGATATAAAAAGAAAAAACAGAAGTATAAGTTATAACCCACTACACCTCTTGCAAGGCATAAAAACGGAATAAAATGACTAACTAAGCCTCTGGTCTTCTCACAAATACTTCACAAACGAACTACTTCAACCATTCTTTTTAAGGGAAAGGCAGTCTGTCCCCATCTCCTTTTATTGACACTATATTTGGCGGTATCCAAAGCAAGTGGCACTCCAGTTAATATAGAATCTTTCTAAATAATATGCGGTTCTGTCATAATAATATATAGGTTTGGCATAATGGGATAAGCTAGAGCATATGCATGCTGGCCTTGGCATGCATGCATGGAGTTCCGACAACTTCTAGACACACTGTATTATTTAAACACCATAGCAGGTCCGAGCTTCAATATTTTTTGTCCTAAAGGATCAAGCCTTCTAGCGGTTGTGGTCTTATGGATAATGAATTATACGTTGTTTCCTAACTCTTGGTTACATGCTACACTACACACACCGATGGAGGTCGTGCAAACAAGCTGCTGATACATGAAGTCAGTGTCCCGCGCTGGGCTTTGGCTCCAACAAAATAGCCTGGATGAGTTGATGGTAGGAGGTTCGAGGACAACCTTCTTGTCCTAACCGGAATTGAGATTGCATCAATAGAGGTTCCAAATTAAGACAAGTACGATTGACTTATTGCCTTATGTAGGACAAGCTATCCTTCCTTTCTTAATGGAAAAAAGGTCTTTATGTTTCCCCATTTACTAGAGAATTGTGGGTCATACTCTCCATTATGAATTAATTATCTAGGTTTGTCCTAAGTCAAACTACTTTAAGTTTCGTAACTATATGCTGAGATAAGGTATAGTTGCTCCTTGCAAAAAAGATAAGGTATAGTTGCTAATTAATCGATTGAAATAAATCAGGAGATCACGCAGTCCCGAGGCCCTGGTGGTGTCACCAGCAGGAGGCACGGGCATAGGCCTTGTCATTGCTACTTTTGCTGAGCTGCCGATTGAACGCTTTGCACGAGCCGCCTAAGATAATTCCTGACAACCACAAGGACAAGCACGCCATGCTAGCTCTCATCAAGATTCTATTCCACGGGATAGATTTTCCTTTCCATTACAGTAGTGCACAACAATACGATTATTTCAAGGCACGCCAAACAAAAGTAATAAAATGACTAAGCCTCTCGTCTTCACACATATTTTAGAAACGAACTACTCCCACCAGTTTTATAAGGGAGTCCTTATCTCCATCTTTTGTTATTGACATTATATTTGGCTGTATTCATAGCAATCGGTACTCCAGTTAATATAGAATATTTCTAAATGTTACATTGCACAAACATGTAGGTTTTGCATAATTGGATAAGCTACAACGTATACCTGTTGGCCTTCGCATGCATGCATGAGGTCGGAATAGCTCCTTGTCAGCCTATAGTATTTAAACACTAGTTGGACTAAAGGCTTAGATGATCACCCTTCTAGCATTCAACAGCTGGTTTAACCATGTATGGAGAAATTCGAAGCTAAGCCTTTCATGTACAGGAGGAAAATGAATGCAATGTTTGACCCCATGTGCATTTTCTATTGGTAAGTTACCTGAAAAACGGAAGTGTGTAAATTAATTTTAGGGGAGAACAAAGGGAGGCAAGGTGGAGTTCCGAGGCTGTGCGGGGGCGGGGGGCTTTTTTCTATTGTCACGGGCGTCACCAACGAGGGCTCCGATAGTCCGTAGGATGTCGTTGAAGGAGATGACTAGAGGAGAGGCAGTGGGCCATCACGCTACCTAATACGAGGAAGAAAGTAAACAATTCGTGAGAAGGATATGATTGGAGGAAGAAGATGATGATCCGTCTGTCCATTTCCATAATTGTTTTCCAGGCGACTTGTAAATAGTACGCCCCAACCCTAGGGTGAATAAGAAAACCAATATGCACTATATTTATGCATCGACCATGTTTTTTCAGTGAAATCGATGATCTCGGTAAGTTAAGATATGAGCAAATTTTTGGTCCTTTATTCATCTCGAGACAGCTCTCCATCTATACTCGACTCTTCTTCCTAGCTTCAGGACACCCAATGGAGGCCGGCGAGGTGATGGTCGGAGGTTTGAAGATAGCCTACGCGTTCTAATCATACTAATAATGTCATTAGTAGAGGTTGTAAAATTAAGACAACTTCGATTGACATATTGCTTTGTGTAGAGCAAGCTATGTTGTTCGGCTCATATAAGACGAGGCTTTAATTACTTCACTGTACCATCTAGGATTCTCTTTTCCTCATTTGTTGTATACTTTCGGGTGATACTCTCTCCATTCCAAATTAATTGAGTTTCTACTTTGTCTCAAGTCAAGCAATTTAAGTTTTACAAATTTTGTACAAAAATGTACTATGTTATACAACGGCAAATATATATTGTGTGAAAATATACTTTGTGGTGAATACTAGTTTTTCTAGTACATATTGGTATATTTTCTACAGATTTTGGGTCATAGCAATTATTGTTATTGGACAACCACTAGTAGAAAAAGGGCCTATAGTCCCGGTTCATAGGTCTTTAGTCCGGTTCGAACCGGGACTAAAGGGTCACATTAAAGCCTCCCCTTTAGTCCCGGTTCTTACACCTAATCGGGACTAAAGGCCCTCCATGTGGCCGCTGTTCGAGGTCCACTCTTAGTCCCGGTTGGTAACACCAACCGATACTAAAGGAAATTTTATTAATTTTCTTTGAATTTTTGTTTATTTTCAAATTTGTGAATTATTTTAACCTCGAATCTCTAATCACCCCTCATTTACTCAATTTAACCTCTAATCTCTAATCACCCCTCATCATCCCAAATCATCTAACTTCCCGGGCGGTCACCCGTCCTCTCACTACTCCAGCCTGAGCACGCGTAACTTTCGGGTTCTATTCTCCCTCGTTTCCAAGTCTGCACTTGTTGTTATCCTGATAGTAGTAAGATTTCAATCCTATTAACCCTCAGAAATTTAGCTTGAGCATGAAGTCACACATTTCACTGTTTGAGTATGAAACTATTGTTCTAAAGAACAATAATAATTTAGTAACACTAATATTTCTTGAATAAGTAGTTTGACCATAGTTTGACCATAGTTTGACCATAGTTTGACCAGATTTGATCACAGTTTGACCACAATTTGACCAGATTTGACCAAAATTCAAAAAAAACTGAAATAATTATTTAGTAACACTAATATTTTTTGAATAAGTAGTTTGACCACAGTTTGACCAGATTTGACAAAAATTCAAAAAAAACAGAAATAATTATTTAGTAACACTAATATTCCTGGATAATTATTTAGTAACACTAATACTTCTTGAATAAGTAGTTTGACCATAGTTTGACCAGATTTAAAAAATTAAAAAAACTGAAATTTGAGCATAACTTTTGTCCTTTTAGAATTTGAGGATTCTAAAATTTTCAAACAGGCCGTATGCAAAAGTTATAGCCGTTTTACATTTTCCCTGAACATTTTGATATATTATACATTTTTTTCTGACATCGTATGCAAAAGTTATAGCCGTTTTACATTTTCCCTGCACTTTTCGCAAAACATCTCCAAATTTAAGTTTTTAAATTTTCGTAACTAGTACATGTAGTAACATAACTACGTTTGGAAGGATTTTAATTTTTGAAGTTTTTATCTTTTTGTTTTGCTTTTTACAAAACTGCAAAGGTGATCCACCGGGGGGGGGGGGGGTAGGGTTTGTAAATGGGACCTTTAGTACCGGTTCGTGGCACGAACCGGTAATAAAGGTCACAACCTATTAGTACCGGTTCGTGGCATGAACCGGTACTAAAGGTTAAACCTTTAGTACCGGTTTGTGCCACGAACCGTACTAATGGGCATCACACCCTTTAGTACCGGTTTGTGGCACCATCCAGGACTGAAGGTTAGACCATTCGAACCGGTCTGTGCCACGAACCGCTACTATTGCGCATCACACCCTTTAGTACCCAATTGAACCGGGAGTAATGTTCAGACGGTGCCCTCGCCGCATTTAATCGGGACTAATGCTCACATTAGTCCCGGTTCAGAACGCAACCGGGATTAATGCTCTTTTACGGCGAACGAAAGCCCTGTTTTCTACTAGTGAACCAGGACAAGATGAGAGCTCCGGTGCAATGGACGGTGTCAAGAGCGCTTGTCGCCTGTGGCATGATCTCACTGTAGCCAGCTCGCTTAAGTTGACCAGCTACCGGGGTGGAAATCAATAAAGGGGACAAGTGGTGCTTGAAACCTTCTTTTCCCAACGAGCTTGGTGAGGGTGCGTATGAACCAGAGAGGTGACACATGCTGTGAGGAGATGGTGCCATGATGCCCAACAGAGAAAAGAGGAAGTTCAGTTGCGACCGCAGCTATGCAATGGAGATGAGACGAGATTTTTGTTGTCACTATCATTGTCGAGCCTGTGGCAGGACTGGGACGGAGGTGAGGCAAGCCGGCGGCAAGAGTGGAGAGATGCCATGGTAGTCGCATGGGTGGCGAGGGAGAGGATCTGTGGGAGGAGCAGAGATGAGATGCGTGTTTTTTTTCTTTAACGCCCATGAAACTAAGGGTGAACCTATTAAGTTCCTCACATACTAGAATATGTGCCCACCGTTGCCTGATGCATGGGACCAATGGGAACTGAAGTTCCACTACGAAGGGCATAGCGATGGATGGCCAGTGTATCATTTCCCTGCCAAAAAATGGATGATCGAGAGGTAAAAATGAGTTCAACCCAATTATTGAATGGCTAGCGAGCCCCAATAGCCTGGGAAGCCCTAGACATGTTGGATATTTCACCCAAACAGACCGCTCGACCTTATCCGCACCACCACTGCATTCACTAGATAGATGGAACTAATGATAACATTCATGCATGACTGGTGCAAGTTCTCCCGTCATTAATCGCATGACCTACGCTGAATGCGGATCTAAAGGCTCCACGTCGGCCAATCATCTATATTGGATGAGGATAACTTCGGTACTGCCAAACAATCTGGAATTTCAGTATTTGTTCATCATAGTGTGAATATTAGTATATGAAACGGTAGCAATGCTGCTCGCATGAAGAAACTTCAATGGAAATTATAAGAAGTGCCGCCTTCATGTGAGTATATGCTAGAGAAAAATTCTAAAAAGTATATGCTAGAGACAACCAACCAGATATAACAAAACACAAGCATAAACCTTTCCGCTTCTTGGAAGACGCGTCAATCAAAAGGAATAAAATGACTAAACCTCCCGTCTTCTCAAATACTTTAGAAACAAACTAGTCCTGCTCCGACCATCTTTTTTTGTGATTCATTGTCCCCATCTTATTATTGGCATTATATTTAGCTGTGTTCAAAGCAAGTGGTACTCCAATTGATACATAATTTTTCTGAACGATATGCTACTGTCGTAAGAAGATAGATGTTTGGCATAATTGTATAAGCCAGAGCATAGACTTGCTGGCCTTAGTTCTGACTCCTGCACCTTCACCTGAATGGCTATGTACGTGCCCTCCACCTAAAGGCTGCCACTGCTTCTTTTTTTCTCAGCTTTGCTCTCACGGACACATGGATCATGGCATAGCCTTGGCGATCGAGATGCTGGCTAATATGTGGCAGGGTGGGTCAGCCTGTGCTGGCTGCCTGGATGCAAAAAAAAAGGTGCCGGTGCCCATGCCAGTTCTCACAAAAAGCGATTGTACATAGTAGACACAACAGCTAAACAGAGTAGACACTATGGCTGTTCTAAAAAAATAGTTGTAACTAGCTTGAAATGTCCTTGCTGCCACAATGGAGCTTTGAAGCTCAGAGGCTTCAAGCGAAAAGCTTAGAGAGACTGAGCACTAACAATTCTAGAACTGGCTATTCGATGCTGGACAGGGTGCACTACCACATCTCATATGGTCATTCTGGTGTAGTGGCATCCGAGATGTAGATTCTGGTGTGTAGTCGAATTGAGATATAAAATAGGGCAATGATTTGTATGAGTCTGGCACACCACATGCATGCATGTTAAGCCATGACAAATCGACGCCCTAGATATATATACTAAGTACCAAACCTACAATATGACAAATGAGGTCAAGTCATTCACAAAGATTGTATTATTTGGACCAAAAGGACAAAGTTTAAGTAAAGCTCGTACCTTAAGCTCCCATGAATTTATCTTCAATTAGGAGGTCTTAGCTGTTTTTTGGCTTGTGAGAAGTACATATTTTAACTGGATCTGACTCAGCATCTAGTGGCTCACCCGACACACGGAACCCCATCTATAAATTGCGACCTTCACTCTGTTCATTTCCTCACCAAGCACATCGAAACCCAGCTAGCTTGCTTAGCTAAAGCTCCCCACACACCCGATAGCCATGGCCGCTACAAACCCTTCCTACTACCAGACTGGTGTTTGCCAAGACATTAAGAAGAAAGAGCATCTCTTCCACTTATACATGAACCAGATATTTGATGGTCCGGGTGTTACCAACGCCAACCAAGTCTCTGTTGTCAATCCACCAGGTCAGCTTTTTGGGTTTGGTCACACCGTTGCGAACGACTGGACCATACGTGATGGTCCGGCTGCCAATGCAAACCTTGTCGCACGTGCTCGTGGCATGACCCTCTCCACATGGGATTACAACAAATCTCATGTAGGGGCCAACGGACCAAGCCCTGGGGATCAGAGAATTTAGTATTTTGTACATCATGAAGTGAAAAGTTATGGCAGAAAAGGTAGCAATGTGCGTTGCAGGATGGACATAAAATGAAAATTTTAGCAAGTGGATCATGTATATGTGAAGATACACTCTGTATAATCTGTAAGATATACAAAATAAGACTATGCTTATTCCAAGGCTAGGCAAATAAAAGGAATAAACTAACTAATTGTATGGACTGCACATATATCTTTTGGCTCGGCCTACTGCTTCCATACTATAAATATATACGGACCAGCTCTGCATCCCATAGCACATAGAAAGCCAGAGAATCACACAAATATTACAGTCTCTTCTGGATAGGTAGTCACCACACCCATCCTCTTGAAGCCTAGTGTCTTGAAATGGCCACTCCTCTTCCCCAAACATACCTTACTCAATGTTGCCTGCCATGTGAAAAGGAGCTAAACTTGGTATTATACTTGCACCAAGTCGTCGAACCAAACGCCAATCAAAAGACAATCATACCAACAAAACCCGGTGAGAGTTTGTTTGGTATCACTGCTGTTAATAACTGGGCCATAGTTGATGCCCCAGATTTCAGAGCAAAGGTCGTTGGTCATGCACAAGGCATTCATGTCATGGCTGATCAACCAAGTGTCGGCTATTACAATTCTTTCAACCTTGCGTTTGTGGAGGGAAGGTAAAATCTTGTGTACTTGCATAGAACAATAAATAATTCCATGACTGTTATTCTTATCCAGTGCTTATATTCAAGGCACTATCGTAGTATATTTGAGCACACAATTTTCTTTGTTAGATGGCATAGAATTGTGTAATTTCTTTGAGAATTCTTATTTTTTTGTGTGAACTAGCTTCAAGGGAGCAACTCTTCAGGTGATGGGGATTTTTAATCCCGTGCGGTAATGGGCCATTATCGGTGGAACAAGAGAACTTACTATGGCACGTGGTACTATCAAATACAAAATACTCCAGGAGTCTGCTGGCATTGAGAGTATTAGGGAACTAGATATTCACAAGATTCTACACGCCCCCGGGCGCACTAGTTGTAAGTACCAAGAAACACTATAGATATTTACAACACCATATATCTTTTACATAATTATCTTTTATAGTGAATTACCTTGATGATCTAATAAATAGACTTGACTCAATCCTACTAGTTAGCTTAGATTAACTCACACTAAAGTTCCAGTGAATGGACAATTTTCTACATATATATTTTCTAAGACTAGAGAAATATCGTTGACCAAATTTCTCTCATTTTTTTATAGGTCAAGGGCATGATGGGATCAACTGCCCGATGAATAGGCACTACTCATGGGACATGAATAATATCTATAAAAAATAGTAAGCATATTGATGTCTATCAGTGTTGCGAGTGTGAAGATTCCCCTGTTTTATTTTATATAAACTAATGCATGGATTACATTGTATGAGCTGATTATCCATGTTTCCGTTGTGCAACCTTTAATGTAATGCTTGATTGAGTGTATTGGATCTTATACTTCATAGTATGATCCACATCTTATATAAGTTAGAAAAGTGTGGTTTAGTTGGCCTCACACTGTGTCGATAACTTGCAGACGTGCATTGTCTCGTCTATGCAGCAACAGGACTGAGCCATCAGACTGAGTGGTCGTGAGGCTCGACTTAGACGGAGAAATTTAACTGAAAATCATAGCAAGTGGATCATTTATTAAACTATTATGTTTCATGCAAGGTCAGTCAAACAAGAGGAATTAAATTACTAAGCCCATGGTCTTCACATATACGTTGTGATTGAACTACTCTTCTGTTCCTTTAAGGAAGGCCAGGTCATCCTAATAGATCTTGGAGCTCCATCCTATTGGTCATTTCTCTGATGTAATAATAACATCACCATTGCCAAGAAAATAGCCATTTAGCATTTGGTCATACATAGTGTGAACAGTTGTATAAGGGGTATGGTAGCAAAACAACTCACATAAACAAATTTAATTGAAAATCATACATATCAACAAGATCATTAATTTGAGTATACGCACTGGTATTATACTTGATGCAACAAAAACAAAACTAAATGTTTCTTCTAAGGCCTGTCAAACAAAGGGAATAGAATTACTACATTGTGTTCTTATTTGTGAATTCAACTACTCCAATGAAAAATTCATGGCATTCCATGTCCTTGTCGATTTAGCCATCCATCTTGTTGGCCACTCCCCTGCCAAGCAATTAGTCATTTTAGTCTATTGTGCTTCAGAGTGTGAGTAGTAGAATAAGAAATAGTTACAACGCAACTACATGAAAGTTTTGATCCAAAATCATAGCAAGTGGCTAGTTCATTTGAGTATATGCTCTAAATAATCTATCCGATATAACAAAACAAAACTATATGTCCCGTAAGGCCGGCCAAACAGAAATACTATAATGACTAAGCTTGTTGTCTTCACATATATTTATGAATCGAACTAGTCCAACTATTTCTTAAGACATGACATGTCCCCATGAATCTAAGGGTTCTATCATGTTATCAACTCCTCTGCCATGAGGATTATTGTGCTGCAGCCAAGAAATCAACAACTTCGCTTATTTTGTGCTTCACAGTGTGACAATAGTAGATGAAATGCTAGCAGCGCAAGTCACATGAAGAAACTTAATGGAAGCCCTGGTGGTATGGACTCCAGCTTACGCCGGTCGCGTGGGCCTCCGCCTCCTGCACATCAAGCGCCTCTTCCATGCGTTCCATAATAGTGACATCGATCTAGGCAACATCAACTATGTGCTCAACATGTTGCTCACGGAGAATGAGAAGATCCTCGCCATAGTCTCGCACCATCTGGTTTCCTTTCAAAATTGTAGCATAAAGATCCTAGGGGTATTATCGCAACCCTAGGCTGCAGTTACAAATTGGGAGATTATTGATCCTGACCAGTCAGGGTTAACCCTAGTGCTCCCAAAAGCGATGGGGACTCTAGTGCTCCCACAAGCACGCCAAAACCACGCTTGTGCTCAAGCTCGACTTTGCCAAGGCACCTGACTGCATCAATTGGTCAAGTATTCGATTTAATCCTCGAGGCTTATGTGTTCCCACCCAGATGGTGTGGGTAGATGGATGCTATCTTACACACCATGTGATCTGCCGTTGTCCTCAACAAGATCCTGTGGAAGTGGATTCACTAGAAGAGTGGCCGCAACAGGGGACCTCGTCTCCACCTACCTCTTCCAGGTGATTACCAGCGGCTTCAGACGCCGATGATACACTCATAATCATTCATCAAAATGCGGTACAGCTGCTCACCTCAAACACACCCTCGATATGTTCGTCGAGGCAACGACTCTCGCCATCTACTTCATGAAATAAAACACCCTTGTCCCAATGAACGCCAACGAGTGCGGCCTTATTAGTTCCAGCTTTTATTAATGGTGCTACACCCACCACTACATTCACTAGAAATATGGAACTAATGACAACATGCCTGACTAGTGAAAGTTCTCCGCCATTGTGAATCGCCAACCCTACGCGTGAATGCAGATATACGGGCTCCACCCTAGCCAATCATCCACCTTGCATGAAGATAAATTCATTTCCGTCAAGCTTTCCAGAAATTAGTATTTGTTCTTTCATAGTTTCAATTGTAGTATATAAATGGTAGCAGCTCAACTCACCTGAAGAAACTTCAATGAAATTTATAGTAAGTGGCCCCTTCATGTGAATATATGCTGGAGATAACCAATCAGATATAAAAAGAAAAAACAGAAGTATAAGTTATAACCCACTACACCTCTTGCAAGGCATAAAAACGGAATAAAATGACTAACTAAGCCTCTGGTCTTCTCACAAATACTTCACAAACGAACTACTTCAACCATTCTTTTAAGGGAAAGGCAGTCTGTGTCCCCATCTCCTTTTATTGACACTATATTTGGCGGTATCCAAAGCAAGTGGCACTCCAGTTAATATAGAATCTTTCTAAATAATATGCGGTTCTGTCATAATAATATATAGGTTTGGCATAATGGGATAAGCTAGAGCATATGCATGCTGGCCTTGGCATGCATGCATGGAGTTCCGACAACTTCTAGACACACTGTATTATTTAAACACCATAGCAGGTCCGAGCTTCAATATTTTTGTCCTAAAGGATCAAGCCTTCTAGCGGTTGTGGTCTTATGGATAATGAATTATACGTTGTTTCCTAACTCTTGGTTACATGCTACACTACACACACCGATGGAGGTCGTGCAAACAAGCTGCTGATACATGAAGTCGGTGTCCCGCTGGGCTTTGGCTCCAACAAAATAGCCTGGATGAGTTGATGGTAGGAGGTTCGAGGACAACCTTCTTGTCCTAACCGGAATTGAGATTGCATCAATAGAGGTTCCAAATTAAGACAAGTACGATTGACTTATTGCCTTATGTAGGACAAGCTATCCTTCCTTTCTTAATGGAAAAAAGGTCTTTATGTTTCCCCATTTACTAGAGAATTGTGGGTCATACTCTCCATTATGAATTAATTATCTAGGTTTGTCCTAAGTCAAACTACTTTAAGTTTCGTAACTATATGCTGAGATAAGGTATAGTTGCTCCTTGCAAAAAAGATAAGGTATAGTTGCTAATTAATCGATTGAAATAAATCAGGAGATCACGCAGTCCCGAGGCCCTGGTGGTGTCACCAGCAGGAGGCACGGGCATAGGCCTTGTCATTGCTACTTTTGCTGAGCTGCCGACTGAACGCTTTTGCACGAGCCGTCTAAGATAATTCCTGACAACCACAAGGACAAGCACGTCATGCTAGCTCTCATCAAGATTCTATTCCACGGGATAGATTTTCCTTTCCATTACAGTAGTGCACAACAATACGATTATTTCAAGGCACGTCAAACAAAAGTAATAAAATGACTAAGCCTCTCGTCTTCACACATATTTTAGAAACGAACTACTCCCACCAGTTTTATAAGGGAGTCCTTATCTCCATCTTTTGTTATTGACATTATATTTGGCTGTATTCATAGCAATCGGTACTCCAGTTAATATAGAATATTTCTAAATGTTCTGTCATTACAAACATGTAGGTTTTGCATAATTGGATAAGCTACAACGTATACCTGTTGGCCTTCGCATGCATGCATGAGGTCGGAATAGCTCCTTGTCAGGCTATAGTATTTAAACACTAGTTGGACTAAAGGCTTAGATGATCACCCTTCTAGCATTCAACAGCTGGTTTAACCATGTATGGAGAAATTCAAGCTAAGCCTTTCATGTACAGGAGGAAAATGAATGCAATGTTTGACCCCATGTGCATTTTCTATTGGTAAGTTACCTGAAAACGGAAGTGTGTAAATTAATTTTAGGGGAGAACAAAGGGAGGCAAGGTGGAGTTCCGAGGCTGAGAGGGGGGGCTTTTTCTATTGTCACAAGGCCACCAACGAGGGCTCCGATAGTCCGTAGGACGTCGTTGAAGGAGATGACTAGAGGAGAGGCAGTGGGCCATCACGTCAGTCTAATACGAGGAAGAAAGTAAACAATTCGTGAGAAGGATATGATTGGAGGAAGAAGATGATGATCCGTCTGTCCATTTCCATAATTGTTTTCCGTGCGACTTGTAAATAGTACGCCCCAACCCTAGGGTGAATAAGAAAACCAATATGCACTATATTTATGCATCGACCATGTTTTTTCAGTGAAATCGATGATCTCGGTAAGTTAAGATATGAGCAAATTTTTGGTCCTTTATTCATCTCGAGACAGCTCTCCATCTATACTCGACTCTTCTTCCTAGCTTCAGGACACCCAATGGAGGCCGGCGAGGTGATGGTCGGAGGTTTGAAGATAGCCTACGCTGCTCTAATCATACTAATAATGTCATTAGTAGAGGTTGTAAAATTAAGACAACTTCGATTGACATATTGCTTTGTGTAGAGCAAGCTATGTTGTTCGGCTCATATAAGACGAGGCTTTAATTACTTCACTGTACCATCTAGGATTCTCTTTTCCTCATTTGTTGTATACTTTCGGTGATACTCTCTCCATTCCAAATTAATTGAGTTTCTACTTTGTCTCAAGTCAAGCAATTTAAGTTTTACAAATTTTGTACAAAAATGTACTATGTTATACAACGGCAAATATATATTGTGTGAAAATATACTTTGTGGTGAATACTAGTTTTTTCTAGTACATATTGGTATATTTTCTACAGATTTTGGGTCATAGCAATTATTGTTATTGGACAACCACTAGTAGAAAAAGGGCCTATAGTCCCGGTTCATAAGGGTCTTTAGTTCCGGTTCTGGAACCGGGACTAAAGGGTCGTTACTAAAGCCTCCCCCTTTAGTCCCGGTTCTTACACTAACCGGGACTAAAGGCCCTCCATGTGGCCGCTGTTCGAGGTCCACTCTTAGTCCCGGTTGGTAACACCAACCGATACTAAAGGAAATTTTATTAATTTTCTTTGAATTTTTGTTTATTTTCAAATTTGTGAATTATTTTAACCTCGAATCTCTAATCACCCCTCATTTACTCAATTTAACCTCTAATCTCTAATCACCCTCATCATCCCAAATCATCTAACTTCCCGGCGGTCACCCGTCCTCTCACTACTCCAGCCTGAGCACGCCAGAACTTTCGGGTTCTATTCTCCTCGCTTCCAAGTCTGCACTTGTTGTTATCCTGATAGTAGTAAGATTTCAATCCTATTAACCCTCAGAAATTTAGCTTGAGCATGAAGTCACACATTTCACTGTTTGAGTATGAAACTATTGTTCTAAAGAACAATAATAATTTAGTAACACTAATATTTCTTGAATAAGTAGTTTGACCATAGTTTGACCACAGTTTGACCATAGTTTGACCAGATTTGATCACAGTTTGACCACAATTTGACCAGATTTGACCAAAATTCAAAAAAAACTGAAATAATTATTTAGTAACACTAATATTTTTTGAATAAGTAGTTTGACCACAGTTTGACCAGATTTGACAAAAATTCAAAAAAAACAGAAATAATTATTTAGTAACACTAATATTCCTGGATAATTATTTAGTAACACTAATACTTCTTGAATAAGTAGTTTGACCATAGTTTGACCAGATTTAAAAAAATTAAAAAAAAACTGAAATTTGAGCATAACTTTTGTCCTTTTAGAATTTGAGGATTCTAAAATTTTCAAACAGGCCGTATGCAAAAGTTATAGCCGTTTTACATTTTCCCTGAACATTTTGATATATTATACATTTTTTTCTGACATCGTATGCAAAAGTTATAGCCGTTTTACATTTTCCCTGCACTTTTCAAGAAAACATCTCCAAATTTAAGTTTTAAATTTTCGTAACTAGTACATGTAGTAACATAACTACGCTTGGAAGGATTTTAATTTTTGAAGTTTTTATCTTTTTGTTTTGCTTTTTACAAAACTGCAAAGGTGATCCACCGGGGGGGGGGGGGGGGGTAGGGTTTTTAAATGGGACCTTTAGTACCGGTTCGTGGCACGAACCGGTACTAAAGGTCTCAACCCCATTAGTACCGGTTCGTGGCATGAACCGGTACTAAAGGTTAGGCCTTTAGTACCGGTTTGTGCCACGAACCGGTACTAATGGGCATCACACCCTTTAGTACCGGTTTGTGGCACCAACCTGGACTAAAGGTTAGACCTTTAGTACCGGTTTGTGCCACGAACCGGTACTAATGGGCATCACACCCTTTAGTACCCAATTGAACCGGGAGTAATGTCTGTACGGTGCCCTCGCCGCACGAATCGGGACTAATGCTCACATTAGTCCCGGTTCGTAACGCAACCGGGATTAATGCTCTTTTCTGGCCGAACGAAAGCCCTGTTTTCTACTAGTGAACCAGGACAAGATGAGAGCTCCGGTGCAATGGACGGTGTCAAGAGCGCTTGTCGCTCTGTGGCATGATCTCACTTCGTAGCCAGCTCTGCTTAAGTTGACCAGCTACCTGGGGGTGGAAATCAATAAAGGGGACAAGTGGTGCTTGAAACCTTCTTTTCCCAACGAGCTTGGTGAGGGTGCGTATGAACCAGAGAGGTGACACATGCTGTGAGGAGATGGTGCCATGATGCCCAACAGAGAAAAGAGGAAGTTCAGTTGCGACCGCAGCTATGCAATGGAGATGAGACGAGATTTTTGTTGTCACTATCATTGTCGAGCTTCCAGGGCAGGTCCGGGACGGCGGTGAGGCATGCCGGCGGCAAGAGTGGAGTGATGCCATGGTAGTCGCATGGGTGGCGAGGGAGAGGATGTGTGGGAGGAGCAGAGATGAGATGCGTGTTTTTTTTCTTTAACGCCCATGAAACTAAGGGTGAACCTATTAAGTTCCTCACATACTAGAATATGTGCCCACCGCTGTTCGATGCATGGGACCAATGGGAACTGAAGTTCCACTACGAAGGGCATAGCGATGGATGGCCAGTGTATCATTTCCCTGCCAAAAAATGGATGATCGAGAGGTAAAAATGAGTTCAACCCAATTATTGAATGGCTAGCGAGCCCCAATAGCCTGGGAAGCCCTAGACATGTTGGATATTTCACCCAAACAGACCGCTCGACCTTATCCAGACCACCACTGCATTCACTAGATAGATGGAACTAATGATAACATTCATGCATGACTGGTGCAAGTTCTCCCGTCATTAATCGCATGACCCACGCTGAATGCGGATCTAAAGGCTCCACGTCGGCCAATCATCTATATTGGATGAGGATAACTTCGGTACTGCCAAACAATCTGGAATTTCAGTATTTGTTCATCATAGTGTGAATATTAGTATATGAAACGGTAGCAATGCTGCTCGCATGAAGAAACTTCAATGGAAATTATAAGAAGTGCCGCCTTCATGTGAGTATATGCTAGAGAAAAATTCTAAAAAGTATATGCTAGAGACAACCAACCAGATATAACAAAACACAAGCATAAACCTTTCCGCTTCTTGGAAGACGCGTCAATCAAAAGGAATAAAATGACTAAACCTCCCGTCTTCTCAAATACTTTAGAAACAAACTAGTCCTGCTCCGACCATCTTTTTTTGTGATTCATTGTCCCCATCTTATTATTGGCATTATATTTAGCTGTGTTCAAAGCAAGTGGTACTCCAATTGATACATAATTTTTCTGAACGATATGCGCCTGTCGTAAGAAGATAGATGTTTGGCATAATTGTATAAGCCAGAGCATAGACTTGCTGGCCTTAGTTCTGACTCCTGCACCTTCACCTGAATGGCTATGTACGTGCCCTCCACCTAAAGGCTGCCACTGCTTCTTTTTTTCTCAGCTTTGCTCTCACGGACACATGGATCATGGCATAGCCTTGGCGATCGAGATGCTGGCTAATATGTGGCAGGGTGGGTCAGCCTGTGCTGGCTGCCTGGATGCAAAAAAAAAAGGTGCCGGTGCCCATGCCAGTTCTCACAAAAAGCGATTGTACATAGTAGACACAACAGCTAAACAGAGTAGACACTATGGCTGTTCTAAAAAAATAGTTGTAACTAGCTTGAAATGTCCTTGCTGCCACAATGGAGCTTTGAAGCTCAGAGGCTTCAAGCTTAAAAGCTTAGAGAGACTGAGCACTAACAATTCTAGAACTGGCTATTCGATGCTGGACAGGGTGCACTACCACATCTCATATGGTCATTCTGGTGTAGTGGCATCCGAGATGTAGATTCTGGTGTGTAGTCGAATTCGAGATATAAAATAGGGCAATGATTTGTATGAGTCTGGCACACCACATGCATGCATGTTAAGCCATGACAAATCGACGCCCTAGATATATATACTAAGTACCAAACCTACAATATGACAAATGAGGTCAAGTCATTCACAAAGATTGTATTATTTGGACCAAAAGGACAAAGTTTAAGTAAAGCTCGTACCTTAAGCTCCCATGAATTTATCTTCAATTAGGAGGTCTTAGCTGTTTTTGGCTTGTGAGAAGTACATATTTTAACTGGATCTGACTCAGCATCTAGTGGCTCACCCGACACACGGAACCCCATCTATAAATTGCGACCTTCACTCTGTTCATTTCCTCACCAAGCACATCGAAACCCAGCTAGCTTGCTTAGCTAAAGCTCCCCACACACCCGATAGCCATGGCCGCTACAAACCCTTCCTACTACCAGACTGGTGTTTGCCAAGACATTAAGAAGAAAGAGCATCTCTTCCACTTATACATGAACCAGATATTTGATGGTCCGGTGTTACCAACGCCAACCAAGTCTCTGTTGTCAATCCACCAGGTCAGCTTTTTGGGTTTGGTCACACCGTTGCAAACGACTGGACCATACGTGATGGTCCGGCTGCCAATGCAAACCTTGTCGCACGTGCTCGTGGCATGCACATGGGTGCGGGCAAAGTTGACGAGAACTGGTTATTCTGTCATAATATATTGTTCACTGATACCAGGTTGGTTTCCCATCTTTTAGAGCTGTTAGCGTCCCAATTAATTACACTGCATCTATACATATTTTTTGTGCTAAAATTTTGTGATTTTGACTTCACTTACTAGGTTTAAGGGGTCCAGCCTTAAGGTTCTTGGAGATTTTGTAGGAAACAATAGTGAATGGGCAATTGTAGGTGGGAGTGGAGAGTTTGCATATGCACAAGGTGTAGTGGTCGCCAAGTAAGCCAAACTGTACCACCTACGCCCGGGCGGACGTGGGAGCTTCGTATCAGTGCTTTCTGTCTGTGCATCCCCAAAGCGGTGAGATACATTTACCAGTAATTAGTTTCCTATATTAAGTCCGCTTATATTGTTAAAAATCGCATCTCATCTAATTACATGGATTTACATAAATAAAAAAAATTACGATATTCTATGTCGCTTGATCACCTATACCCAGATCCCAGTGACAAAGATGGGACCTTGGGGTGGGGATGGTGGGACATCCTTTGACATCACGGAGCTGCCTTGTTCTCTTCAAACTGTGACAATTAGATGTGGGGACGTGATTAACTCGGTTATGTTTTCCTACACTGACCAAACTGGCCAGAAGAAAACTGCTGGACCATGGGGTGGTGATGGTGCACTTACTGCAACGGTGAGTTATTTCTAATATTCCACTGTAATTTCTGTATTTTTTTCTGTGGTATAACTTACATCTCATACCCAATACATCCGCTCCCTTCCAGATCACACTTGCTCCTTCCGAGTTTATAAAGCAAGTTCTTGGAACTACCGGTGCAGTTGGAGGAGAGACAATTGTTACATCACTTACCTTGGTCAGCAGTGTTACAACATATGGGCCTTTTGGAAAAGCAAACGGTACCCCTTTTAGCAGCGAGGTTCCAGATGGTAACAACATTGGGGGATTCTATGCACGTGCTGGGGGGTCTGTCAATGCACTTGGCATTTACGCGTGCCCAATTTAGCACAATGCATGTGTTAAGTTGCTTCAGAATCTTCTTGCCCCGGTCAACGCCTCGCTCATTGCAACAGTTAATAAGCAGAAGGACAAGGGTCTTCCTTGTCGTGATCTCGTGTACTATTTATTTTCCTTTTTATTGTGCGTGCCTTTTGCTACTGTCTACATGTACTTGCTTGAAAATGAAATGATGTACTAAGAGCTTGATGACTTGCCTCTTTGTTCTATAATATATATATATAAACCGAGCTTATTTTGTGTACTTCTCTCTCTTATTTGTGTGCTATTCCTACACGACAAGGCTAAATAATATTTCATAGCTACAATTTTGCAACACAATTAGATACATTGCAATTCGTAGTTCTGCATATGTCAAGTAAAAGTAGAATAATGATTTATGAAAAATCATATACGTGAGTTGTAAAAATACCTTTAGAAAAATAATAGATTTTGGGTCTTGAAATATGACAAAAACACTTTAGCATGCATAAGTGGCCAAATCCACGATATTGGGATATGTGGGTATTAGTGGCAAAAATAGCTTAAATAGTAACATTACTACATTTCAAGGAGGCAAGGACTTGATCATCAATATGGATACAATTCTCCTTCTGTCAACTTGTTATTCTAGATCCTCGAAAGCAAATGGTTCATGGAGAGATTAAAATTAATTAAGTTGTTAGTCATAAGAACAAACATAACAACCTAGGTGAGCCTTAACCAAAGAAAAGAGTTTGTAATTAATACTAAAGATCTAAATATCATGTAAATATCTTGAAAAGAGCTCAAGTCCCCTTCTTTCCTCAACAAATACATCATGGTGATATACAGTGAAAGAGCTTGAAGCCTGATGTTGGGCGGGCCGGCTGGCAAAACAGAAGACAATAGCATGTGAGCTGGTATTCGAAGGCCCAAGAATAAATGTATAGACTACAATTCCAAAAGTTTGGCGGGCCATGGCCCATTTGGCCTTGATGTAGCTCCTCCCTTATGTGATATACTATGCTTATTATTCCTTATATTCCTGCTTCTTTTACCTAGTCGATAAGAAAATAACACAAATATTTCCATCGCATCATTCATCTCTTTCTAGTTCTTGTTTTAAGATTCACCATCTAGAGCATGAGCTAGATCTCTCAAAGCTAGCACGTCCCACTTGCATTCCAAGGGGATAATTCTAACTCCCTCTTATATCCACATATAGAGAGGCTAGATCAAAGCTAGTACTGTTGGTGTGATTGTCAAGTGAACTCAGTGGTCACTGCTTGGTAATCGGCTTCCGTGAGTGACAATTTGCTGCATTCACAATCCGGCTTCAGTCGATGGTTTGCATGCCAGAATTAAGCAGCAGTGCTCTTCTTCTCAAGTATTTATTTACTACAAGTGTTTTTATTATGTTTATTTACAGAACTGCCTCCTTTAATCAGTTAGTAGGCCTCCCCGATGGCTGCTGCTCAGGGAATGACTTGTGATTGCTTCTACAACTGTATTGTGCTGCAGTAACTCTCGAGTCGAGTCAAGCATTGCTGACTCACATCCCAGTCCACGCCGAGACGATCTGATCTGTATTTGGGTGTGTACTACTAGGTCACGTCATGGTTGTTATTGGCTTCTTGGCGTCTACGTGCGTGATGTGAATTAAGTCATCTCCTTGAGCATCTGCCAGGTTTGACTTCTTGGCGTCGAGTCGATTCGAGCATTACTGAATCACAACCCAGGCCATGACGATCTGATCCGGATCCGGTCTTCTGCAGGTCCTTTGGGTGTGTACTACAAGGTTAGCGGCAGTGTTGTAGATATCTGAATAACTTGCTGGCTGCTTAGGAGGTCCTCTGTTTTTTATACACTAGTGTTATTAGTAATACCCTTCGCACATGATTCATGTTTGCCTGCTAGCTATGCCTGTACTAGTTATACTAGCTACGTTTGACGACTTCCTGCCTCAATTGTTAGGTAACTAGCTTAATTAGCATCCACTTATGTACTCGCGTGCATGCCTGGGTGGAATTAATATCAGTTAATTCGTACGTTACAAACTTAGTTATTACTACCTCTGTAACTTTTTATAAGACGTTTTTAGAGTCTATGTCAGTGTCAAGAAAACGTCTTATATTAAGTTGCAGAGGGAGCATCATTTATTTTCCTTTCACATGCTGTGCCATGTTTGTATACTACTATTATTTCATCATGCTCTCATGCTTGTGCGTTGGGTAGCTTAGCCTAGCACATGTTGTTTACTGAAGCTGTTAGCATAACCACAACTAGACTAGATTATTATTCTCTTTGCCAATCTTGAAATCTATCGTGCCATTGGTTAGTTTGTCATCAATTTCAGAAATATATTTGAAATATTTTGCTTGTGTGGAATGTTGTTCTGATGCAGGAGTGGGAGTGTCATACACTAACTATCAGTAGCGTACAGACTAATTTGAACTGGGACTGAACAGTCACAAAATCATTAAGGGAGACTTACAGCTGATTGCTTAGCCAATCGCCAAACTGAGATGAATATTTTTTCACTTTTGCTTTGGCGAAAATGTTTGGCCGCAGAAGAAAAACCTTTTGGCATGCTGAGGTGAGTTTTGCTTGGCTGTTGTAGATTTGAACCGAACGGTGGTCTATTTCATGAGCTGTTTTAGCAGCACAAAGTTTCTTTGTAGCTCGTCCTACATGGAACCTCTTTTAGCAGTGGTAATGTTGCTGTTCAGAACTGACTCTATTTCACTGTTGAGTAGTGCAGCAGTAGAACGGACGATGTGATTGAGAATTATAGTTTCTGGCCAGGCGAGTTCAGGCCTAGGTAAACAGCTTCAGTTTATGGTTTGCATACAGAAATTAAGCAAGGGTAAACGGCTTCTTGCCAAGTATTTCTGTAGTGTTTATTATTTTTGCAGTCTTCTGTAGCCAGTGAGCGCTCTGCTTCTGTAGTATTGTTGTAATGCTCCACAAAATCGCCGTCACCATCGCCCTGGGATGTGGGAGGCTGTCACCGGAGACCATTGCCACCCAAGAGGCCTGTGCCTCTGCTATGCCTGTACTAGTAGCTAATTAATGTCAGACAGTATCCTTGTTTCTGGCCAGTTAATTAACCTGAAGCGCCTCCTGCTCTGTTGGTTACTTAATTAGCATCCACTTCTGTAGAGTAGATCAAATTATATGCATGCATGTGGATCATGGTTTTAAATAGCGCGCTATAACATTTATAGAAGGTCTTGCGCTATGAGATTTTTGTGCAAATAAATGAACAAACATTTTAAATAGCGCGCTATAGCTTTGCTATGGTCCGCTATAGCATTTAGAAGAGGTCCGTCGCTAAGAGACTTAGCATGCTATTTAAAACTATGATGTGGATACCGTTTCTGGTCAACAGCAGCCAGTAGTTGCTTGCTAATCTGATTAGTTCTCTAACAATGCTGCTTTCCTGTGGACATTATGTAAATGGAGTGTTGTGCAGGTGCTTTGACAAGAGGATGGTTATCCCTGCCCGTGTGATCAGGAGAAGGAAAGTGTTTTTCGGTGTCACTGGAAGAGAAAGGTTTCGCCGGTGAAGGCGAGGAAGAAATCCAACATGTACACCAATCCGGTCATGATTCGCTGTCACAGATTTGAGCTGTTTCAGAAGTGGGATGTTGTTGTTTGAGAGCTGCAGCTAGAACTGGCTTGGTTTCATTCTGAATAATGCAGTAGTGGCCTAAATGCTGGGCACAGGACACATCCCAAGAGCCATGCATTTGCGCATTTTACTATTCCAATATCTTACGCTTCTTTATCTTTTGACATCAATATCTTACACTTTTTGGTACACCTATTTAGCAATTGCCTTTCTATTGTAAGGCTTGAATGGGTCATTATTACGTTGGACTGGGTATACTCTTCGTCATGCAGTTGTCGTCGCCCAATTACAAAGTTATCCACGATATTTTTTCCAGTAAACCATGTGCTCACTTGTATGTTGTATCCAAGTAGCTCTACTATGTCACACAGTTTTGCTGTGCACTCACATGATAAAGAAATGTTAACAGATCTTGAATGCATGCTTAACCGTTGACACCTTACCTAGATCTAAAAAGATCCTAACAAAGATTGCAGTATATATAAGTCAGGCCTATATCTACTCGATCACCTTACTTGCCCTAGCTAGGATACAAAAGTGAGTGTTACATATGAGAGGTTTCAAATTTATTTTATGCTCTACTCCGTTTCTGTCTGTTTGAAATATTGGAGAAAAACAAAAAAAACATAGTAAATCTCTAGCTTCGCTTCCGTCGCCTCCCCTTTCTACATCATACGTCTCCCATGGAAACACCAACAGAGAAAAAAGCCGAATTCAGCCCACAGAACAAACCAAAAATATCTAAATCACCGCCATGCTTTGCCCGTGGTCAGTCGTGTGCCCATCCTATGATCGAGTCCTCCCATCTCACCTTGCCCCCACCATTTATCTGGCCTCCCAACTCACAGCCATAGTTATTCTGATCATGCGACGTCTCCCGCTACGCCCCAGCTTGCTACCATGTTCATCCCGGTAACGCCGCGTCCCCCTGCTGTCCTTGCCGAAACAAGAAAAAATACTTCACCAAAACTTCAAATTAACCTGGAATTTCCTAGGAGAGCCTGCATCTGTGGAACTGTAAATTTGACCCAAATTATATGGACAGTTGCAGTCTGTTGTGGTCCACGCTTGTTTGGCGAGGTCTTATGGTGCACTTTGGTGAGTTTCTGGTTTATCACTGTGTATTTGTTGTCCAGATGAATTTGGAGTTTTCATTCCAATCCAATTAACACTTGTAATTATGTGTAAATAAGTATGATTTTTGCTTATTTCGATGGTAATCTTGACTATTGAGGTCACATTTTCATAGTGGTAGAATAGATAAGTTTCAGGCGCCACAAAAATAAATATACTCAGACCCTCTTCCCTTTTTGAATTTACTTGCAGTTGATTCTCAAAAGTGGCATGAACCAAAAACGTGGCTCAAAAAAGTGCTCAGGGTGTTGAATGTTTTCAATCCAAAGTCGTATGCAAAATTTACGGCCAAGGCAATGCGGCCCAATCACTAATGAAATGTTTCAACTGGCACCAGACACCCATATAGCTCATGTCTTATACATGCCATATAATAGTAGTACGGTTTCACATTAGTACTTGTGTATCCAAGGAATAGTAATCTGTCCATAAGCAATAATGTGGATAGGCTTGATGCAACGGTAGCAGCAGGAATAATGTGTACAGGCAATTCTTCTACAATCCTCATCCTCTAGTACCCCGAACGACCTTTTTCGCCTCACAAATGTAAGTTCAACGACAAGTTGAATTTAACTTATAATTATATGTGAACTTGTGTAAATGAGTATTTTGGTTCTTTCAGTGGTGATATTGGTTTTATCTTTCCACCATGGAAGAATTAATAGGCCCTTTTCCGCAGAGAGCGAAAAATGCTAAATTCAGTCCATTTACAAATCTATTCAGTTTGTCTAAGTGTGGACCATTCCTTTCATTATTTTTCTACATTTTACAATAAAGATATCTCTCTTCTTTCTCTCTCTCCTCCCTCTCTCCTCTCCTCTCTCTCTCTCTCCTCTCTCTCTCTCTCTCTCTCCCTCTCCTCTCTCTCTCTCCCTCTCCTCTCTCTCTCTGTCTCTGATCTATCAAACATACCCCAGTCAATCTAGCCAGATGAAACATAGAGATAGAGAAGAATCAAGTAAGAGTGCTGCTATGCACACGATGCATGTTGGACGATTGCTGGACGACAGTGCACATCAGACCATCCATGCAACGGACTAGCTGCAATACAGCCAATGGATTAACATATCGTGTGAATCGTCCAACAGGCATCGCTTTGTGAAGTAGTTTCGATCAAGTAATGCCAGCTCTCATGTTTCACACGCCTTTCATGATGCAATGGACTTGGAGTGATGGTACATAGGAGAGAACTGGCATACCATGTATACTAAGTGCGGCTTCAAGATTTCTGCTTGGAAGTTGGAAACTAACCTAAACATGCAAGTAGGATGATCACATGACTGTTGTATTCAGTCACATGATTAAATAAACATTTCTTGAATGACTTGCTCAACACATATCCCATGCTAACAATTTATTTTTCCTTCCTAAAAGGAGCTATTGACAAAGACAAGACGCATAGAAGTTCTATATATACTCCACTATCTTGGGATGTCAATGCGAGTGTGATATGAATTAGGATTTCCTCTCCTCTCAATCCGTCGTAGGCCCATCTAAAATATTGGAGGAAAACAACTACATGTACGTTCTCCTCGCTCTTCAGTGGTACGAGTCCATTCGCCTCACCACTCACCCTGTGTAGCGGGAGCCTGTGTCTACATCATTGGGGGTTGGGTCAACATCATCGCAATCCGAAGTCAAGACGGATGTTCACGGTCATGACCGTCTAGGCTTTAACTATCAACAAGGTTATGGGAAGACCTTCCACACCTTGGCCACAAAAGGAGCAAAGAGGCGCAACGTGCAAAAGTCTTAAGAGGAAGACATACATGCTCTGAGATCTGTGTTGCCACATGAGGTTTGAAGGATAGTTTGATGAAGAAATGTAGCAGTATCAAGGTTTTGGTTACCGGTCGAAATTTCAAGATTTCCCATGGTTACCGCTATTTCCGTGCCCCTCAGTAAATCGTCATACCGAGCAAAAAATACCATTTTTTGGATTTTTTGAATTTAAACACTCAATTTACAGTAAAGTACGTAGGATCTAATTAATGCCATGAGAGTTGGTTCTGGCGTGTTGGTAGCAACCTAGTTCCTGTTTTGAGAGGTCTCTGATTCGAATATTCGTTCATTCACTTATTTGAATTCAAAATTCAACTATAAAATTCGCTCAAAATATTCACGGTATTTCTCGGTAACCGTGGTAACCACATTACCAGTCCCCCTAGGTAAAATTGCCTCATTCAGTAACCAAAACCTTGAGCACATAGGATTGTTTTTCGGAATTTTAGTGCATTAAATTTCAGAGAGTCTGGTTAATATATTTCAGAATCCCACACCCAGATAGTCCCGCACGCACGTGTAATAAGTGATTTCTTTGTCAAAGCACTCGAAGAAAAAAGGCCTCTCTGCTGTTCCCCACGCAACAGATCCCAGCCCTTGCCACGGGACGCGTAGGTTGTTGCGCGCGGCAGGAGAGCTCGAGCAGGCCGCCGGCGCAACTCCGGCCGTCTGCAATTAGGAGTTCCTTCCATCCATCAGCATGGCAGAGCAGAGCAGAGGTCCTGCGGCTGCAACTAGCAGGGTATTCATCCAGTCTCTGTGAGTCAATTAGTGCTCGTTCCTGGAGTAAATAGTACTTTACCTGTACTTGTATGGATATATTGCTAGCTGGATTTGTGTGCGTTGAAAAGTAGATTAAATGCCGAAAATGCCTTTCTGAGCACGAGCTCAGATGCTTGCGTTATCTCCGCGGTTCGTTAGCGACAAGATTCGAGAACGGAGCTGTATTCCACCAGCGTATTCTCCGGGAGTATTTGATTTCCTGCGACACGCACGGCCCACCTCTGCAACGAATTTAATGCTGGCTGACTGAAAAGAACAGACGGCGACTCACGTTCTGGGCCATGATGTTAACCATTCTGGGCCGGCACATTTATATATTTCACTCACCCACGCCAGCCGTACCCATTGCCCTTTTTTTTGCCAGGAAAAAAATATGATCGAACCTACCAACGAGGCCACACCAGCCGCACCCATTGCCTTCTTCTACAATCTTCCTATCCCCTTGTCTGAATGATATTTTGTCCGCCGAGTTTTTGTTGTCTGCCTGGAGTACTGCTTCAGCACAAACTTTTGTAGGCTACCTCAGTTCTCTCCCGGGTCTGTGTGTTTGAAATTCAAACTTTCAAACTGTCTGCAAGCCTTATCTTGCGTTTACTATACAAGTAAAAATGGGATCAAACTTTCGAATGCCCAAGCCATGCAGGCAGACTTAAGTTGAACTAGACAGGATGTTGTCAGGTAATTATTTGTTTTGCCTTAATGCAAAATTTTGGACGGCGCAGCTAGCTCCGAAACCACACCACCCCTCCCGGCCTCCCAGTCCATCTTAACTCAATCACAAGTCCAAAACACTTTTAAATATTATTGTATAATTTTAATCTAGTTTCCGGATACAAATAGAACACTGGAATTTTTGTTACACTATAACAGATCAAGGTGGTCACTAAGAGCATCTCCAGCCGTTGGTCCCCCAGTGGGCGTCTAAAATCGCCGCCTGGGGACGAGCCGGCGCAAAAAAGGGCCTGAGGCGAAGTTGGTTTCAGTCGCCCTGTGGCCGCCCAGACAAGCATAATTTTTATATAAAAAAACATTCGGCGAATTCATTTAAACACGGCCAAATTTCGGCCAAATTTGGCGTATATTGACATGTTCGGCGGTACATAGCAAATATAATTAAAACAAAAAATCGCTGAACGCCGAGTAGTCGCCGTCGTCGCCGCCGTCGTCGTCGTCGGCCTTCTCCTCCTTGACGCGGCCGTCGCACCACAGGTGGCGCCCCTCGCTGTTCTTCGTGCCGCCCATCACCGGCGCCCTGTTGGTGGACGCCAGCCTCAGCTGCTGACGGCGCTCGAAGTACGCCGCCCAAGCCGCGTGGTTGCCGGGCTGCCGGCAGCGTACTGGGGGAGGGCGCGCTGCTCGTCGGTGAGGGAGGCGCGCACGATCTCCACCTCGTCGGGGAAGTAGTGAGGGCGCGCCTCGGCGTCGGGCAACAGGGGAATGGGCACTCCCCCGTTGCTGAGCCTCCACCCCGTCGGCCCGGCGCTGCAAACCGGCGGGCGCCGGATAAAGTTATTCGAACAGAGCCACGACTCCTGTTCACGGAGCGAGCGGCGGCCGAAGCCGTTGGCCGCCGCCTCGTCGCCTGGGAAACGCTCGGCCATCGGAATGGGGAGAGGGAGAGGGAGGGCTTGGCGGCGTACGCACGGGAGAGGGAGGGCTCGGCGGCGGCGCACGGGAGAGGGAGAGCTCGGTAGCTAGGGCTGGTGTGGCCAAAGGCGAGCGAGGCCACCGGCTTATATAGCCACGTCGTGCCCGTGTGTACGCGTGCGCGGGAGGGGAGGCGTCGGGGCGCCGCCCCGTGACGCGCCGTCCATGAGGAATCAATGACAAGGCTGACCGACAGCAGCCTTGCCATTGATTCTCCGCGGGAAACCGAGGCATTAGGGGAAGACGAGGCGCGGTGTCGCTGACGCGGCTGGTCCGCGTCTCTTTCGCGCCAAAACCGCTCGCTGGTTTGGCCTGGGTCCGCGGGTGCTGATTTCGGCCCAGGCCGGCGAAAATCGGGCTCCTGTGGCGCGACTGGGCCGTTTTTTCGGCGCCGGCGCCAAAAAATCGCCTGAGGAGGCCTTTCTGGGGGCGCGGCTGGAGATGCTCTAACATTTGCTCAACACAACATCAGCAAACTATGGGTACGTAATCTACACACGAAACAAACACGGACGGGAAAAACCCAGAACAAATGTTTCGACATTCCAACATATAATTTTTCAGTCTCGAACAAATGTTATAATCAGGGCTCGTACTGCAACAAGGCGCCCACTGGGCCAGCATCAAATCACACTACAGTTACAACAATTGCAATCACAAATGTAATCTCTCTAAACAAACGCCAGCCTCATAGTTCTAATGGCACTAGCCTCACACTTAAGAAAAAGAAAACTAGCTTTTTTGACATCACAACACAGCGCATTAGAAACAGGGCAATCTCATTTCCATTGTCTTCGTGCAAGTGTTCTTCCGATGCTCTCCAACACAATAATTCTTTGATCGTCTTGGCTTTCTTGGCAGTTTCGGAACGTCGCCCGTGTCGGGCAAGTTGTTCTCTACACCGGCTTCCCCCTGTGAAACATTATATGTTGTTTAACATTCCTATGATTTTCAGGGGTATAACAAAACGACAACATTCCTGACTGTACTTACCGAGCACCCACATACGATTTTCTTGCATGCATTTGTTCCCTCCACATTCAATCTGCTCTTCCATGTCTTATTACAAAACATTTCTCCAGGAATATAAGTTGTAGGAATCAAAAGCTCTCCGAGCGAGTAAAAGCTTGTACCTAAAGTCGGCACACTCACAGTTTCTGAAGGGGTCTCTGCATAGCCCCTCACACCCCTCACATAGGAGGGGCATGGTGTCCTGCTAGGGGCTGATGCACCTATCCTATACACAGGCCAAAGGCCATGTATCAGAAATTCTTGCCACATATATTAATACTTATAGGAAACCGTTTTATCTTCAGCCACCAAATTACTCTGAAATTTCATTGCTGGTAGCATTCCCTCAATTCTGAAGTATTAACCGAGAATTGCATCAGGTTCAACGTTTTGATTTTCTATCTCCTGTATTGATAATTAAACGTCAAACATTCCCATCTGTCTTACATAATAGAATCCACTATTCACTACACGTCTTCATGATCATGGATAACTTCTCTCTCGAAAATTAAACGCTGCATCCATACCAGTTCAGACTACGGGATTTAAATCTGACAATCCATTGCTAATTATTATCACACTATAATTCCACAGGCCATGTCCGAGGAAGTCTAGCCACATATATTACAACTTACAGCAGACCGGCTTATCTTCAGCAATCAAATTACTAATAAAGTTCATTACAGGTAGCACTTACGCACTTCTGAAGATTAACAGAAAATTGCATCAAATTCAAAATTTTACTTCTCTATTTTCTGTGTCGATAATTAAACGCCAGACATTCCCAACTGTCTTACAAAATATGAACGCCCTATTCACTATACGTGTCCATGAGTCCATGACCATGGTTAAATTCTCTCTAAAAAGTTTAAACACTGCATCCAGACCAGTTTACTAGGGGTTCTACGTCTGATAATCCATTTCACACTACCATGACCACCAGAACTCAGTCTAATAAATTTACCAGATTCCCAAACCTATTCATGCAAACCTGCTCCATGCCAGCGAAAAATTGAAAACTACACACTGACATTAATGGGGACGCACCTCTTAGCCCAATCAGATGCCTGCAGGTTCATCTTCCCCGTGGACAATTCCGATGCCTGCGGCGAGGCCTTCCGCCTCACGTCTCATCCCTGTGCTGCACATCTCTGCAACCATGCCATTATACCACGACACATACATCAAAACACCAGCACTAACGGGTCTGCTGATCACCGACCAACCTATACCATAGCTAACATGGCTATATTATTGTCATCATCGACGATCTGTGTTTTCCTACATCAGGCTAAATGCAAATACTGTATAGGGTTAGCGCAGGATCATACACTGATTATCCATACACCAACAAACTCACACAGATTGCTCACAAAACAATCGACATCCCTAACCGGTTTCTCAAATGAGGTCACCCACGAAGGACAACGGGCTGCTGCCCCAATCCCAACCATGCAATAAAAATTCCAACACTCAGTACTAATACATCTGATCAGCAACTCATCAATGCACCACACATGTGCTTTGCTAACCAGAAAACAGTTTTTGCCTGCTGCCCTGCATATCTCTCATCCATCTACTTATACCGGGATGCAGACATTGAAACTCCAGCTCCAACGGATCAGACATATCATATTATTGTCATCATCGACGACATGTGTTCTCCTACACCAGACTAATTGCAAATCCTGTCTGGGATAACACAGGTGTAGACTGATTATTCATACACCCACATACTCACATATCCATCTGGACTAAATTCTAAATTCCCCGGACGTATCGTATGACATCCACAAAAATAGTTCCACTGCAGGACAAACCACACGACACACATTGCATTGCTCACAAATTCAGTTCAAACATCGTCGCTCGATTTATTAAAACCAAAGCAGGAAATCACAGAAAGGGATTCTTCATCAGCAGGTCGTACCTCTTAGTCGAGCGAGGAGCCTACTTGTTCATCTTCCCGATGGATAGTTCGGATGCCTGCGGCGACGACTCCCGCCGCCCATCCTGGCCTAGTTTTTTTTTTTGAGAGAATCCTGGCCTTGTTGGCCCTCGCAGATGTGCCCGCACGCTCCACCGGCTGGCTCCACCTCCCCCGTACGGCCGCACCCACCATCGATGCGGCGGCGTCGCGCACTACCAGATTCAGCGGCGGTGCCCTTTCA
This sequence comes from Aegilops bicornis, assembly GCA_021605145.1. NCBI lineage: Eukaryota > Viridiplantae > Streptophyta > Magnoliopsida > Poales > Poaceae > Aegilops > Aegilops bicornis. Next base: position 3,619,456 of record CM038669.1, read on the forward strand.
TCCACCTCCTCTATCAGGGGGAATCTAGATCCAAGCAAGGACACAACGAAAATGGCAGCATAATCAGACAAACGATTAACCAAACGCAACACACCCCAGAGGAAACATGGATTATGCTCTGCTAACCTGCTTATCGGCAGCATTAGAAACTCCATTGCCGACGAAATCGGGAGCGCCGCCTTTGCTCGAACTCATTATCTGGAACAACGGCCCAAGTGTCCTCCGTGCAGACGAGAAATCACCCAACACTACAGCCGCTCCTAAATTAATTCTACACACCAACCCTCGACGGAAAGCTACGTTCCTGTTCCACGGACCAACATCCTCACCGACGAACTGATCCACGGCTCGGGAAAACATCGAACGGAGTCCGTCGCAAACAACGGACGGAGTACGTTGACGCGGCCCACGTGACATGACAACCGCGTACGTATCTGACAGACCGTGTCATTTTTCAACTCTCCCGTATTCCACCACAAACCCATATGGCACAGATCCCCACCCTATACGCAACGTCGTAAATAACGAGCACATATGTGCTCGTGACCAGAAACTCTACGTCCATGAAATGCTCCGTTTGCAGGTTCGGAGACTACTTTGATCTGAGAATTTCTCTGACTTGCGAAATTCCAGTGGAATAAGAAGTGATAGTTCCCTCTCTTAGAAAGGTGACTGGCGTGAGAGAATGAATTTTCAGGACCCGGAGACCTAGACTCCCGCTTATCTGAGCGTCCACCAAGAATACTAAACTTTGAGATTTGTGCCCTGTCTTGGCCCCCAGTTGCATTAGCAGGCCTGTGTGAGCAGTAATTATGCAAGCAGAAATTTCTCGTACAACGAGCCTCACCCGGCCACTGCAGCTGCTGACACGAGAGAAAGACAAAGATGGAAACCCAAGAGAGAAGCTGCATGTGATATTTATAGAAAGAAAAATGTTTATTACGAAATCTAAAGAGAGAGATAGGATATGACTGTAAGAGAGAAGTCATCTTTTTTAGAGAAGTGAGAGAAAGAACGTTTTTTACTCAAGTGGGAAAGAGAACCTGTGTGAGAGGGAGAGGTTATTTCTTCGTAAAAAATACTTTTGTCTGCAAGTGGGAGTACTTTGTTATACTGTGAGAGAGTTTCGCTGGTGCATGCAGAATCTGCATGCGAGACATGGCGTGAGGAAGAGAGATGAAATGAGATGTGACTTGTCTTGTCAAACGACACTAGCCTGCACCGCTGTCGGAGCTGAGTACCTCTATTAAAATCGTGAAATGGCCTGGACATGCATGCTTCCACTGCAAATACTCTGTGGTTTGTTAGAACAGAGCACGAATCTTGACGATGCTCGACGCACAGGATAACCGAGGGTCGGGACTCCTGGGTGCTACCACACCTTTTCGTTAGAAGATACCCCTAAGCTGTAGGAACCTTATACACTACAGAATTTCCAGCAAACTTGTCCATCCCTTATGTTGTTTATTTTTTTTTTTTGCTTCATTTTCTGGTAAACTCTCAAGTTATTCTAGTTCTGTTTTTTCTTAGTATTCTTTTTTTTCTATATTATTTCCATATTTTCGTTTTTTTCCCTATGTCCATATTGATTTTCCGAATTCATTTTACCGATTGTCGAAGGAAGCTCTATGTTACTGATGCAAAATAGAGGACCCGACTCCTGAAGTCCTGATCGGACAGACCTTTTCTATTTAGCTCGTGCCATCTACTTAAATTGGAATGAAGAATCAACAAAGTCAGATGGCAGAACCATGGCCATCATGTTCATCATCATCTCATGGAAAAAGAAGCGACCACGCTCTCCTAATGACGGTGCCACAAGTTCACAAGGCTGTACCGAGAACAACACAAGCCTTGGTTTGCTACTTTCTATTTCTAGTTTATTCTCCTCTATTAGAGTAAATTAGACGCTCGTCACTAAACTTGCTCAAGTGTGTCAAATAGGTCACCGTTCTCTTAACTTTCACATTTAGTTCAAAATTAAATCAGGTGGGTTACCACGTATCGGCACCAGCACAACGCATCACAGAGACGACTATGAGTCAGTGTTATTATGCATGTAAACCGCTTATGTTGTCTCTTTTTCTTCTTTTTCAACATTCAGGCTTCATAAAGTCTGAAACTCATATGATGTATGTTGTAGTTATTCATTTATTTATTTACTCCTAGAAAATTGGTTTCGTAGCAGAAAATGGCCAGCTGCAACAAGTCAAGAGAGGCTTCATTTTTTTATAGAGATTGCTGAAAGAAAATGTTATAGGTCAGGTCATCATCTACTACAGACGCTCTCTCTCGTTCGCTTCCATTCCTTCGAGGACAATGCAGGTAGCAGAGGGCAGATTGCCGTAGTTGATGTACCTGGAAACAGAGTTGCATCACCACCGTTGGCACCTCCCATGGTTGCCACTGGTGTGATCGATCGTCCGTAGTCGCGGCTGTTGTTATGAGATTTATAATGCCAGTTGATTAGCTTCTATGGTGAGGGGAATTAACAAAATTAGGTACAGAGAGGAACTAACAATGGACTATAGGCGTCCTGTGCTTCTATAGACCTGTTTCTTTACAGAACAGCCTCCTGTAGTCAGTGGGTCGGTCAGTCCTCTCCTTCTACAGCCTTGTTTCCCTGCTATTCCTGAACCAACGTTTAACTTACATTAGACTAGGTGTGATTGAGATTTATAGTTTGATTACTTGTGGCTTTATAGTATTGCCTTGTTTGTAATGCTCCACAAATTAGCCGTTATCGTCGCTGTGGGAAGGAGCCACCAGAGATGGCCACCCGAGAGGAGAGCCCTGTTTCTCTACTAGAAGCTACTTAACGTCAGGTTGTGGCCTGTTTGTTCAATTAATTGTCCTGAAGCACCAGCAGTGTCAGCTCCTGTTTAACCACCTTTTCTAGTCTGTTTAGTTATCAACTTTTGTAGAGTAGATGTCAGACATTGCACGCATGTGGATACTGTTTAGCTAACTAGCATGATAGACTTGATTTATCATATTATGAGTGTCATCGATGTCTGAAATACACTTGTTCCATTTGGGGTGTTTGGAATGTTTCTCCTTATGATGCAGGAAAGGGGAATTGTGTTTGCTTCAAATAATGTACTAGGTAGTGTCATGATTATTATCGGCTTTGGTGAACTTTTAAAAAAACTGTTCAGATATTTTGTAGTGCGGCTGAATTATCTCCTTCACCATTCCCCCAAATTTGGTACTAGTTAGGATACTCTGTCCATAGCAAAAGATGCTAAGGAAGATGGTGGCATGTTAGGTAATTAATTAACCAGCTGAGAGAGATGCATTCTTATCTTCAGTGGTCTAAACTTTGGAGGAATGATGTGTAAATTTCACATTCACCATGTGTGTAAATTTCAACCCCGCCGCCATTCCTTAGACAAAGACATTACACCAGTTTCCTTTCTTCGGAAGACAGTTGCATGCAGTGGATGTTCCGCAAATCTGTTGTATCATTCATAATTCCAGCCTCATTTGATGGTCCTCCTATACAGTTTAGGCTAATCTCAATCCTGTTTCCCTCAGTTGATGCAAGAGGTATATATCTCTGTCAACATTTGTTGCATTCTCCACAAACCAAACACAAGGATTCTATTCACTCTGTTCATAGCCAAACTTCCTAGGAAAGGGATAGATATCTAAACATGCAAGTTAAGTGTTCACATGCATGATTCTCTTGTGTACTCAATGGGCCAAATGATTTGATAAATGTTTCCCGGATGGTTGTTCACACCTAGCAGATGATTCTATAGCACACTTCGATTTCATAACAAGGGATGTATGGGAGTCTATATATTCTACCCTTGGATACCGAATTAAGTGAGGGGGGATATGAATACAAATTTGTGTATCTGTTTATCTAACTTCATATCGTCTGAAATATTCGAGGAAAACAAAAATACCATGGTAACATTTACTGACTGTAAATCTATATTGGTTGGTGATATTGAAAATAGAGTGTTGTCGGTGGTTCCAACTATTGTTCTCTTAGATACTCACATTGAAAAGCTTTTCTTAATTCCAGATCCCAATGCCGGGCGTGGTTTGCAGTCTCGAGAGCGGATTGTTCCAAAGGTAAAAACTTCCTTTCCCGATGTCTACTTACTGCTTCATGTTTTGTCATCATAACTAAAACTTGCACAATATTTTATAGGAATAGAAGCTCTCCAACATTATTTGTGTGACAAAATCAAGCCTGTAATGCTCCTTTTTTCCTGACTTGCAGTTACACAAGCACCGCACTTTGAACTTCTAAGGGCACACACGCGATGCAAAGTGCATTCAAGTGAGTCTCAAAATAGAGGAGAGCTAGCGATGATGATTCTTTTACAACTCATTCTCTCAAATGGAAAATCCCTCTACAATATGCTTCATGGAAAATTAGCTGCACAACAGGCACTCATGTGAACATTTGTGTTCTCAAATGCAAAAGGCAAAAATATGAAAGAAATCAGTACCGAGTAATTCTTATACAACAACGAAAAAAGATTCTCTATAGCACTCACAGTAGAAAAAACATGTGCATCGTACATGCTCTAGCAGAATCATGCCTCCCCAACATTTGCATTCAGGGAAATAGATAAATGTGCTTCACAAGATGTTACCACACCACGTTTACTTCCAGCCTCCTCACGATTGAAAAGAAGTTTTTGGTAAGGAGGGAGTACTTCACAAGATATTACCACACCACGTTGTTCTGTTTCAGAATAGTAGCACTCCCGTGACACATAGATTATTACAGTTTCGTGCAGTGGAGACTTGTCAGGTCAAGAGACTTGCTTTAGAGCCTTCCTCAAACTAATTGTTTGCTTCACAATGACAAATGGTTTGAATTTATACAGTGAAAATCATTAGCTATTACCCCCTCCTATGTGTACTAAATCTGCAACAATTAATATAGATAGGAGGGAGTAGTAATTTACCTATAGAAACTTCCATTTTCTCAATTGTTCTCGTCTAGGTTTCTTTGCTATGGTATGCTAACATAAAAGGGGGGTTAACTTAGCTAAAGTTAGTCGATTCTCATTTCACACATTCTTTTTCACGAACACGCACCAGTATAGAGGAGCTCAGCAAAAAACACAAAAAGCAAGTTAGGCTAAATAAAACTGAAGAGGGAAGGAAACGACATGCTACTCTACTGAACTTTAACTACTCTCTGCTCTTACTTTGTAGTGGGGTGATGGTACGCATGACTGCAACGTACATTAACAAGCAATCAAAACTAAATACCAGTAGAATACCCACATGATTGAAAAGAGTTCAATTTGCAAGTTATGTTGTTAACTAGAATTAGTTGGTATCTGCAAAACACAAAAAATGCTTCCGGAATGACTTAATCAACCGAGAGGGCCGGGATACCGACCCAACCGAACAGTGCACATCTCCCACGAGGAGCACGTCCATATAAAGTAGGGCTGGCTGGGTTGCACCCACAGAAACCTAGCGAACGATGCACGCATGGTCAGAAGCCACAACAACCGTAGATCCTAACACAATAGGATCAGCGGCGATGGCGAAGGAGCACCGAAAGAAGACAAACAGGAGCGACCTTACACATAGAGGAACTGGCAAGAGGGCACATACCAAACAACCATCCACCTCCACACAACAAGAAAAGTACACATCCACCCCATACGCACCAATGATGGCACCCCCATCAGGGTGACGGCACTCGGAGCTCTGTTGCCACCAATTTGGACAAGATCTAGGTTTTCACCTTGTACACGAGAATTGGGAATGAGGAGGGGGCAAGGGGACAAGCTGGACGACGCCTACAAGAACTGTGGCCGTCGTGGTCAGCACAACTGACCTGGGATTTCTCTGGTGCATAAGCGACCGGCTTCGTGACCGCAGGCCACCAAAGGTAAGATCGGGCGGAGGCTGCCAAGGTTGAAGAAGATGATGGATCTAGATCTGGTTCGGCCTCCGCCAAGGAGACACGTGGCACAAGCGCAACCCACGACCACTTCGCCACCACTCATGGCCGAGGAGGACGATGGCACCGACGAGTACTGGTCACTGTAGAGACAGCGCCGATCCACCGGGCTGAGGCCGCCACCTTGGATTTAGTGGCCCCCTGTCCAGGCACAAGGCAGCTAGATCCTCAATGCTACCTTCCTCAGCTACCGTGACATGCACCAGCACGGTCCCTCGAGTGGAGCCAAGAGGAGAGTCGGGATTGTTGTCGCAGGAGCCGGTGCTAGGGTTGAGTTTGTTGAGTCACCCCGGAGGGAGGGACGCATGGGTGTCTTTTGAATTTCTGTAGACTTTTTTTTTAGGCCAGGGAGCAGGAATTTAACCGGTAACTCTAGCTACTCCCCTCACTATTTAAAAACAATACACTGCATGAAGAAATTCCTACTATTATATTTTTGAAATTTCATATAAAAATTCTGAACAATTATCGTATGGTTTAGTAACTTCCAAAGTGCTTACAAGAGTGCAAGATGACAGTACCGAAACAACTAACACGAATCTAATCTGAAAGTAGTAACTACGTACTAAAAATCAAAATTAATCTACCTAAGATATCCATAGTGAAACTAGACATAGCGTGCTAATTAATTAGGTAACGAGGCCGGCCAGCCGGCGTGGATGAATCAATCAGCTGGAGTTGCCCTGCATGCACTTGCCCAGCGCCGCCTCGGCGCTAGTGCACGCCGTCTTGTCCGGCCCCGAGCACGCAGCAGCCCAGGCGCCGACCTTGTCCACGCATTCGCCTTTGCCCTCCTGCACGCAGAAGGCCTTCACAGCCCTCTCCACGTCGGCAACAAATTTTGCCATCGACCTCTGGATGTCGGCCACCGACCTCTCGATGTCGGCAACGGATTCTTCCAAGGACGACGACGTGGGTGATGTTGTTGCTGTGCTCTGCCTCTCCATGGCGCGCGATGGCCGACGGGTTGCTGCGCTCTCCCTCACGAAGTCACGATCGTACCAGGGCGTGAAACTGGCTGTCGATGTCGATCTCGCCGTGGCCGGGAGGGACTCGATGGTTTTCCTGTGGAGGAGACGTGCTTGCTCTCTGAGTTTTTATACGAGTAGTTGAATTCGGCTCCAACTAAGGATTTGTGTTGGCTTTGGAATCTGTTTCTCACGACCACCTATATATAGTACTTACCTTGACCTTCTTTCTCTTCCACAAATCTGCATACAAATCTGCATACAAGATATAGGATTTGTTGCAGTACGGCTACGGCTCCTTCTTTCTCTTCCACAAATCTGCATACAAGATATAGGATTTGATTTGTGCATCTAGACTTGTGTCCAAAGTTATTGTTTGGATCCCTATTTTTCAGAGAACTCGTTATGTACAAACTCGTTTCAGGGTCTAACAAATTAAACTTAAACATTGTTTGGCAAGCCTATAACTAACTAGCAGATAATTAAAACTTTTATTGAGAGCGCATAATTAAAACTTGGTTCTCCTGATCCTCAAAAACGGCGTTTTTGGAAAAACAGGTTTTCAGGTGTTTTCTAAAACAAAATCAATAAGTCCCGATTGTCGATGTCGGCGGCGCCGCACGGGAGTGGGGGTAGGTTCGGGTGAGATGGCGGCGCTTAGATAGGGTCGCGAGGCCCTTCTGGTCGCTAGTCGCTAGGAGCACGGTGCTCAATTCGACTGAAACTGATACATATTCTTTCATAACTGAACCATCGGAATTACGTATTCTCATGTTTCACGTGACTTACATGATGCGGCGCATTGAGTGATCGATGGTACATATGAGAGTACCATGTATACTAACTTCTTCTATTGTGTCATTGGACGCTAACTTAAACATGCAAGCAGGATGATCACATGATTCTGTAGTCCACTCACATGATAAAGTAAACAATTTTTGAATGATTTGCTCAACGCATATCTCATGCTCACAATTTATTTATTTATCTTCCTAAAAGAGCTATCAAAGACAAGAGATGTATAGGAGTTCTATATATACTCCACGGTCTTGGGATGCCCATATGAGTGTGATATGAATTGAGGTTTGCTCCATCTATTTCCATCTCAAGTCATCTAAAATATAGGAGGAAAACAAATGCATGTATCTTCTAGCCTCTAACCCCGCCGGCCATCTCACTCTTTGGTGGTACGAGTCCATTCGCCGCGCCACTCTTTGTGTGAAGTGGGAGCATGTGTATGCGCCACCGGACAACGAGTCAATGCCCCCGCATTCCTAAGCTCCACCTGCTAGTCAAGGGCGGCATCATCCTCATCTTAGTTGTCGTTAAGGTCACGGTCATGACCGTTCGAACCTTGGCTGTCGCATTTAGGAGCACGAAGACTTGGTGTGCAAAACGTTTCAAGGAGGAGGACACATATGCTCTGAGACATGTGTTGCCACATGATTCGTTGATGCAGCAATGACCGGTTCTTTGTAAAATTGTTTGGTTAATCTCAGCGTTAGGATACGTTTTTACAAAATTTCTTTTGGAAAAAATTAAACAATTGGCCTCTCCGGCTGTTCGCCAGCGACAGATCTCAGCCCTCGGCGGCGGCGGGCGGCGGCTTAGCTTGTTGCACGTTGTCGGCCACATGCGGTGGCCAGTGAGAGGAGCGAGAATTTTTTGGGAGCTCGCCGTTCCCACCCTCATCCTCTCTGGCATTCTTTTCTCACTTCCATCGCAGATGGTCTATACAACAAGGTCTCCTCGGAGCTCCGCGCTGAGAGCAGGCAGAGGCGGCACGGCGGGCAAGGGTGAAGACGCGCCGCCCGCCGAGCTGTTCTGTCGCTACATGTGAAACAGGGTTTATAAAAGTTAATCGGAAACTTTTTTTGGAGGCGGTACACACTATTTCTCCTTACTTTGGCTTTTTTTGGTAGGTAATCGGAAACTAAATATTCAAGTAGATAGAGTTGGGCATAGGGGGCATACTGAATAGATCAAAAGTTTATAAAAGAAATAAATAGCTTTATTATTTCAGGGATCAAGTTATGGTGTTCTTATGTTTCTTTACAGCCTCCTGTAGTCATTAAGTCCTCTGCTTTTTATAGTGTACTGTTAGTAATGATCTTGACTCACACACTGTTCTCTTGAGATCTGCTCTGTTATTTGCAGTATGTGAACTGTAATCGGTTGTACCATTCACAATTTGCTCTGCTCTTGACTCTCCCCTACACTGTTTTCTCTGTTGATTCAACCTTGAAGCCTTGAATTTTTCTCCTTATCTTTCTTTTGCGTGATGGATTGCTGTGGCTTGTGTGCTACCAGATTCAATTTGATTGTCACATTTTTATATTTCTTCTTACCCCTGTGCCAGGCTGCTCAAGCTAGTACAAGTATTCAAGTGCTGATTTGTTGGTTGTACACTCAGGTATCCCAGAACCTCACGACGAGGAATTCTTAACTTGTTTGTTTACTACTCAAAGAGTGGAGCAGGGTTAGGGGAATCCCTGAATCTGTGTCTATGTCTTGAGCAATACTTTAGGACTGGTGATCTCTTTCATAAGCCGTTTTAGCAATGGAATCTTTTTGTTTCAGAGTCTGTGAGTTGCTTCACATATATTCCTTGCAGGTTCAGGGTCCTGATGGCGCCCCACGATGAACCTGTTCCTCGAAGTTTCTGCTAGAGTGCTAGGGGAATGAATTCTGGCTTGTGGTTGCTTCTAGCTGCAGCTGAGCTGCAATCAAGACTGCAGCAGAATCAGATCCTGTGTCGAGGCCATGCCTATCCGTCTAACATCTGCGGCACTATACATTCTGATCTTGCCAGCTAAAAAAGCTTGTGGCGACATTCAGCTTCAGCCATCATCCAGTGTCCGGAGGCTACAAACAGATATCTGATCTGATTTGGTTTGCTGCTCTTTTTGTTAGTGACTCTCAAGTGTTGTCGAGCAAACATTAGTGACTGCACGTCTGTCACTTGTTGGATACTTTTCCAGAATAAGTAGAAGTTGGGGAAAACTCAATTTTGTGAACTTTATGGTCCTATTTAAGCATTGTTAGACATTGATCTTTAACTTCTACTTCTTGGCTGATCTCGTTATTTGGCTGAGAAGACTGTTTTGGAACTTTTAGATCTGTAATTTTTATCTGTTTCAATACTTATGGTTCGACTTCTTGGTGTCGAGTCGATTCGAGCATTGCTAAATCACAACCCAGGCTGAGACGATCTGATCCGGATCCTGTTTTCTGCAGGTCCTTTGGGTGTGTACAACCGGGGTCAGCGGCAGTGTTATAGGAGGGAGGACATGAATCTTGCTGTCTGTAGCCAAATGCTGATGCAGGAACCAAAAAAGCAGGCTGAGGATTTAATATCCACTGATGAAGAAGCAATGGGTGTTCAGTTTCTGTTATGTAAGATTTTACGTCCTTCGCTTACTTTTGGCGTAGCTTCAGTTGATGGTGTTTCTTTTATAGTCTCCTGTAGTCAGTCAATCAGCCACTCCTCCGCTTTTTTATAGACTAGTGTATTAGTAATACCCTTCGCAAGAGGATTCATGTTTGTCTGCTATACTAGCTACGCTTGACGCCCACTTCCTGTTTCTTATGTTTTACATGTTTGCTCAATTGTTAGGTAACTAGCTTAATTAGCATCCACTTACTTACGCATCGCTGCGTGCATACCTGGGTGGAATTAATATCGGTTAATTAAATGACGTACAAATTTAGTTAGTACTACCTCTGTAACTTTTTATAAGACGGTTTTAAAGTCTATGGCAGTGTCAAAAAACATCTTATATTAAGTTGCAGAGGGAGCATCATTTATTTTCCTTTCACATGCTGTGCCATGTTTGCATACTACTACTATTTCATCATGCTCTCATGCTTGTGCTGCTCGGTAGCTTAACCTAGCACATGCTGTTTACTGAAGCTGTTAGCATAACCACAACTAGACTAGATTATTATTCTCTTTGCCAATCTTGAAATCTATTGTGCCATTGGTTAGTTTGTCATCAATTTCAGAAATATATTTGAAATATTTTGCTTGTGTGGAATGTTGTTACGATGCAGGAGTGGGAGTGTCATACACTAACTATCAAGAGCGCATGCACTAATTTGAACTGGGACTGAACAGTCACAAAATCATTAAGGGAGACTTACAGCTGATTGCTTAGCCAATCGCCAAACTGAGATGAATATTTTTTCACTTTTGCTTTGGCGAAAATGTTTGGCCGCAGAAGAAAAACCTTTTGGCATGGTGAGGTGAGTTTTGCTTGGCTGTTGTAGATTTGAACCGAACGGTGGTCTATTTCATGAGCTGTTTTAGCAGTGGTAATGTTGCTGTTCAGAACTGACTCTGCTTTCACTGTTGAGTAGTGCAGCAGTAGAACGGACGGTGTGATTGAGAATTATAGTTTCTGCCAGGCGAGTTCAGGCCTAGGTAAACAGCTTCAGTTTATGGTTTGCATACAGAAATTAAGCAAGGGTAAACGGCTTCTTGCCAAGTATTTCTGTAGTGTTTATTATCTTTGCAGTCTTCAGAGCTGGTCAGCTCGCTTACGTAGTATTGTTGTAATGCTCCACAAAATCGCCGTCACCACCACCCAAGAGGCCTGTGCCTCTGCTATGCCTGTACTAGTAGCTAATTAATGTCGACAAGTATCCTTGTTTCGCCGGTTAATTAACACAAGCGCCTCCTGCTCTGTTGGTTACTTAATTAGCATCCACTTCAGAGAGTAGATCAAATTATATGCATGCATGTGGATCATGGTTTTAAATAGCGCGCTATAACGTTTATGGAAGGTCTTGCGCTATGAGATTTTTGTCCAAATAAATGAACGAACATTTTAAATAGCGCGCTATAGCTTTGCTATGGCCCGCTATAGCATTTAGAAAGGTCCATCGCTAAGAGGCTTAGCATGCTATTTAAAACTATGGTGTGGATACTGCTTTCGGTCAACAGCAGCCAGTGAGTTGCTTGCTAATCTGATTAGTTCTCTAACAATGCTGCTTTCCTGTGGACATTATGTAAATGGAGTGTTGTGCAGGTGCTTTGACAAGAGGATGGTTATCCCTGCCCGTGTGATCAGGAGAAGGAAAGTGTTTTTCGGTGTCACTGGAAGAGAAAGGTTTTACCGGTGAAGGCGAGGAAGAAACCCAACATGTACACCAATCCGCTCATGATTCCCTGTCACAGATTTGAGCTGTTTCAGAAGTGGGATGTTGTTGTTTGAGAGCTGCAGCTAGAACTGGCTTGGTTTCATTCTGAATAATGCAGTAGTGGCCTAAATGCTGGGCACAGGACACATCCCAAGAGCCATGCATTTGCGCATTTTACTATTCCAATATCTTGCGCTTCTTTATTTTTTGACATTCATATCTTACAGTTTTTGGTACACCTATTTAGCAATTGCCTGTCTATTGTAAGGCTTGAATGGGTCATTATTACGTTGGACTAGTTATACTCTTCGTCATGAAGTTGTCGTCGCCCAACTACAAAGTTATCCACGATATTTTTTCCAAGAAACCATGTGCTCACTTGTATGTTGTATCCAAGTAGCTCTACTATGTCACACAGTTTTGCTGTGCACTCACATGATAAAGAAATGTTAACAGCTCTTTAATGCATGCTTAACCGTTGACACCTTACCTAGATCTAAAAGATCCTAACAAAGATTGCAGTATATATAAGTCAGGCCTATATCTACTCGATCACCTTGCTTGCCCTAGCTAGGATACAAAAGTGAGTGTTACATGAGAGGTTTCAAATTTATTTTAGCTCTACTCCGCTTCTGTCTGTTTGAAATATTGGAGGAAAACAAAAAACATAGTAAATCTCTAGCTTCGCTTCCGTCGCCTCCTTCCTACATCATACGCCTCCCATGGAAACACCAACAGAGAAAAAGCCTAATTCAGCCCACGTAACAAACCAGAAATATCTAAATCACCGCCATGCTTTGCCGGGGTCAGTCGTGTGCCCATCCTATGATCGAGTCCTCCCATCTCACCTTGCCCCCACCATTTATCCGGCCTCCCAACTCACAGCCATAGTTATTCTGGTCACGCTGACGCCTCCCGCTATCAAGGTCCCGCCCCAGCTTGCTACCATGTTCATCCCGTAACGCCGCGTCCCCTGCTGTCCTTGTCAAACAAGAAAAAATACTTCACCAAAACTTCAAATTAACCTGGAATTTCCTAGGAGAGCCTGCATCTGTGGAACTGTAAATTTGACCCAAATTATATGGGCAGTTGCAGTCTGTTGTGGTCCACGCTTGTTTGGCGAGGTCTTATGGTGCACTTTGGTGAGTTTCTGGTTTATCACTGTGTATTTGTTGTCCAGATGAATTTGGAGTTTTCATTCCAATCCAATTAACACTTGTAATTATGTGTAAATAAGTATGATTTTGCTTATTTCGATGGTAATCTTGACTATTGAGGTCACATTTTCATAGTGGTAGAATAGATAAGTTTCAGCGCCACAAAAATAAATATACTCAGACCCTCTTCCCTTTTTGAATTTACTTGCAGTTGATTCTCAAAAGTGGCATGAACCAAAAACGTGGCTCAAAAAAAAGTGCTCAGGGTGTTGAATGTTTTCAATCCAAAGTCGTATGCAAAATTTACGGCCAAGGCAATGCGGCCCAATCACTAATGAAATGTTTCAACCGGCACCGACACCCATATAGCTCATGTCCGATACATGCCATATAATAGTAGTATGGTTTCATATTAGTACTTGTGTATCCAAGGAATAGTAATCTGTCCATAAGCAATAATGTGGATAGGCTTGATGCAACGGTAGCAGCAGGAATAATGTGTACAGGCAATGCTACTACAATCCTCATCCTCTAGTACCCCCGAACGACCTTTTTCGGCCTCGTCAAATGTAAGTTCAACGACAAGTTGAATTTAACTTATAATTATATGTGAACTTGTGCAAATGAGTACTTTGGTTCTTTCAGTGGTGATCTTGGTTTTATCTTTTCACCGCGGAAGAATTAATAGGCCCTTTCCGGCAGAGCGAAAAATGCTAAATTCAGTCCATTTACAAATCTATTCAGTTTGTCTAAGTGTGGACCATTCCTTTCATTATTTTTCTACATTTTACAATAAAGATATCTCTCTCTCTCCTCCCTCTCTCCTCTCCTCTCTCTCTCTCTCTCCCTCCCCCTCTCTCTCTCTCTCTCTCTCTCTCCCTCTCCTCTCTCTCTCTCCCTCTCCTCTCTCTCTCTCTCTCTCCCTCCCCCTCTCTCTCTCTCTCTCCCTCTCTCTCTCTGTCTCTGATCTATCAAACATACCCAGTCAATCTAGCCAGATGAAACATAGAGATAGAGAAGAATCAAGTAAGAGTGCTGCTATGCACACGATGCATGTTGGGCGATTGCTGGACGACAGTGCAAATCAGACCATCCATGCAACGGACTAGCTGCAATACAGCCAATGGATTAACATATCGTGTGTGAATCGTCCAGCAGGCATCGTTTGTGAAGTAGTTTTGATCAAGTAATGCCAGCTCTCATGTTTCACACGCCTTTCATGATGCAATGGACTTGGAGTGATGGTACATAGGAGAGAACTGGCATACCATGTATACTAAGTGCGGCCGCATTTCTGCTTGGAAGTTGGAGACTAACCTAAACATGCAAGTAGGATGATCACATGACTGTTGTATTCAGTCACATGATTAAATAAACATTTCTTGAATGACTTGTTCAACACATATCCCATGCTAAGAATTTATTTTTCCTTCCTAAAAGGAGCTATTGACAAAGACAAGACGTATAGAAGTTCTATATATACTCCACTATCTTGGGATGTCAATGCGAGTGTGATATGAATTAAGATTTCCTCTCCTCTCAATCCGTCAGAGGCCCATCTAAAATATTGGAGGAAAACAACTACATGTACGTTCTCCTCGCTCTTCGGTGGTACGAGTCCATTCGCCTCACCACTCACCCTGTGTAGCGGAGCCTGTGTCTACACCATTGGGGTTGGGTCAACATCATCGCAATCCAAGTCAAGACTGATGTTCACGGTCATGACCGTCTAGGCTTTAACTATCAACAAGGTTATGGGGAAGACCTTCCACACCTTGGCCGTCAAAAAGGAGCAAAGAGGCGAACGTGCAAAAGTCTTAAGAGGAAGACATACATGCTACGAGATCTGTGTTGCCACATGAGGTTTGAAGGATAGTTTGATGAAGAAATGTAGCAGTATCAAGGTTTTGGTTATCGGTCGAAATTTCAAGATTTCCCATGGTTACAGCAGATTTCCGTGCCCTCGGTAAATCGCCATACCGAGCAAAAATACCATTTTTTGGATTTTTGAATTTAAACACTCGATTTACAGTAAAGTATGTAGGATCTAATTAATGCCATGTTGGTAGCAACCTAGTTTCTGTTTTGAGAGGTCTCTGGTTCGAATATTCGCTCATTCACTTACTTGAATTCAATATTCAACTATAAAATTTGCTCGAAATATTCACGGTATTTCTCAAGAACCGTGGTAACCACATTACCAGTCCCCTCGGAAAATTGCCTCATTCGCAACCAAAACCGTGTAATAAGTTTTTCCTTTTTTTGAAAAGGAGGATTATCCTCGGCCTCTGCATCTGAGCGATGCATGCAGCCATAACCGTGTAATAAGTGAAATTTTTATCAAGACTCAAGAAAAAAAAGGCCTCTCTGCTGTTTCCCACGCATAGCAGATCCCAGCCCTTGCCGCGGATCGCCAGAGGTTGTTGCGCAACGGTCGCATGTGGCAGGAGAGCTCGAGCAGGTCACGGCGCAACTCCGGCCGTCTGCAATTAGGAGGTCCTTCCATCCATCGGCATGGCAGAAAGCAGAGCAGAGGTCCATGTTGCAACTAGCAGGTATTCATCCGACCTGTCACCAAGTAGTGCTCGTTCCTGTTGTACTTTACCTGTACTTGTATGGATTTATTGCTAGCTGGATTGGTGTGCGCTGAAAAGTAGATTAAATGCTCTGTTTGCAGGTTCGGAGACTGCTTTGATCCGAGAATTTCTCTAACTTACGAAATTCCAAAGGAATAAGAAGTGATAGTTGCCTCCCTTAGAAAGGTGACCAGCGTGCCGATTAGAAGATACCCCTAAGCTGTAGGAACCTTACACACTACGGAATTTCCAGCAAACTTGTCCACCCCTTTATGTTGTTTGTCTTTTGCTTTCATTTTCTCGTAAACTCTCAAGTTATTCTAGTTCAGCTTTTTCTTACTATTCTGATTTTCTAGACTATTTCCATATTTTCGTTTTTTTTCTCTATGTCCATATTGATTTTCCGAATTCATTTTGCCTATTGTCGAAGGAAGCTCTATGTTCTTGATGCAAAATAGAGGACCCGACTCTGAAGTCCTGATCGGACAGACCTTTTCTATTTGTCTCTTGCCCTCTACTTAAGTTGGACTGGACAATCAACAAAGTCAGATGGCGAAGCATGGCCATCATGTTCATCATCATCTCATGGAAAAAGAAGCGACCACGCCTCCTAATGACGGTGCCACAAGTTCACAAGGAAGAACCGAGAACAGCACAAGCTTTGGTTTGCTACTTTCTATGTCTAATTTATTCTCCTCTATTAGAGTAAATTAGACGCTCGTCACTAAACTTGCTCAAGTGTGTCAAATAGGTCACCGTTCTCTTAACTTTCACATTTAGTTCAAAATTAAATCAGGTGGGTTACCACGTATCGGCACCAGCACAACGCATCACAGAGACGACTATGAGGAGGAGCCACCAGAGACGGCCACCCGAGAGGAGAGCCCTGTTTCTCTACTAGAAGCTACTTAACGTCAGGTTGTGGCCTGTTTGTTCAATTAATTGTCCTGAAGCACCAGCAGTGTCAGCTCTGTTTAACCACTTTTTCTAGTCTGTTTAGTTATCAACTTTTGTAGAGTAGATGTCAGACATTGCACGCATGTGGATACTGTTTAGCTAACTAGCATGATAGACTTGATTTATCATATTATGAGTGTCATCGATGTCTGAAATACACTTGTTCCATTTGGGGTGTTTGGAATGTTTCTCCTTATGATGCAGGAAAGGGAATTGTGTTTGCTTCCAAATAATGTACTAGGTAGTGTCATGATTATTATCGGCTTTGGTGAACTTTTAAAAAATTGTTCAGATATTTTTGTAGTGCTGAATTATCTCCTTCACCATTCCCCCAAATTTGGTACTAGTTAGGATACTCTGTCCATAGCAAAAGATGCTAAGGAAGATGGTGGCATGTTAGGTAATTAATTAACCAGCTGAGAGAGATGGATTCTTATCTTCAGTGGTCTAAACTTTGGAGGAATGATGTGTGTAAATTTCACATTCACCATGTGTGTAAATTACAACCCCGCTCGCCATTCCTTAGACAAAGACATTACACCAGTTTCCTTTCTTCGAAGACAGTTGCATGCAGTGGATGTTCCGGCAAATCTGTTGTATCATTCATAATTCCAGCCTCATTTGATGGTCCTCCTATACAGTCTAGGCTAATCTCAATCCTGTTTCCCTCAGTTGATGCAAGAGGTATATATCTCTGTCAACATTTGTTGCATTCTCCACAAACCAAACACAAGGATTCTATTCACTCTGTTCATAGCCAAACTTCCTAGGAAAGGGATAGATATCTAAACATGCAAGTTAAGTGTTCACATGCATGATTCTCTTGTGTACTCACGTGGGCCAAATGATTTGATAAATGTTTCCCGGATGGTTGTTCACACCTAGCAGATGATTCTATAGCACACTTCGCTTTCATAACAAGGGATGTATGGGAGTCTATATATTCTACCCTTGGATACCGAATTAAGTGAGGGGATATGAATACAAATTTGTGTATCTGTTTATCTAACTTCATATCGTCTGAAATATTCGAGGAAAACAAAATACCATGGTAACATTTACTGATGTAAATCTATATTGGTTGGTGATATTGAAAATAGAGTGTTGTCGGTGGTTCCAACTATTGTTCTCTTAGATACTCACATTGAAAAGCTTTTCTTAATTCCAGATCCCAATGCCGGCGTGGTTTGCAGTCTCGAGAGCGGATTGTTCCAAAGGTAAAAAAACTTCCTTTCCCGATGTCTACTTACCGTTTCATGTTTTGCCGTCATAACTAAAACTTGCACAATATTTTATAGGAATAGAAGCTCTCCAACATTATTTGTGTGACAAAATCAAGCCTGTAATGCTCCTTTTTTCCTGACTTGCAGTTACACAAGCACCGCACTTTGAACTTCTAAGGGCACACACGCTGATGCAAAGTGCATTCAAGTGAGTCTCAAAATAGAGGAGAGCTAGCGATGATGATTCTTTTACAACTCATTCTCTCAAATGGAAAATCCCTCTACAATATGCTTCATGGAAAATTAGCTGCACAACAGGCACTCATGTGAACATTTGTGTTCTCAAATGCAAAAGGCAAAAATATGAAAGAAATCAGTACCGAGTAATTCTTATACAACAACGAAAAAAGATTCTCTCTAGCACTCACAGTAGAAAAAACATGTGCATCGTACATGCTCTAGCAGAATCATGCCTCCCCAACATTTGCATTCAGGGAAATAGATAAATGTGCTTCACAAGATGTTACCACACCACGTTTACTTCCAGCCTCCCTCATGATTGAAAAGAAGTTTTTGGTAAGGAGGGAGTACTTCACAAGATATTACCACACCACGTTGTTCTGTTTCAGAATAGTAGCACTCCCGTGACACATAGATTATTACAGTTTCGTGCAGTGGAGACTTGTCGTGAAGAGACTTGCTTTAGAGCCTTCCTCAAACTACTCGCTTGCTTCACAATGACAAATGGTTTGAATTTATACAGTGAAAATCATTAGCTATTACCCCTCCTATGTGTACTAAATCTGCAACAATTAATATAGATAGGAGGGAGTAGTAATTTACCTATACAAACTTCCATTTTCTCAATTGTTCTCGTCTAGGTTTCTTTGCTATGGTATGCTAACATAAAAGGGGGGTTAACTTAGCTAAAGTTAGTCGATTCTCATTTCACACATTCTTTTTCACGAACACGCACCAGTATAGAGGAGCTCAGCAAAAAAACACAAAAAGCAACTTAGGCTAAATAAAACTGAAGAGGGAAGGAAACGACATGCTACTCTACTGAACTTTAACTACTCTCTGCTCTTACTTTGTAGTGGGGTGATGGTACGCATGACTGCAACGTTTATTAACAAGCAATCAAAACTAAATACTAGTAGAATACCCACATGATTGAAAAGAGTTCAATTTGCATGTTATGTTGTTAACTAGAATCAGTTGGTATCTGCAAAACACAAAAAATGCTTCCGGAATGACTTAATCAACCGAGAGGGCCGGGATACCGACCCAACTGAACAGTGCACATCTCCCACGAGGAGCACGTCCATATAAAGTAGGGCTGGCTGGGTTGCACCCACAGAAACCTAGCGAACGATGCACGCATGGTCGAAGTTACAACAGCCAGAGATCCTAACACAATAGGATCAGCGGCGATGGCGAAGGAGCACCGAAAGAAGACAAACAAGAGCGACCTTACACATAGAGGAACTGGCAAGAGGGCACAGACCAAACAACCATCCACCTCCACACAACAAGAAAAGTACACATCCACCCCATACGCACTAATGATGGCACTGCCGGTGTTAAAACCGGCGGATCTCGGTAGGGGGTCCCGAACTGTGCGTCTAGGCGGATGGTAACAGGAGACAAGGGACACAATGATTTTACCCAGGTTCGGGCCCTCTCGATGGAGGTAATACCCTACTCCTGCTTGATTAATATTGATGATATGGGTAGTACAAGAGTAGGTCTACCACGAGATCAAGGAGGCTAAACCCTAGAAGCTAGCCTATGGTATGATTGTTGTTCTGTCCCACGGACTAAAACCCTCCGGTTTATATAGACACCGGATAGGTTAGGGTTACACAGAGTCGGTTACAATGGTAGGAGATCTACATATCCGTATCGCCAAGCTTGCCTTCCACGCCAAGGAAAGTCCCATCCGGACACGGGACGAAGTCTTCAATCTTGTATCTTCATAGTCTTGGAGTCCGCCGTGGACGATAGTCCGCTATCCGGACACCCCTAGTCCGGACTCCTCAAGAGCCCCGAACCAGGCTTCAATAAGGATGAGTCCGTGCGTTGATTGTCTTCGGCATTGCGAGGCGGGTTCGTCTCCAAATTCCATATACTTGTCGAATAGTGTCCGGCTTTCAATAAATGCTGCGCTCTTCGGCTTCTACGCCCAATAATGGCCATCTTCCACGTGTTTGAATGAATGCGAACAGCCAGGGTATTTTTACAATTACCCCCCTAGCCGCGCAAATGAGCCGCCCATAAAAGGAGCGAGGATCCAGATCTGAGTCACACCATCCCCCCTTTGCAAGCTTTCATCAGAGCACCTTCGACCAAAGCCCATTCCATCATGGACAGTCGACGCGGCTCCTCTTCTCAAGGCCTCCAAATTTCAGCCAGGAAATTGGGAGAGATGCTCCCCCCGCATGGCGAGCTAGTTATACTCCAAACGGCGATTCCTCCCCGGGCCTTCTTGATTCCGGTTTGAGCCGGACTTGCCACCTACAAGGGCGGAAAGCAAGCGGAGAGCGTTCCCGATCCCTCTAAAGGAGAGCGGGTATGCTTCATCTCTTATCTAGTAAGAGGCCTCGGATTTCCAATCCATCCGTTTCTCCGGAGGCTCTTGGAGTTCTACGGCCTCCAATTGTACCACCTTACTCCCGCCTCCATCCTGCACATCGCGGGCTTCGTGGCCCTTTGCGAATTATTCTTGGGCGTCGAGGCTCATCTCGGACTGTGGAAGAGAATATTCTGCCTAGTACCCCGTTCTCATGAGGGGTCAATATATCAAGTGGGCGGAGCCGAGCTATGGCGCATCGCCGGGACCGGATACCTATCCGGAACCCCAAAGAAGGCGTCCGAAGACTGGCCTTCGGAATGGTTTTACATGGAGGACGTCCCGCTGCCGGATCCTGTTCGGATCGGCCTTCCGGATTTCAGCAATGCTCTTCTGAAGAAGGGCCTAAGCTGGCGCCCTCGGAGCCCCGGAGAGAGAAGATGACCGGATGTCCGCTATTTGATGAGCCGAATAAGGTTACTGGCTCATGCCGGATTGACCATGACAGGAGTCATGGCAATCTGCATTATGAGAGGAGTGCAGCCGCTCCAATATAGGGGCCACCGCATGTGGGACTTCATGTGACGCCCGGGTAATTAAACTACAGTAACCCTCTACTAAGGATGCCACGTCACCTCGGTTACTGTTGATAATCTCTTGTTAGTTAAAAAACCGATTCAAATTCAAATTCAAAATCAAGTAAACAATAAATGTTTTCAAGTATTAAAACTAAAACGTTCGGAGTGAGCCAAATAATGCATAGGTAATTATGGTGGAGAAACCACACTTTTATAAAATGTTTAAATACTCTAAAATGAATATAACAGTAGAAAATACAATTATTTAAATGCTTTAAAAATAATAAACATTTTCAAAACTAAATTGTCATAAGTATTAAACTATTGTGGCAGTGGCATAAATTTGTTAAATCTATTTAGGTGCCACTTTGGTAATTTACTAAAGCTAAAATAAAAGGAAACTGAAAGAAAGCAAAAATAGCAAATAAAAACAAGAAGAGGGAAAGAACCCTCGCTTCCCCCACTGGGCCTCGACCCAGCCGGCCCAGTCGGCCACCCCACCAGGCCGGCCGAACCTGGCAAGGGCCAACCGGCCAGCCCACCCCCGCTCCCTTATCCACCCCCACTACCCGAAACCCTAAACCACCGGCACCCCACTTCCCCCACGTCGCCACTCCTCCTCCCCCTTTCGATCCAATCTGGATCGGTGGATCGGACGATCCCCAGACTTCATCTGCTCGATCCCCATCTCCTTCCCCGCTTCGATCGCGGTCAACCGCACCCGTTCCCCCTTGTTGCCGCCCCACTGGCGCCACCGCAAGAAGGCGCCCGCTCGGTCGTCGCCGCCTCCGCCCAGCGCTGCCGCCGGACTGCCTCGTCCCCGACCCGACGCCCGCCGCCAAGCCTCCCTCGTCGAATGCCACCTCGCCGGACCGCCTCTAATCTCCGCAACGCACGCTGCGTCCCTCCTCCTCTCGGCAACCGCTGCCATTGCCCTACGCACCGCTGTGAGGACCCCCCATCCTTTCCCCTCTGTCCCGGGCCGCACCACCGTGGCTCACTGCTGTCCTCTCGCCGACTGACCTGACGCGTCCGCTCCGATTCCCTTCGTCACTCTCCCAGGCGAGGTCCCGCCTCACCGGCGCCAGCAGCCTCGCCGACCCACGCGCCAAGGCCGCCCGCCTCTTGCTCCGGCTAATCGCGGCGCTGCCGTCCCGGCTTCCTGTGTGCTCGCAGCCCGCATGCCGGCGCCTCTCGCTCATGGTTGGCCCTCGCCGACCGCCGCCTCTGCGGCGACCCTCCGCGCCTGCGACCTCCGCTGACCTCGCTGGCCGCCTGCGTGCTCGACCTCCGCCGGGCGCCATCACGCCCGGCGCCAGAATCAGAGCACCACCGCCTCGTGTGTCCGATAAGGCCTTTGGCCCATCGACAAAGGGGCCCGCCTGTAACGCTTTTAATAAGAAAAAAAAGGGATTTAAAAAGATTTAAAAAATAAAATAATAATTAATTAATTAATTAATTAAAATAATTGAAAAATTAATTAATTAAAGAATTAATTAACTTAACTAATCCTGATTAGTTAACCTAATTAATTGTACTTAATAAACCTAATCGTTTTTAGTTAGACTAACTAAACCTGTTTAGTTAGTCATAGACAATGACGACCGGGTCCCACCATCAGATTGACCCAGTCAACCCCTGTTGACTGCTGACGTCAGCATGACATCATGCTGATGTCATAATTCCTTTTTCGGATTAAATTAAATAATTAATTAAATTCCGTAAATTAATAAAATCTTTAGAAAATCATATCTTTTAATCCGTAACTCGGATTAAAATATTTTCAACATGAAAGTTGCTCGTAACGACGAGACGAATCCGGATACGCAATTGCTCGTCCGCCACATACCCCTATCCTATCGAACCCGCAACTTTTCCTCCGACTTTCCTCGCTTCGAAAACGCTAAACACCGAGAATACTTTCCTGATGTTTCTTAACCGTACCACCTCATACCACGTTAGGGCACGCTGGCATCGTTATTTGTCTTGTCATGCATCGATATGCATCTGTTTACATGGTATTCATTGTTTCTTCCCCTCTTCTCTCCGTAGACTACGAGACCGACGCCGCCGATGCCCAGCCGAGTACGGAGTTGACGACTTCTCTCTTGCCAGAGCAACCAGGCAAGCCCCCCTTGATCACCAGATATCGCCTATTCTACTCTATACCGCTTGCATTAGAGTAGTGTAGCATGTTATCGCTCATATATACCTATCCTGATGCATAGCCTGACCTTGTTACTACTGTTGTTAACTTTACCTGCAATCCTATATGCTTAGTATAGGATGCTAGTATATTCATCTGAGGCCCTACATTCTTGTCCGTCTGCTGAGCTATACTCTCGGGCCCAGATCACTCGGGACGAGATCACGGGTATATACAATAAACTTTATACATGATACATGTGGAGACTAAAGTCGGTCGGCCGGTGGAGCACCCGCGAGTGGATCTTTGAGGCGGAGCGACAGGCAGGTTGAGACCGCTTAGGAGAGAGGTGGGCCTGGCCCTGCTCGGCGCTCATGGATACTTAACACGCTTAACGAGATCTTGGTATTTGATCTGAGTTGGCTACGAGCCTATACGCACTAACCATCTACGTGGGAGTAGTTATGGGTATCCCGCTGTCGTGGTATCAGCCAAGCACTTCGTGACGCTCACGGATTGGAACGTAAGCCCGCTTCTTGTATTAATGGGGCTAGTTACGCTTTCGGCCGCCCTCACAACGCAGTGTGTGCATTGGGCGATGGGCCTGCACTTCGTGGCGCTTAGGTTTAGACCGCGTGTTGGCCTCTCTGTTGTCCCTAGGTGGGGCTGCGACGTGTTGATCTTCCGCGGCGGGCATGACCTGTGAAAGTGTGTCCGCCAAATGGGATCAAGCGTGTTAGGTAAGTTGGTGCACCCTGCAGGAAGTTAATCTATTCGAATAGCCGTGATCTTCGGTATGTGACGACTTGGAGTTGTACCTTGACCTTATGACAACTAGAACCGGATACTTAATAAAACACACCCTTCCAAGTGCCGATACAACCGGTGGTCGCTCTCTCGTGGATACGAGGAGGGATCGCTGCAGGATTATTGCTATGTGATGCTACTTGGAGGACTTCAACCTACCCTCTTCTACCTGTTGCAAGACGAAGGTGACCAGAAGTTTAGTCTTCGATAAGACTAGCTATCCCCTCTTCTTCTCGCATTCTGCAGCTCACCCATCGATATGGCCTCTTACACATATATCCATGCATATGTAGTGTAGCTCCTTGTTTAAGTAGTACTTTGGATGAGTACTCACGGTTGCCTTGTTCCCCTTTTTCCCTATCTCTACTCGGTTGTTGCGACTGCACGATGGAGCCCAGGAGCAGATGCCACCGCCGATGATTTACGACTACACCGGAGGTGCCTACTACTACGTGGCTGATCACTGCATTTACTGTGAGTAGTTAGGTGGATCCTGTGTAGGAGGCCCGTGCCTCTTTCGATCTCAGATCCCAGCTTTGTGCTAGCCTTCTTAAGGCAACTTGTTTAACTTATGTCTGCATTTCAGATATTGTTGCTTCCGCTGACTCGCCTATGATCGAGCACTTGTATTCGAGCCCTCGAGGCCCCCGGGCTTGTATTATGATGCTTGTATGACTTATTTATGTTTTAGAGTTGTGTTGTGATATCTTCCCGTGAGTCCTCGATCTTGATCTTACACATTTGCGTGCATGATTAGTGTACGGTTGAATCGGGGCGCCACAAGTTGGTATCGAGCCGATCGCCTGAGGGAATCCCCTTCCACACTCCTTGGTCAAGTCGAGTCTAGACGTTGCAAAAACTTTTACTAACATGGCTGTGTGTCTTACGGGCACACGTCGCCATTGGGTGGTAGTAGGATCTTTTATTTCTCGACCTATACTCTGGGACTCTGACATCTCTTCTATTCGGGTTAAACGATTTTACTAACTCTGACTCTAGGTTCTCGATAATACTTTCTCCCGGAGAGCCCCTTATTGCAGAGGATCACCTGCTACATTAGAAGATTCCGAAGATACTCTCTGATGTTCTCTTGAGACTTTGCAACCATCACTTTTGCTATTCCTAACCACCGATAAATCCGTATGGATAACTACTTACACTTGCCATTCATACGATCATCCCCCATTGATCTTGTTATTACAAGATACCCCGAAGTTTTCTCTATTGTTCCGAGAATACTTTGTGCCTACTGCCTAGCAGTTCTTTGCCTCATGAATACCCCTTCAAATAAATCCTCGCACTTGTCGAGTATCCGCTCATCCCTAGTTGTTCATGTGTTTCACAAAAGTCGTCAAAATAATATTCGATCTTCCGAAAATCCTTTGGGGCATTTGGCTCTTGAAATTCTTGCTTGCTTGCATTATGGTTAATCCCATAAGTCTCGTAGTCATATTGACATTCCTTGTCATTATCATTTTGAGTCTGTTGACTCAATATGTTTCATGTAATACACGCAATCATCATTGATCCTTATAAATTACTTTTCCGGCCGAGCTGCCATTCTTTAACTCGGAATTGGTTCTCGACCAATCCAATTGTCTTTGATTGTACCCTAAGGCTATTCAACTTATCCACCACTAATCGTAGCATTGCTTCGATCCCTTGATTTGGAAATCATAATTCCTTTGCATTTGACAATTGAGTTAGTCAGTTGTTTCTATAATCTGCTTCCTCTAGTTGAGTACCGATGCTCACGTCAGATCCCTTGTGGACCACCAGATCCTTTGTTGGATTTTATCTGACAACGCCCTTCATATTCAATAACCTTGTGAGCCTTTTCTCGGATACATAATGCCTTTGGTAAATTGTATCGTCTGCTTTCTCAACCATGCTCTGCCTTCGAGCTTGAGTTAATTACTTCTAAAGATTCTGGTATATGATTCTAAGATGCCCCGATGGGTTGAACCTATGCCTTCCTTAATATGTGTGAACTCGAAAGTTTTCACGAGTCGTACTCTTCTGGTATTTTGCCAGATAAAATTTCAACGCTATAACTTCATCGAAAGCGAGAAGTGAATGAAAGGGTATGCCTTGGAGAAGTGGGAGTCGACCTTGAACTTTGTGTTCATGCCCATGGACGCGATGTATATCCTATCATGGAAGCTTCTTGTAACAATAACTATTTCCTTGATAACTAACATATGGTATCCGTGGAATTGATCCTCGCAACCGTGGATCCGACCATGATTGTTCTTCTTTGATCTCATTTCTCGGACATGTTAAAACAATTGTCTCCTATGGATCTATACACCAGTCCAACATTTACTTTGATCTTGTGTCGAGTATTACCCCCGGTATCTCGAGATTATCATGGAACCGCATAACTTCTTATGAGTTCTTCATCAAGTGCTACCTTCCCACTGATTCCAATTTTTCACGGGTCTGAGTTAATAAACACTCAAAGACACCGATAACTGAACCGAGTCCGCACTACGGTTCAACAACTCATCAGTAAGCTTCTATAAGTACGAGTTTGTACCCGATCACGCCATTCCTAGCCTGTTTGGCTATATCATTGTCGTGATGATTTTAACTGTGCTACCCGGTCCTTCTTCTCGAGCACAATTTTCGACGATGAACTAACCTTACGCCGATCCTCATCGTCATATCATTTCGCCTTGAAAAACAAGCTTGGTTTCGAAGTTTGTGTCGCACTTTGGTTCCTATAACCTTTTCACTTCATCATTACTTTGAATTGATGTCGTCGCCGACCGATTACATCTTCATGAACTCTCGCGACAAAGGTGTCGTGATCATCAACATTCTGAGCTCATCCAGGATATCAATTGAATTCATGATGAGAAATACCATCCTTGCCCTCGATAAATTGTATTATCATCGGCCACTTATTGCCTTCCCTCCAACAGAAACTTGTTCGTGTTTTGTGTAAACCTTGAGATCCCTGCTACCCAGCAGTTGATCTTCCTTACCTCGGAAGTATTACCATCTCTGTTTGTCAAGAATGTGGTGAGAATTTCATCACCTCTTAAGAATTCTTGATATCATAATACTTCTTGCCATCTTCGCTCACCCTTGGTCCCTCAGATTGTTTTCAACCGGAATACCGACAATTGAGCTATGACGTGTGAATTCAAAACTTCTAGCAACCTTATTGCTTTGAAGTGAATGGGCGATAGTTCATTCTAAGTCTTTCGATAATTGAATCACCATTCTAACATTGACCGTGCAACCCAACCCATATTTCGGTGCACCGCTCAACCAATGTTTAATTATGTATGTTTTCCTCGAGCATATCCCATTATATCATTTGATCTAACAAATGTCATCTTCTTGTTCACATTATCGTGGAAATCCATCCGCTTTGGAATTCTTGATGAATTGTCGCTGAGCCCATCAGCCACCTTCTCATCCCTCCTTGGTTTAATGATGAACTATTGCTTCGTAAAACCCGCTCCCATGGTTCATTTCTCGAGAATCTTGCAATGTCATTTCGTCGATTTGTGTTGCACCTTTTCTTCTCAGGCATCCTAAGTCTGAGGTATCCTGACACCAATCAGAACTGAATCTCGGTTAGATATGATGGTTGGAACATTTTCCAAGAGTTATAACATTGGCCTCTAAATAACCCGGTAAGGTGGTTTCTTTGCATAGCACCCCTGGTCAGAGGACCTATTGTTGTGGTATATGTATCCTTTTATCAAGGTTAGCCATTCTTCCATGAGGAAATTGTAAGACTTATTCTATAAGTTGTTCCTGATGGATCCTTTGTGTTTCTTAAGTCTGATCTTTACCCAGTGACCACGTCAAATGCTATCTCGAAGCATGTCTGTGATACTCTGATTTTCAACAAGAACATTTGAAGCCCAATGCTAAATGTTTCTTGCTCAATTATCCAAACACCGTTGTATGGGTAATGTCATGAAATTTCTCTCCCTACCTAAGGAGTTTTCTACATAATATCCTGTCATGGATATCATGCTCTGCTTGTCCTTGGGAAGGATATACCCCTGATATACATGTTTAAGCACATTTTTTCCTTTCCGTTGTTTTGTTCAAACTTTCTTGTAAACTACTTAATCGAGCAAAGTGGTAATCCCCTCGCTTAGGTAAACACCTCGTGTACCTTCCTGTCTGTGTGACCTCGTTACTCGTTGATGACATTCCGGTAACCACCGATGGACGAGAACTTTGCTCATCGGGTCCGCCTTCGCTCAACGAAAGGTGAAAATGGTTCTCTTCGTCCCTCGCCTCTTGGTATCGATGTTGTTGTTTACATAACCCATGTGCTATCCTCTCGACATGTCTTTTCTTACATGATCGGCGAGACATTACCGCTTCTTCCTACTTTTTAACCCACATGGTGGGCCCATAACCCACAGTTCCCACCAGATCGAAACCGACTCTCCTGTACAACCCCTGCTCCCAAAGTTATTCCTCCTGCGTGGACTCGTGACATAATTCATGAGCCACCTTCCGATGAGATCATCAATTCGCAACGAAAACAATAATTATTCCGTTGCTTGAAACCCCTTTCACCTTCTGACTAGGCATTGAACGATTGCCTGGCTGCCTGAAACTTCTTGTTGGACCTTCCAACTTTACTCTCGATGTGTTCTATTTGTTCAAATCGAGAGGTACTCATATGCTCATTCATGGGTTAATCCTGTGTTATTACCCTTATAGCATTCTCGTCGCTTTCGATCTACCCTGCTACCTATTCAGAAATACGATGAAGATCCCAAGAAAAGATGCCGACTTCATCATAAGGACTCAAGCGTAGAAATGAAGACATCACAGTATTGGACTGGTTCTCTTCGAGAAGAGCAAGCCGTAATGAGAAGACCCGCTAGATTCAGAATCGAACCTTCCCCCCTTTCACTACCTCTTAAATCTCGGGACGAGATTTCTTGTAGTGGAGGAGATTTGTGACGCCCGGGTAATTAAACTACAGTAACCCTCTACTAAGGATGCCACGTCACCTCGGTTACTATTGATAATCTCTCGTTAGTTAAAAAACCGATTCAAATTCAAATTCAAAATCAAGTAAACAATAAAAGTTTTCAAGTATTAAAACTAAAATGTTCGGAGTGAGCCAAATAATGCATAGGTAATTATGGTGGAGAAACCACACTTTTATAAAATGTTTAAATACTCTAAAATGAATATAACAGTAGCAAATACAATTATTTAAATGCTTTAAAAATAATAAACATTTTCAAAACTAAATTGTCATAATTATTAAACTATTGTGGCAGTGGCATAAATTTGTTAAATCTATTTAGGTGCCACTTTGGTAATTTACTAAAGCTAAAATAAAAGGAAACCGAAAAGAAAGCAAAAATAGCAAATAAAAACAAGAAAAGGGAAAGAACCCCGCTTCCCATCGGGCTCGACCCAGCCGCCTGGCCAGCCACCCCACCAGCCGGCCAAACCTGGCAAGGGCCAACCGGCCAGACCACCCCCGCTCCCTTATCCACACCCACTACCCGAAACCCTAAACCACCGGCACCCCACTTCCCCCACGTCGCCACTCCTCCTCCCCCTCTCGATCCAATCTGGATCGGTGGATCGGCTCGATCCCCCACTCCTCCGCCGATCCCCATCTCCTTCCCCACTCGATCGCGTCAACCGCGCTTCGCCCCCTTGTTGCCGCTTCATCGCTGGCGCCATCAAGAACGGGCGCCGCTGGTCGTCGCCGCCGTTCTTCCGCGGGCCGCCATTGCCGCCGGATCGCTTGCCGGAATGTCACTCACGGACCGCTTCCTCATCTCCGGAACGCACGCGCCCCTCGCCTCCTCCTCGGCAACCGCTGCCATTGCCCCACGCACCGGCCGTGAGGACCCCTCCTTACCCCTCTATCCTGGCCGCACCACTGCGTGGCTCATCGGGCCGTTGCCGCCGACCAAGGCCGACCTCGACTGTCTGGCCCAGCTTCCCGTCACTCTCCCACAGGCGAGGTCCCGCCTCACCGGCGCTGCCTGCCTCGCTGACCCACGCTACTGCTCGCCCGCCTCTTACTCCGGCCAAGGCGCCATGGCGCTGCCTCCGGCTTCCTGTGCTCGCAGCCTCGCACCGGCGCCTCGCCATTGTCGCCTCGACTGCCGCAGATCATGCGGCGACCTCGCGCCTGGCCTCCGCCATGCCTCGCTGGCCGCCTGCTCGGCCTCCGCCGGGCGCCATCACGCCCGGGCGCCCAGAATCAGAGCATTCCGCTGGCCTCCTCAGGTTCGATAAGGCCTTGCCCATCGACAAAGGGGCCCGCCCTAGAACGCTTTTAATAAGAAAAAAAGGGATTTAAAAAAAGATTTAAAAAAATTAAAATAATAATTAATTAATGAATTAATTAAAATAATTAAAAAATTAATTAATTAAAGAATTAATTAACTTAACTAATCCTGATTAGTTAACCTAATTAATTGTAGTTAATAAACCTAATCGTTTTTAGTTAGACTAACTAAACCTGATTAGTTAGTCTTAGACAATGACGCACCGGGTCCCACCATCGATTGACCCACCAACCCTCGCTGATCGCCGACGTCAAGATGACATCATGCCGATGTCATAATTCCTTTTTGGATTAAATTAAATAATTAATTAAATTCCAGAAATTAATAAAATCTTTTAGAAAATCATATCTTTTACCTCGCATAGCCTGTCCTTGTTACTACTGCTTTTACCTTTACCGCAATCCTATATGCTTAGTATAGGATGCTAGTATATTCATCTGTGGCCCTACATTCTTGTCCGTCATTGCTTATATTATCGGGCCGTGATCACCGGGAGGTGATCACGGGTATATACTATATACTTTATACATGATACATGTGGAGACTAAAGTCGGGTCGGCCGGTGGAGCACCCATGAGTGGATCTTTGAGGCGGAGCGACATGGCAGTTGACACCGCTTAGGAGAGAGGTGGGCTCGGCCCTGCTCGGCGCTCGGGGATACTTTAACACGCTTAACGAGATCTTGGTATTTGATCTGAGTTGGCTACGAGCCTATACGCACTAACCATCTACGGGAGTAGTTATGGGTATTCCGCCGCCGTGGTATCACCGGCACTTCGTGACGCCAATCGAGCGGGCGCTACCGGATTGGAACGTAAGCCTGCTCTTGTATTAAGGGGCTAGTTCTCGCTTTCCGCCTCGCAACGCAAGTGTGTGTGCATTGGGCGATGGGCCTGCACTTCGCGGCGCTTAGGGTTTAGACCGCGTGCTGGCCTCTCCGTTATGCCTAGGTGGGGCTGCGACGTGTTGATCTTTCCGCGTCGGGCATGACCCAGAAAGTGTGTCCGCCAAATGGGATCAAGCGTGTTGGGTAAGTTGGTGCACCCTTGCAGGGAAGTTAATCTATTCGAATAGCCGTGATCTTCGGTAACAGGACGACTTGGAGTTGTACCTTGACCTTATGACAACTAGAACAGGATACTTAATAAAACACACCCTTCCAAGTGCTGACATAACCGTGGTCGCTTCTCTCGTGGATACGAGGAGGGGATCGCTGGTAGGATTATTGCTATGTGATGCTACTTGGAGGACTTCAACCTACCCTCTTCTACCTGCTGTAAGACTTACAGGTGACCGCGTTTAGTCTTCGATAAGACTAGCTATCCCCTCTTCTTATGGCATTCTGCAGTTCAGTCCAATCGATATGGCCTCTTACACATATATCCATGCATATGTAGTGTAGTTTCCTTGCTTGTGAGTACTTTGGATGAGTACTCACGGTTGCCTTGTTCCCCTTTTCCCCCTATCTCTACTCGGGTTGTTGCGACCAAACGATGGAGCCCAGGAGCTGTGACGCCACCGTCGATGACGATTTACGACTACACCGGAGGTGCCTACTACTACGCGTTGACTACCGGGCATTTACTAGGAGTAGTTAGGTGGATCTCGGCAGGAGGCATGCGCCTCTTTCGATCTCAGATCCCAGTTTGTGCTAGCCTTCTTAAGGCAACTTGTTTAACTTATGTCCGTACTCAGATATTGTTGCTTCCACTGACTCGCCTATGATCGAGCACTTGTATTCGAGCCCTCGAGGCCCCTCGCTTGTATTATGATGCTTGTATGACTTATTTATGTTTTAGAGTTGTGTTGTGATATCTTCCCGTGAGTCCCTGATCTTGATCCTACACATTTGCGTGCATGATTAGTGTACATTTGAATCGGGGGCGTCACACTTCAACGGGGAGGACGATGCCACCCGCCATGGCCGCAAAGGGCCGGAATCGGTCACCGAACTGGTGAAGACCTTATCTGCCATGTACAAAGGAGAGGAGGAGGATTCGCCTCAACCCATCAAGGAGTTTTCTTCGAGTAATCCTCGTTGGGTAAGCAAACATCTTTGTGACCTGTCCGATCCATGTTCCCGTAGTTAAATATCTCATTTCATGGTTTTTACAAGAACTGCTACCGGACTGTGGAGAAGATACACAGCTCGCTTCACAACCCGAGGATCCGAACGGTCCTCGATCCGACCTCAAGAGGATCCGGATATAAAGGTGGAGTTGATCGATGGGGTATTCTACCAACTTAGCATCGATAATGCGTTGGTCGCCATTACGGCTGATTACCCCCGAATATTTCCAGCCTCACGGTAAATGAGACCGAGATCCCAAAACCTCGATAAAGAGCGCCGCCGGATCGAGTCCGGAGAGGTTGCCGAATCAACCTTCACCGAAAGGTTTCAAAGCCGGGTCCGGAGGTCGAGGCGAGCACGAGACGCGGCGTTGGATGCTCCTCCGACAGGATGCCGACAGGTTGTCCGTCACCAACTCCGAGGTGGAGAGTGCCTTGAACCACAAAGCGCCACCGGACAGTTCTTCGTGGACGCTGTGTTTCCCGAGGAAGCCTTGAATGCCTTTGATTCGAGATGCGCACTCCGTGCCGCCAAGATGGACTACCAGAGCCACGGAGTAGTATGTGAAGGACATACGGGTAAGTAAATTTGACAGTTATATATGCCAGTAGCCCCCGAGACTTAAAATAGTTAGAATAACTGATTTAAGAATCATTTGTTATGCAGGATCTTACAAAAAAAGAATACCCGACTGTCCCAGGAGCTTGAAGAGTGCAAAGCCCAACTTGAGGCCGCACTAGCCGTACAGGGGGAGCTACAGAGGCCCCCGCTGGTAATATACGCTTCAAAAGATAAATAATTTAGGAA
Organism: Aegilops bicornis; assembly: GCA_021605145.1. Classification (NCBI taxonomy): domain Eukaryota; kingdom Viridiplantae; phylum Streptophyta; class Magnoliopsida; order Poales; family Poaceae; genus Aegilops; species Aegilops bicornis. The sequence goes on from CM038669.1 coordinate 3,652,718, forward strand.
GTGCGGCGGGTGTGTAAAGTCGACAAAAACATTGCAGATGTCACGGACTAGATCCGGACAAGAACAGCTCTTACGCCGCTTAAATGCTGGCGAGAGCGTGCTTACGAGGGTGCGGCAGGAGAAGAATAACCTCCAAGACGCCAACACCAAGCTGGATGAGGAACTGAAGGACGTTCATGCCCAGTTATCTGACTCCGTAAAGGAGAATCGGCGGCTTCATCGCGGCATTTTCAATAAGTGCTTGAGCGAACTTTGAAAGAGTTCGGCGAGGAAGGCGACTAACATAAACATGTATGTAGGTTTGCTCACAGGTCGTCCTGAGGAGGAGATGCCCAATTCTTCGGGTGATCTCCTTCCCGAATTGCGCCAGCTGCACGAACGAGTCCGACAGGTGATGAAAGGCATCGGCCAAGCCTTGTGGCCATCTATCTCCCCGCTCAAGGCATTGGGGAGCTGGCGGAGCGGCTTCAAGGCACGGGCGGCGCTTCCGCTATGGAAGATATCGGCCTGCCTTCAAGGCGCCAGGAGGCTCGGGCCATGGTGAAGACACGGTACACAAAGGTTGACCCAAACCACATGGCCGAGGTCGGACCTGTGGGGGCCGGATGGGATGCAGATCCTCAGAAGTTTAGTGTAATGCCAAGTAGAATTGGCCGCCAAGTATTCCCAGCAAGATTGTAAATTAGATAGCCAATTAGATGGCATTGAGGAGGAATACAAAGGAGTCGAATTGACTATGTAGAAATATGACATGAAAGAAATGTCTTCTAGCCGGATTGTAGATCGCTTGTCGAAGCGGACCTTTTTCGCTTCAATCTTCGGACCCAATAGTCCGGAGTGTGTCCGAATACCTTCGTGGTTATATAAGAACCGTGGTATGCATGGAGACAAGGCGTAGGGGTCATTGTTGCTGTATCGCATAAGTGCCCAACTAGTTATGTTATATTACATGGGTAGTAAGAAACATCTTCCAGGAGAATAGTTCCGCTATGGGTTCCTTTTCGCTGGGATGCATGCCCTAAAGTGCATGTCAAAGCTGCTATGAAAGCAGAAAATCATCCGGGGCAGATGGGTTAAAAGTTAAAATCATCTTTCAATTCACCGACCGAATATTCCCTTAAGAACGCTTAGCTTTCGCTTCACCCACCGAGGTACACATCCGCTGGTCCGCAAGAATAATCGCAGAGGTGCTCCCTTTACCACCTAGCCGAACAATCGGGAACGAGGGGTAAGCACAGGAGCCGTGCAACCCAGCTTGGCCAAAACTTAAGTCATATCGATGCATATAATGGCTAATAAAAGGTACATGCGAAGTTTAACACATGTGCTGGGCATGAAGCTCAGATAAATAAGCTTCATAAAGAAGCCCCTGTGTATAATGAGTGCGGATAACGCGTCAAGTGTAAAAGTGAAAAGCGCAAACGAGCCTCTAAAGGCTATAAGAAGAAGGAGGAAGGAGAGAAATAAAAGACAGCAAAAAGCAAAAATAAAGAATGCGGACGGAGGAAGGAGACGAACTTGGAGTCCGCACTTAGGCGTAGAATCTTCGTGAGACGGGCTGCGCTCCATGGGTTTGGCTCCACCGGTTATCCGGCGCGCTTTCAGAGATGGTATGCTCTGCCGGTCAGACCTGGTCGATGATGAAGGGACCTTCCCATTTGGGCTTGAGTTTGTCCTTTTCTTGTCCGTAGGCGAGAACTAGTTCGCCAACATTATAAGCTTTGGCCCGCATTTCCTCGCTTTGATATCTTCGAGCCTGCTGTTGATAGAATGCGGAACGAAGCTTTTGCCACGCCGCCGCTCCTCCTCCAATGCGCCCAAACTGTCCTACCGATCGAAGTTCGCTTCTCTTTCTTCATACATGCGCACGCCGAGGTGAGTCATGAATTATGTCGCAGGGCAAGATTGCCTTCGCCGCATACACCATAAAAAAATGGTGTGAATCCGGTAGTGCGACTTGGCGTGGTCCGTAGCCCCCAGAGTACGGAGTCAAGCTCCTCTACCGAGTGCGTGTTAGATTCCTTGAGGGACCGCACTAGTCTGGGTTTGCCTGTTCGACTTGGCCGTTGGTTTGAGGGTGATAGACTGAGGCGTAATCGAGCTTGATGCCCATGTTTTTGCACCATGATTTGACCTCATCGGCCGTGAAATTGGTGCCATTATCAGTGATGATACTGTGGGGGACACCGTATCGGTGCACTACCCCTGATATGAAGTCTATCACCGGTCCGGATTCGGCCACTTTAACAGGCTTGGCCTCTATCCATTTGGTGAATTTATCCACCATGACCAATAGGTATTTTTGCTTGTGGGTTCCTCCCTTAAGGGGTCCAACCATGTCAAGCCCCTGCACCGCGAACGGCCAGTGTGATGGGTATAGTTTTGAGGGCTGTGGGTGGCATGTGGCTTTGGTTAGCAAAAGCTGGCAACCGACGATCGTTGGACTAAATCCTCAGATCTGCTCGGGCCGTCGGCCAATAAAATTCTGTACGGAAGGCCTTGTTTACAAGGGCTGGCTGCGGCGTGGTGCCCACCCAGTCCGCATGAATTTCAGCCAGGAGGTTTCGCCTTCCTCTTCGGAGATACACCTTTGAAGGACTCCGTAGTGCTTTTCTTATAAAGCTCTCCCTCATGGACCTTATAGGCTTTTAGAGCGCCGCACTATGCAGCGAGCCTTATTTTGGTCCTCGGGAGTTCCTGCCTAGTTAGGTAGGCTAGGAACGGTTCTGGCCCACGGGCGATAACCGCCATTTTTTCGTGAGCAGAGGGTGTTATCTCGGGGCGGAGCCTCCGTTGTGTCAGAGTGTTCGGCGTCAGGTGGTGCGGTCGGGTCTGGATTGTTATTGCCGGACTCCCCTTCCCATAGTACGGATGGCTTGAACAGCCGCTCCAAAACGATATTGGGTGGGACAACATCGCTTTTGCACCGGCGCGCTAATATATCCGCTACCGGTTGTTATCCCGGTCTATATGATGAAATTCGAGCCCTTCAACTGCGGCTGACATTTTTAGGACCGCATTGGCGGTATGCTGCCATTTTCGGATCTTTAGCGCCAAAGTCTCCGCTTATTTGAGATATTGCGAGGTTTGAATCCTCGCGCACCTCTAGGTGTTGAATGCCCATGGAGACTACCATCCGGAGGCCGTGCGTAAGGGCCTGCTGGCCGCGTTGTTGGAGTCCGTATACATTATCTCAAGGACGATTGACTGTGGTCTCGGTTGGGGACGCCAGACGACGCCAGCCCCTGTGCCAGCCAACATTTTGGAGCCGCCAAAGTGCATGATCCAATTGAGTATGCGCCAGATTTTTTAGGAGTTCAGCCAGTCCATTCGCCACGAAGTCGGCCAAAACTCATGTACTTTAATAGCTCGCCGTGGCTTATAAGTTATGTCGAATGGAAGGAGCTCTATGGCCCATTTAGCAATCCGCCCGCCGTGTCGCGTTGTTTATAATGTCGTTAAGAGGTACTTCGGAGGCTACCAAGTTATCGAACACTCTTGAAAGTAGTGTCGCAGCTTCCGGGATGCCATGAACACCGCATATGATATCTTTTGATAGTGTGGGTACCGGGAATTGCATGGAGTTAGGATAGTGGACACATAATAAACCGGTTTTTGAACAGGGAACCGTGTCCGCCTGCTTTCGCTCGACAACGAGCACCGCTACCGACAACTTGATGTGTTGCGGCGATATATAATAGCATTGGTTCGCCTAATGCTACGCCGACCAGGACTGGATTTGTTGCCAAATGGCCTTTATTTCTTCGAGTCCGTCAGGGCGGCATCCGCCCACTCAAGTATTCGTGCGGCGGAGGAGGCGGTAAAGAGGTAATGCCTTTTCTCCTAAACGGAGATAAAGCGCTTAAAGCCGCCACACATCCCGGCCAATTTTTGTATTTGTTTGAGGTCTTTGAATATCCAATTGTGACAGAGCTCGAACCTTGGCTGGGTTTGCTTCAATTCCTCTACCATACACAATGAAGCCTGTGGAGCTTTCCGGCCGGAACGCCAAGACGATTTTTCCGGATTGAGCTTGATGTCATATTTTCAAGATTGTCGAATGTGAGCCTCAAGTCGCCTACTAGAGTTTCGACGCGTGCTTGGTTTTGACGACCACGCCATCTACATATGCTTCCACCATTTTGCCGATCCGCTGGCTGACATGTCCGAATCATGCGCTGATATGTTGCGCCGGCGTTTTTGAGCCCAAAGGGCATTGTGTTGAAGCAGAACGGGCCGTATGGACTGATGAATGCTGTTGCAGCTTGGTCTGGCTCCGCCATCTTGATTTGGTGGTAGCCAGAGTACGCTCGAGGAAGCACAATGAGTCGTGTCCTGCTGTAGCGTCAATGATTTGATCAATTCATGGAGGGGAAGGGATCCTTTGGGCAAGCCTTATTAAGGTCTTTGAAATCAACACATAGGCGCCAGGATTTGTCCTTCTTGGTACCATCACCAAGTTCGCTAGCCAGTCCGGATGTTTTATATCTTTGATGAATCCGCCTCCAAAAGTTTGGCTAGCCTCTCCCATGGCATGTCTCTTGGGTTCGGAAAAGCTACCAAGAGCCTGTTTGACTGGCTTGAATCCTTTTAGGATATTTAGGCTGTGCTCGGCCAGCTGACGTGGGATTCCTGGCATATCTGAAGGGTGCCAGGCAAAGATGTCCCAGTTTTCTTGTAGAAATTTTCGTAGTGCGCGTCTACGTCAGGGTTTAATTGTGCCCCGTTGGAGGCCGTCTTTGCAGGGTCCGTTGGGTGGACTTGGAATTTGACTATTTCATCCGCTGGTTTAAAAGAAGTGGACTTGGATCTTTTATCAAGTATCACATCGCCCCTGGCCCACCATGGAGCACATCGCGGTGAGTTCCTCGGCCGCTAGGGCTTCGGATAGTGCCTCGAGGGCTAGTGCGGTTGTCTTATTTTCGGCGCCGGAGTGCTATGCTCGGATCATCGGCGAGAGTGATGATTCCGCTGGGACCGGACATTTTAAGCTTCATGTACCCGTAATGGGGTATAGCTTGAAAAATTGTGAATGCCTCTCGCCCTAGTAATGCATGATATCCGCTGTTGAACATGGCCACTTGAAATGTGACCTCCTCGACCTGTAATTGTCCCATGAGCCAAAACACCATATCCAGCATGGTTTTTCCTCAGGCAGCATGCTTCCCGGCCGGGGATTATTCCTCTAAAGGTTGTGCTGCTTCGCCAATGCGGTTCCAGCCTATTTCCATCTTTCGGAGGGTTTCCTCATAGATGAGGTTGAGTCCGCTGCCGCCATCCATGAGTACCTTAGTAAGGCGAAAGTCGCCTACTATCGGCCGAGAACCAACGCGGCTGGTGCCCGGCAGTTCAGAATTTAGGTTCACATCGGCATTGAAGGTAATGGCCGTGTTACCCATGGATTTATTGTTGCTACTTGGTAGACTTCGCAAGGTTATGGAGTTGTTGTTTTCGTGATATTATTTGATGCGAAAGTCTCAAGACTGTTAACACCGTGCATCGGTGTTGCTGGGCTGGGATTCTCGAGCTAGAAGCTCTTCGCCACTTTTGGCCACTCGCCGAGTATCCAACATGCTCAAGGCTATGAGTTGGAGTGGCGCTCTGCGCTTATGAATTTTGCAAGGTCCGCTTAACCAACCGCCCATTACGGTTCCGCACTTTTAGGGGGTTTTGGTTTTTGGTATTCAACCTGTGTGCTTCATAATGATGCACCCTTTTGTTCCGGACTAGGGATGTATTCGGGCCGGATTATCCCAAAAGTTACTTTCGCTTTCCAGCGCCTCCATCGCACAAGATTACTTTTGTACTATGGTCACCAAGCCATAAAATCATGTAATTTCGCTGACGGCTTATGGCGCTTAGGATTCCCTTGTCCGTGCAATTATTGCAAAAATTGGGATTGCGCCCTCCTCCCGGCAGTCCTTTATCATGTTCATAACTGTGGAGGAATCGCCCAAGAATGATGTACTGCTTCAGCAGGCTCTTGCCGAATTCGAGAGAGATCGCCAATGTTTGGGTGGGCGGGTGGCACTAAATCCTAACCCCGGCCCAATTCAGGACTCAAGGGTCGAGAAGTTTCCGAACTCGAAATTTGAATTTTTGAGTGCAATCCAATGAGTCCGCCCGCCACCGACTTTTAGGTTCGTGGCTTGATCGACATCCGCCCCTCCGCAGAATCTGCATGGAGGAATCGGGAACTGGACGTAATTCAGTCCTTAAGGTAGGAGAAGAATCGCCGCATTGCTCCTCTATCACAACAACATGGTGGGTAGCCTGAGGAGAGTTGATCTCTCTCAGATCAGTTTTAGGCCCGATCCGGTCGTAATCTGTGGCGACTCCCAGGGCGGCGATGCGATCCAAGAGCTCGTTTATGGAGGAGAGCTCGATCGATCTAACTGTTCGGCAAGTTCAACTAACATGGAAATTGGTTTCATGACTCGAGAGGTCATCGTCGGGCGGGCGGCCGAACTAGCGGTCATGAGAAAACCGCCAAGTCAAGAGTTCCACCAGTGGCCAAGGCTTCTTTATGGCGGTATCGCCTTTTAAAGACGAGGCGCAGGCATCCTACCCGATGGCGATGGCATAAAGGAACTCTCAATGAAAGCACCAATGTTGGTGTCAAACCGCGGATCTCGGTAGGGGGTCCCAACTGCAAGGCCTAGGCAGATGGTAACAGGAGACAAGGGACACAATGTTTTTACCTGTGTTCGGGCCCTCTCGATGGAGGTAATGCCCTACTCCTGCTTGATTAATATTGATGATATGGGTAGTACAAGAGTAGATCTACCACGAGATCAAGGAGGCTAAACCCTAGAAGCTAGCCTATGGTATGATTGTTGTTCTGTCCTACGGACACTAGTAGAAAAAGGGCCTATAGTCCCGGTTCATAAGGGCCTTTAGTCCCGGTTCATGAACCGACTAAAGGGTCGGTACTAATACCTCGCTTTTTAGTCCCGGGTTCTATCTGTAACCGGACAGATGGCCCTCCACATGGCCTGTCCACGAGCCCAGTAGAGGGTTTGGTCCGTTGGTGGCACCAACCGGGACCAATAGGCATCCACGCCACAAGATTTCTTTGGCTCTGATTTTTGTTTTTTTAAAGGAGCGGGGGTTTGGGGGTTAATTTAGGTGTTTCATATATTGTGCTATAGCTAGCTAATTATAGAGAAAAGTGTCCGTGCTTGGTCGACGCCACGCACTATACATACATATAGAGAGGACTAACTAGACATGCTAGCTAGCTAGTAATTAAGCAAACAGAAGATCGCCATGAACATATATGCATACAGAGAGAAGTGATATCGACCACCTCTCCTTCTCCGAGAGATTGGTCGAACAACAAGTTCTCGTGATATCTATCCGACACTACCGGCTACATATATACAATAGTTATCTTTTACAATACGGACGCTGGGTCCACATAGTATTCTCCGCCTTCAGCGATCACGTGGTCAAGAAAGAATGCCGCCAATTCCTCTTGAATTGCTCGTGATGCGATCTCGGTGCTAGGAGTTCATCCCGCTCCGAGACATCTAATTTTAAGAAAGGGGTCAATACATATATATGAATGAATGAATGAAACTCAACACAAAATGATGGTAATAAAATAAAATTGTGAATATTTTTATTTACGCACTTCATATTGTTTGTCGGAGTAGCCCCTCTCACAGGTCGTGGGGTGGATGGACTCGCAAACGTAGTATCCACGTAAATCATTCCCTTGTTCCTGCCACAACCACTTTACAAGAAACAGAGGTCAATCAAACTGATAATTATATATAGCAAGCACATGCTAAATGGTATTGATGAAACTAGCGCTTGAATCACTAGGAGATGCGCTGGAATATGCTACTATATAGTACTTACTTTTGGGTGTCTAAATTGCAGCTTCTTCGGTAGTCCCGAGCTTTTTGGTGAATTTTCCCCAAGCCCTGCCATACAAAGAAAACAATTACTTGATATCAAAATGAACAAAGTTGTTGATATGGTGGATAATGATCGATTTAACTTACTTCTCGAGCATTTCAGTCATGTCCGCGATACTCCTTGGGATCTTTTTCGCTGGAGTCAAAGACAGTTACTACTCCCTTCTCAAGCTTAATCTCTAGGAGAATATAGTGGTAGCTGCGCACACATGCATAACTCATCAATATTACATTACTATAACCTGGACTAATAAGGAAACCGAATATGCCACAAGACAAGAATACTCACTTGAAGTTGTAAGGAAAGAGTATTATATCTTTGTGTTCATTTATTACCAACGATTGTAGCAAGTTGGCCTCGTATCTTTGGCACGAAATTCAACCTCAGCTTGCATCTATGAGATATGTGTTAATGAACCCAATATCACCCACTTGTCTTTTCTTCAATTCGCCATCTTCAATCTGCATAATATAGTGAGGATATTTATAAATACATGCAATGAAAGGGCTGAGTTATATAGAGATACTTTAATGATGTAAGTAGTACTACTTACGCACAAAGAGCAGGTGACCGTTGCTTTATCGAGGGCCAATTGATTGAAAAACTGATAGAACTCCTCAAATGGAATAGGCAACAGTTCAATTCCAAGGAGGTCATGCTCCTTTTTAACTCTCACATACAAAGTACTCCTCCCTTCAGACTCTTTGCAGGTTTTCATGTACCAATCATGCAATCTTCGTGATCATCGTTGTTAGAGAGCTTTCATCTTTTGATTTCCAGAGGCTTCCAGACTCGTATCTTTGTATCTGCACCTTCAAGAAATCAAATTGTACATCGTCGGGCAAGTAATCTTCAGGATTGCCATAACCGGCACCATCCTCGGATCGACGATGTCGCTAGCAGTGCACCTTGAGCGGGGGCACGATTCTTCGTTGTTCGCCGAGCTGGGCAATTTGTTTCCCAGCTCGCCGCTCTTTCATCCTTTGATCACCGACAAGATTTCCCGATCTCTCCGCCGCAAATGCCTTTCCAATAATGCGCTCATAGTTGCCTTTCGGCGGAGACTTGGGTGGTTTTGTCGTGGCAGCTGAGTGCGCTCGCTTTGACCGGATCTACCTTCTCCTCCGGAGGTGGATGTCTCTTTGCTTTCAACCCTTGAAACCAGTCATCCACTTCGGTCCGCGCATCTTCGCTTCTCCTCGCTTCCTCTCAGACGGTAACTTCTCTCGAGTCTTCAGAGAAGGACCGAATTTGTATCTCCTCCCGCCTTTGGCTGTACTGCTATACGCCGGCAGAGCAGACGGAGCGGATGTCTTCTTTCCTTGCTTACGAGGCGCAGGAGAAGGACTACGACGCGCCGGAGCAGCCGGAGCGGCGGCGGGTCTCTTCCGCCTTTGCTGACGAGGCGGAGAAGGAGGAGGCTGGCTGCCCGGACGCGCCGGTGCAGGCGGAGAAGGAGACGGAGTGCCGCCACGCGCCGAGAAGGAGCCGCCGAGTGCCTGATCGCCACTCACGGGAGGAGGAGGCGGTGGAGGAGGCGGTGCCCCGACTCACGGGAGGAGGAGGAGGAGGCGGTGGAGGAGGCGGAGTGCCCGACTCACGGGAGGAGGAGGAGGAGGCGGAGGCGCCCAGTTCGGAAGGTTGATGAGATCCTTCCGCCATAGGCATGGAGTCTTCGTGAGCGTAACCCAGCCGATACTCCCTTCACCGGTAGGGTGGTCAAGCCGAGCTCCTCAAATCCCTCCGTTATTTCATCGACCATCACCTTAGCATATCCTTCTCGAATCGGCCGCAGTGAAAAGTTGAGTCAGGTTTTGTGGGATAAACAGAGCCAACAGCCGCTTTGACCTTTTAAATTGCTCCATTGCGCCATAAGGTGGCAACTTTCAAGATCCGTGATAGCATCCACGGGATAGCCGGCAGGAGCCGCCAAGGCATGTTGCTCGCTGAAGCAGCTCGGTGGAAGCCACGCCGCTTCTCCGCCGAGATGGCGGGTAGCTTCGGGAAGCTTCGCAGGTCGCTTTGTTGTGATCGGCTGCTTCTCGCTCCTCTTCTCGCTCCTCTAGCCCCATTACCCTTTTCGCAGCGCCTGCATTAGGCTCTGCTCCAGCTTTCTTCCTCCTCTCATGGGTTTTGTAACCTCAAGGTCTGGAAATCCAGCCTTCCACGAAAGGGAGCCCGGCGTGCCTCGTGGTCCGCCTGTGGTGCTCAGGATTCCCGAGGGCCATTGTGAGCTCGCCCTTCTCCCGTCTCGAACGAACTTCCCTTGCTGCGCTTGCTTCGATATAATGCTTAAGCCTCTTGACCGGTATGTCCAATTGTTCGTCTGGCCCAAATGCACTTCCCCTGTTATAGGGTCCAAGGATCCGCCGCCCTCAAGAACCAAGTCCGCAACGGTCCTGCCAGTTCATTGTCTCGGTTCGATCCCTTTATCAAGCAGATCATTCTCAACCTTGGCCCACTTAGGCCGGGCTATGAGGTAGCCACCTGACCCCTGCATGGCGATGATGAAGCTTCTTCTTCGCAGCATTTCTCTTTGTTTGTCGCTGACATCGCTTTTACTCTTTTCCGATGTCTTGTAGGCCACAAATGCGGGCCAGTCATCTCTCGATCTTCTCATATTTGCCCGTGAATTCTGGTGTCTCATTATTTTCGACATAATGATTGAGGTCTTTCTTCCAATTCCTGAATAGTTCTGCCATCTTCTTAAGAGCAAAAGACTTGATTAATGGCTCTATTATCGGCTTCTCCGGATCATCCTCTGGCGGTAGGGTAAAATTTGACTTCAGCTCAGTCCAAAGATCATTTTTTCGCATATCATTGACATAAGACACCCTGTGGTCTTCGCTTTAGGCTTATACCATTGGTGGATGCTGATCGATCTTGTCTCTTAACCGTAACCCCGTGACCGAGCAAAAAATGCCTTATTTGTCCCAAGCAGGGTTCAATCGGTTGGCCGTCATGCGATTTGTATGATCTCAAACTTTTCATCCGAGCTCAACTTTTTTCTTCGGCCTCGCCTCTTTACCGGGTTGTGCTCGATCCGGAGGGCTAGAAAAAGAACAAAGACGAGAGTTAATTTATATGTGTACATATATATATATACCAAAACAAAGACGAGAGCTAGTCAAGACAGGCTTAACTAATATATATACCTGGCCGGACTCGGTTTGGTGATCACCGGAGCCGCCCTCACGGTCTACTTCTTGCACCGCATTGGGTCATCGGAGCCATGTAAATCATAGCCAGCTGCTTCTTCACCCTCTCCTTCCAGACCATCATTTTATCGACGCTGAGAAACATCATCGAGGAGATGGCATCACCTGCAGGCGATTATGTCCCTCAACAACGCTTCTTGTGCTTCGTCTCGGGGTGTCCATAGTTTCTACAAATATTTACAACATGGCAATTATTTTTCAAACATGACAGATATGGATATATTAGTGCCAACGAGAACTAGCTAGCTAATCACAATAAGGAATCATATTAGTGGCCTCGACGCTGCTTCTCTAGGGTTTGGGGTGGCCTCGACAACGCTTCAAGGGTTAGGGGTGGCCTCGAGAACGCTTCAAGCTAGGAGGGGTACGTACATCGACCCCCCCACGTGTTGAAGCTATCGGGAGGGGTCGGCGTTGAACAGTACATCTATGTCCCACAAGTAGGGTAGAGGGTCGTGGATCGCTGAGCGGTCGAGGGTCAAGGGTCAAGATCGCCGAGGGGTCGGAGAGTTGTTTAGTGTCAAAGGATTCAACAAAACCATGTCTTCATCATTAGGCTAGTAGGTGCATGATGGTGAAAGTTTCAAAGTTGAATCTGAGTCTCAGATAGGATAATTCGCTTTTGGTACAAAGTTCAGCAAAAGGCAAATTATCCTATCCGGGACTCCATTCCGTAACAACTTTGAGGACTTCTGCACTCATCATGCCGTGGTTACTTCCGCCAATGATGAAGCGATGGATTTCTTCAATACTTTGACACTATCGGTACCCCCTATCGGAAAAGGAAGAGAAGAAGAAGAAGAAGAAGAAGAAGAAGAAGAATAGAGGAGAAGAAGAAAAATAGAAAAATTCTATTTTTCTTCTTCTCTCCTATTCCTTTCTTCTCCTCCTTTTTTTTTTTCCTCTCATTCTTTTCTTCTTCTTCTTCCTTCTTCCTTCGATCCTAGAACCCTCGAACCTCGACCCTAGAACCTCGAACCCTAGAACCTCGAACCTCGACCCTAGAACCTCGAACCTCAAACCCTTGTGCTCGAACCTCGACCGCCTCGACGACCCTCGACCGGCCTTGACGACCTCGACCCCTCTCAGGACCCTCTCGACCCTCTAGCCTAGTTCCCGACCGTCGACCCTCGGCGATCCTCGACACCCTCGTTTCGATAAAAGAAGAAGAAGAAGAAGAAGAAGAAGAAGAAGAAATGAGAAGAAGAAAAAAGAGAAGAAGAAGAAAGAAGAAGAAAAAATTTTCTTCTTCTCCTCTTTTCCTTCTTCTTCTCCTCTCTTTTTTTCTTCTATTTTTTCTTCTTCTTTCTTCTTCTTCTCTTCTTCTTCTCCTCATTTCCTTCTTCTTCTTCTTCTTCTTCTTCTTCTTCTTCTTCTTCTTTATAAAATATTCTATACATCAATGAATATATCAATATATATACATGAACATTTATCTGCAAAAAACATCATATTCTATACATCAATAAAAAACATCATATTCTATACATCAATAAAAAACATCATATTCTATACATAATAAAAAACATCATATTCTATACATCAATATATATACAAAAAAACATCACATATATATGCAGAAAAAAAATCATGGCGGGCGGCAGGGGCCGGGCAGGCAGGTGTGCTGGGGCAGGGCAGGTGCTGCTGGGCTCATCAGGCGGAGGCGACGGCGAGGTCGCGGCGACGGGGCGGCGGGGAGGCGGAGGCGACGGCGAGGTCGGGAGGCGGAGGCGACGGGCGAGGTCGGGAGGCAGGGCGGCGACGGCGAGGTCGACGAGGTCATGGAGGCAGGGCGGCGACAGCCGAGGGCGCGGGCGACGGGGCGGGACGGCGACGACGAGGCAGGGCGACGGCGTTAGTGGGCAGATGCGCGGCGACGACGGGCGGGGGCAGAGGCGGCGATGACGACGGGCGGGCGACATGGCGATAACGGGCGCTGGGCGACGGCGATGGTGACGACGTGGCATGACGCGACGCAAGGCGGCGGGCGCCGAGGCAGCCTCCGGCAAGGCCTGGGAGGTTGGGGCAAATGGCGATGAATCTGAAATTTCACAAGTCTTGCTTATATAGAAAGAGCATTGGTCCTGTTCAGGAGACGACTGGATTAATGCCTTTTAGTCTGTTGGTGCCACCAACCGGGACCAAAGGCCAAATTTCAGCAGCCCAAAGGGCGGGAAGCGGCGGTTTTGGTCCCGGTTGCAGGCACCAACCGACTAAAGATTAGTCCTGGTTAGGCACCAACCGGACTAAACCCCTTTAGTCCCGGGTTGGTGGCACCAACCCAAATGTTTAGTCCCACCTCTCTAGTTGAAGGGCGCCGCACCGGTTTATAAGCTACTGCAAGGCCCCTTCGAGCTCCTCTCCAATGCAGGCTGGCCTAATCATGCTACTGTCAGGCCTATTAGCCTCTACGGGCCTGAATCTCGCCCATGTAGGGTTTCTAGTCGATTCAGGCCGTGGGGGCCTAGTAGGTGGCAGTTTTTTTGCTTTATATTTTATTTCTTTTTGCTTTTAGTTTTAGAAAAATATAAACTTTCTATTAGTGCCATTAGTTTTAAAATTTGAAAACACTTTTTTGTTTTCTTTGTTGCTTTATTTATTTTATTTTGTTTCTACTTACAACAAAATACTTATTGTTGCTATTTTTATTTTTTTTCAAGTTTTTTGTTTTGTTTTCTGCATTATTTATTTTCTTTTGGTTTTTGCTTTATTTTTAATTCTTTTTGCTTTTAGGTCAGCAAAATTATAAACTTTCTGTTAGTGCTTTTAGTTTTAGAAAAATATAAACTTTCTGTTTGTGCCATTAGTTTTAAAATTCAAAAACACTTTTTTTGTTTTCTTTGTTGCTTTATTTATTTTATTTTGTTTCTACTTACAACAAAATGCTTATTGTTGCTATTATTTTTTTTTCAAGTTTTTTTGTTTTGTTTCCTGCATTATTTATTTTCTTTTGGTTTTTTGCTTAATTTTTAATTCTTTTTGCTTTTAGGTCAGCAAAATTATAAACTTTCTGTTAGTGCCATTTGTTTTAGAACAATTATAAACTTTCTGTTTGTGCCATTAGTTTTATAAAATTTGAATTCTTTTGAAATTTGTGTGAATCACAAGTTTGTGAGCTCAACAAGGCATAGAGGGACGGGCTTAATTATAAACCGTGTGAGCGCCTTCGTTGGCGTAGGTTTTCAAATTCATAGTTTTCAAATGAACTCTGAAAAAGTTGGCATAGTTTTCTCCATCATGCACCCGTCACCGGGTGCTCTCAACTTCCGCCTTTCTTACGGTCCTCACCGTGCCATCGTGATCAACTTGGCATGCTCTCCGCTTCGAACAGATCGCTTCAACCGTGGTATTATAGGAGCATACCACATCACCTTCGCAGAGAACCCTCTTCCTGGGAGGCTCGCCGTCAACATCACTGTGGTCATCTCGTTCGATCTTATATCAAGAATGCACCGCATACCGGCATGCGCTCAGATCCTTGTAGGCACCACGGTAGAGGATGCAGTCATTAGGGCATGCATGTATCTTCTCCACCTCCGATCCTAGAGGGCATACGACCTTCTTTGCTGCGTATGTACCGTCGGGCAATTCATTATCCTTTGGAAGCTTCTTCTTCATTATTTTCAGAGCTTCTCAAATCCTTTATCAGCCACAAGATTCTCTCGCCTTCCACCGCAGCAATTCGAGTACGGTACCGAGCTTTGTGTTGCCATCTTCGCAATTGGGGTACAACCCTTTTTGTGATCCTCTAACATGCGATCGAACTTCAGCTTCTCCTTTGACTTTCGTGATTGTGTCCTTGCATCGACAATGACCCGCCAAGATCATCATCATGGGGACATCATCTGGTTCATCTTGATCTTCAGCAGCTTCGCTTGCAGCACCATCGCGGCACATCGTCTGTGCAACTTGATGTTCAGTAGCATCACCGTATTCAGGGGCACATAGTTGTCATCGTACTCTTCTTCCTCGCCGCCTTCCATCATAACCCCTATTTCTCCGTGCCTCGTCCCAAACATTATAGTGTGGCATGAAACCCTTGTAAAGCAGGTGGGTGTGAAGGATTTTCCGTCAGAGTAAGACTTCAGATTCTACATATAGGGCATGGACAACACATAAAACCATTCTGCTTGTTTGCCTCAGCCACTTCGAGAAAAGCAAAAGAAAAAAATAAATATAGCAGAAAAGAAAAAATCTATATAAAAATCACTATAATGAACATAGATGCGTTTATAGAGAAAATTCAACCTAAATTCATAATAAATTTCTACTAACTTCAGAGAAATTCAGTATGAATTTAGGTTAAATTTCCTGTATAAGGGCATCTATTTTCATTTTGAGAAGAGCTCAACATGGCAGAAAGGTAGGTGATTATAAACTGGTTTGATTCCCCTTCGATTGGCAGGTGGGACTAAACTCGGGCTTAACGAGGACCAACCTTTAGTCCCGTTGGTAGGACGAACCGACTAAAGGTGCCTTTGGTCCCGGTTCAAGCCGCCAACCGAGACCAATGATTGTGGGCCAGGAGCGAGGCCAATGGTCCCGGTTCGTCCCACCAACCGGGACCAAAAGGTCCTGGACGAACCGGGACCAATGGCCCACGTGGCCCGGCCGCCCCCGGGCTCATTTAACCGGATAATGCTCACATTAGTCCCGGTTCTGGATTGAACCGGGACTAATGGGCAAAACAGGCCTCAACGATAGCCCCTTTTTCTACTAGTGGGACTAAAACCTTCCGGTTTATATAGACACCGGATAGGTTAGGGTTACACAGAGTCGGTTACAATGGTATGAGATCTACATATCCAGACGCCAAGCTTGCCTTCCACGCCAAGGAAAGTCCCATCCGGACACGAGACGTAAGTCTTCAATCTTGTATCTTCATAGTCTTGGAGTCCGTCATGACGATAGTCCGCTATCTCGACACCCCTAGTCCGACTCCTCAAAGCACTTCCATCGTGGTGACGGCACTTGAGCTCTGTTGCCACCAATTTGGACAAGATCTAGGTTTCCACCTTGTACACTAGAATTGGGAATGAGGAGGGGGCAGGATAAGCTGGACGACGCCTACAAGAACTGTGGCTGCCGTGGTCAGCACAACTGACCTGGGATTTCTCCGGTGCATAAACGATCGCTTCGGTGACCGCAGGCCACCAAAGGTAAGATTGGGCGGAGGCTGCCAAGGTTGAAGAAGATGACGGATCTAGATCTGGTTCTGCCTCCGCCAAGGAGACACGTGGCACAAGCGCAACCCACGACCACTTCGCCGCTGCCTCCCGCTGCCGAGGAGGACGACGGCACCGACGAGTACTGGTCACCGAGGGACAGCGCCGATCCACCGGCTGAGGCCGCCACCTTGGATTTAGTGGCTCCTGTCCAGGCACAAGGCAGCTAGATCCTCGATGCTACCTTCCTCAGCTACCGTGAGATGCACCAGCACGGTCCCTCGAGTGGAGCCAAGAGGAGAGTCGGGATTGTTGTCGCAGGAGCCGGGCGCTTAGGGTTGAGTTTGTTGAGTCACCCCGGAGGGAGGGACGCATGGGTGTCTTTTGAATTTCTGTAGACTTTTTTTTAGGCCAGAGAGCAGGAATTTAACTGGTAACTCTAGCTACTCCCCTCACTATTTAAAAACAATACACTGCATGAAGAAATTCCTACTATTATATTTTTGAAATTTCATATAAAAATTCTGAACAATTATCGTATGGTTTAGTAACTTCGAAAGTGCTTACAAGAGTGCAAGATGACAGTACCGAAACAACTAACACGAATCTAATCTGAAAGTAGTAACTACGTACTAAAAATCAAAATTAATCTACCTAAGATATCCATAGTGAAACTAGACATAGCGCGCTAATTAATTAGGTAACGAGGCCGGCCAGCCGGCGTGGATGAATCAATCAGCTGGAGTTGCCCTGCATGCACTTGCCCAGCGCCGCCTCGGCGCTAGTGCACGCCGTCTTGTCCGGCCCCGAGCACGCAGCAGCCCAGGCGCCGACCTTGTCCACGCATTCGCCTTTGCCCTCCTGCACGCAGAAGGCCTTCACAGCCCTCTCCACGTCGGCAACAAATTTTGCCATCGACCTCTGGATGTCGGCCACCGACCTCTCGATGTCGGCAACGGATTCTTCCAAGGACGACGACGTGGGTGATGTTGTTGCTGTGCTCTGCCTCTCCATGGCGCGCGATGGCCGACGGGGTTGCTGCGCTCTCCTCACGAAGTGACGATCGTACCAGGGCGTGAAACTGGCTGTCGATGTCGATCTCGCCGTGGCCGGGAGGGACTCGATGGTTTTCCTGTGGAGGAGACGTGCTTGCTCTCTGAGTTTTTATACGAGTAGTTGAATTCGGCTCCAACTAAGGATTTGTGTTGGCTTTGGAATCTGTTTCTCACGACCACCTATATATAGTACTTACCTTGACCTTCTTTCTTCCACAAATCTGCATACAAATCTGCATAAAAGATATAGGATTTGTTGCAGTACGGCTACGGCTCCTTCTTTCTCTTCCACAAATCTGCATACAAGATATAGGATTTGATTTGTGCATCTAGACTTGTGTCCAAAGTTATTGTTTGGATCCCTATTTTTCAGAGAACTTGTTATGTACAAACTCGTTTCAGGGTCTAACAAATTAAACTTAAACATTGTTTGGCAAGCCTATAACTAACTAGCAGATAATTAAAACTTTTATTGAGAGCGCATAATTAAAACTTGGTTCTCCTGATCCTCAAAAACGGCGTTTTTGGAAAAACAGGTTTTCAGGTGTTTTCTAAAACAAAATCAATAAGTCCCGATTGTCGATGTCGGGCGGGCGCCGCACGGGAGTGGGGGTAGGTTCGGGTGAGATGGCGGCGGCGCTAGATAGGGTCATGAGGTTCTTCTGGTCGCTAGTCGCTAGGGAGCACGGTGCTCAATTCGACTGAAACTGATACGTATTCTTTCATAATTGAACCATCGGAATTACGATTCTCATGTTTCACGTGACTTACATGATGCGCGCGATTGAGTGATCGATGGTACATATGAGAGTACCATGTATACTAACTTCTTCTATTGTGTCATTGGACGCTAACTTAAACATGCAAGCAGGATGATCACATGATTCTGTAGTCCACTCACATGATAAAGTAAACAATTTTTGAATGATTTGCTCAACGCATATCTCATGCTCACAATTTATTTATTTTTCTTCCTAAAAAGAGCTATCAAAGACAAGAGATGTATAGGAGTTCTATATATACTCCACGGTCTTGGGATGCCCATATGAGTGTGATATGAATTCAGGTTTGCTCCCTCTATCCATCTCAAGTCATCTAAAATATAGGAGGAAAACAAATGCATGTATCTTTCTAGCCTCTA
This sequence comes from Aegilops bicornis, assembly GCA_021605145.1. Taxonomy (NCBI): domain Eukaryota; kingdom Viridiplantae; phylum Streptophyta; class Magnoliopsida; order Poales; family Poaceae; genus Aegilops; species Aegilops bicornis. The sequence goes on from CM038669.1 coordinate 3,671,223, forward strand.
ACCCCGCCGGCCATCTCACTCTTTTGGTGGTACGAGTCCATTCGCCGCGCCACTCTTTTGTGTGAAGTGGGAGCATGTATGCGCCTAATCGACAACGAGTCAATGCCCCCGCATTCCTAAGCTCCACCTGCTAGTCAAGGGCTGCATCATCCTCATCTTAGTTGTCGTTAAGGTCACGGTCATGACCGTCAACCTTGGCCGCCGACGAGGAGCACGTAAGACTTGGTGTGCAAAACGCTTTCAAGGAGGAGGACACATATGCTCTGAGACATGTGTTGCCACATGATTCGCTGATGCAGCAATGACCGGTTCTTTGTAAAATTGTTTGGTTAATCTCAGCGTTAGGATACGCTTTTACAAAATTTCTTTTGGAAAAAATTAAACGATTGGCCTCCGCTGTTCGCCAGGCGACAGATCTCAGCCTCGGCGGCGGGCGGCGGCGGCTTAGCTTGTTGTGACGTTGTCGGCCACATGCGGTGGCCAGTGAGAGGAGCGAGAATTTTTGGGAGCTCGCTTGCTCCCACCCTCATCCTCTCTGGCATTCTTTCTCACTTCCATCGCAGATGGTCTATACAACAAGGTCTCCTCGGAGCTCCGCGCTGAGAGCAGGCAGAGGCGGTACGGCGGGCAAGGGTGAAGACGCATCGCCGCCGTCGAGCTGTTCTGCTCGCGCTGGCGGAAACAGTCCACCACCCGCGCACTGCCACGAGGTGTTTGTGTTTATTCCAAAAAGGTTCGTTGTTCCACCACGACCCAGCTCGAGTAGCTGACCAACCAACTGCTCGCTTGCCGAGCGCGCCAGACGGCAAGAGAGAGCCCGCCCTGTCACGCTTCAGTGGCATTGATCGCAGCTGTCTCTGTGCATGAGCGGAAATGAAGACTAGTCAAGTAATATATCAGGCTCAGTACTAACGACCCGTTGCTGTCAGCGAGTAAGAGCGGCGACAACAACATGTCTGAAACGAATCGAGCTACATCTGCATGCGGCCAAGTCCAGTGAAGCAAAATATCCTGATCTCCTTCAACAGCATCCACTATTTAGAGATCTTGGTCCGTTTGTTGGATGAGTAACCAGTGGTCATTCGCAAACACAGGCATGCCTAGTAAGTAGTACTATTACAGCTGTGCATTGGCTTGCTTTTGCACATGTTTTTTTTTTTTTTGAAAAGGAGGATGTACCTCCTGCCTCTGCATCTGGGTGATGCATGCAACCATTTTATTAATTATTCATAAAGCCATTACAAGGTAATACATCAGTAAGCCTGAAGCCATCATCTTGACAACACTTGTCGCTACTCATATCCCCGTGATGAAGGGGTGTTGAGTGTCCGAGTCTAATACCAAACAGACATCGCACCAACACGTAACATCTAATGCCGGATGCCCCATCCAAGCCACAATACTTGGACTGGGTTACACATCGGTCCGGGCGACTTTCAATGGGCACCACATGCGACACTGCAATGGCCGCCACCTCCTTCATCCATCGATCCATCCTACTGCATACGGTTCTTTAGTGTGCTGCTTCTCCTCCAGCCAAGCACAATGTTTTCATTCATTTTGCTCCTCATGCAACTCAAAATGGTCACATGATTCTGTAGTGTACTCACGTGTTCAAAATGATATGAGAAATATCTGCTGAATTGCTTGCTCATACCTATATATCCTATGCTCACACTGTGTTGTTTTGGTAGGAAGTCCTAACCAAGACTAGTGATGTATGGAAGTCCTATATATACCTTCTGCCCTGTGATATCAAATAAGTGAGTGGGATATGAATACTAATTTGTTTATCTCTTTATCCAGCTTCAAATCGCCTGAAATATTGGAGAAAAACAAAATACCATGGTAACATTTACTTGTTGTAAATCTGTATTGACTTATGCTAGAAAGTAGAGTGTTGTCGATAGTTCCAACTACTGTCCTCTTAGACACTTACTTCGAAAAGCCTTTCTGAATTGCAGACCTGAATGTCCATCACCATATCCGCTTGATACCCGCAAAGCGATTGTTTGAGAGGTTAACGACTGTCCTTTCCCTGTGGCTACTTACAGTTTTATGGTTTCCCATAATATCTAAGACTTGTACAATATTTTGCAGGACCGCCAACTCAGTGGCATTATTTGGGTGACAAAGCATGGGATATGATGCTCCCAGTGTAGGGCAACTAAATCAAGTGTGGAATTGTCTTTCGTTGCTAAGGAATTAGCAGGACTAGGTAGCGTGATGGCAAAAATGTGGAGACAAATGAAGGAGATGTAAATCAATAACGATGGATATAATTGGGATGGAAAAAGTGATTCTTTCCAATAAAAACTCCATATGTATATGCATGGTTCGATATAGTTTAGCTCACCAAAAGGGCATTCGTGCATGCATTTGTGTTCTCCTGATGCAAACTCTTTTGTTGATAAAGAAATCAATGTAAAATTATCTACCAATCTACACTTTGCAGCCACTGTGTTTGTCTGGGTTTCTTTTGCCACAGCATGCTGATCTGAAACGACGTGTTGCAGGCTTAGCTCAGGTTAGTCAATTCCAATTTCACGCAGATGTCATGATCTTTAAAGAAAAACATTTTATGATGCCAATGGAATACTCTATGGCCTTATTCCGTAGTCGAAAGTGATCGACACATGAATGAAACTAACATGTCATGTAAATGAAGTTCTTGTACTACTCGAGAGTTGGTGAAATGGACCCATAAGATGAACTTTTTTTTGCAACTGCAGTTACAGGCTTACAGCTCAAGATTGGTTCAGAACTCTTCAAAGCATTCTTTTTAATGCAAGATCACTCCAACCAAAACACACTATTTCTCCTTACTTTGGCTTTTTTTGGTAGGTAATCGGAAACTAAATATTCAAGTAGATAGAGTTGGGCATAGGGGTATACTGAATAGATCAAAAGTTTATAAAAGAAATAAATAGCTTTATTATTTCAGGGATCAAGTTATGGTGTTCTTATGTTTCTTTACAGCCTCCTGTAGTCATTAAGTCCTCTCGCTTTTATAGTGTACTGTTAGTAATGATCTTGACTCACACACTGTTCTCTTTGAGATCTGCTTCATATTTGCAGTATGAATCTGTAATCGGTTGTACCATTCACAATTTGCTCGCTCTTGACTCTCCCCTACACTGCTTTTCTCCGTTGATTCAACCTCAAGCCTTGAATTTTTCTCCCTTATCTTTCTTTTATGTGATGGATTGCTGTGGCTTGTGTGCTACCAGATTCAATTTGATTGTCACATTTTTATATTTCTTCTTACCTTCGTGCTGTGCTGCTCAAGCTAGTACAAGTATTCAAGTGCTGATTTGTTGGTTGTACACTCAGTATCCCGTAACCTCACGACGAGGAATTCTTAACTTGTTTGTTTACTACTCAAAGAGTGGAGCAGGGTTAGGGGAATCCCTGAATCTGTGTCTATGTCTTGAGCAATACTTTAGGACCGGTGATCTCTTTCATAAGCCGCTTTTAGCAATGGAATCTTTTTGTTTCAGAGTCTGTGAGTTGCTTCACATATATTCCTTGCAGGTTCAGGGTCCTGATGGCGCCTCTAATGGCGAACCTGTTCCTGAAGTTTCTGCTAGAGTGCTAGGGGAATGAATTCTGGCTTGTGGTTGCTTCTAGCTGCAGCTGAGCTGCAATCAAGACTGCAGCAGAATCAGATCCTGTGTCGAGGCCATGCCTATCCGCTCAACATCTGCGGCACTATACATTCTGATCTTGCCAGCTAAAAAGCTTGTGGCTTACATTCAGCTTCAGCCATCATCCAAAGGTCCGGAGGCTACAAACAGATATCTGATCTGATTTGGTTTGTCGCTCTTTTTGTTAGTGACTCTCAAGTGTTGTCGAGCAAACATTAGTGACTGCACGTCTGTCACTTGTTGGATACTTTTCCGTAATAAGTAGAAGTTGGGGAAAACTCAATTTTGTGAACTTTATGGTCCTATTTAAGCATTGTTATACATTGATCTTTAACTTCTACTTCTTGGCTGATCTCGTTATTTGGCTGAGAAGACTGTTTTGGAACTTTTAGATCTGTAATTTTTATCTGTTTAATACTTATGGTTCGACTTCTTGGTGTCGAGTCGATTCGAGCATTGCTAAATCACAACCTGTGCTGAGACGATCTGATCCGGATCCTGTTTTCGCAGGTCCTTTGGGTGTGTACAACCGGGTCAGCGGCAGTGTTATAGGAGGGAGGACATGAATCTTGCTGTTCAGAGCCAAATGCTGATGCAGGAACCAAAAAGCAGGCTGAGGATTTAATATCCACCGATGAAGAAGCAATGGGTGTTCAGTTTCTGTTATGTAAGATTTTACGCCCTTCGCTACTTTTTGGCGAGCTTCAGTTGATGGTGTTTCTTTTATAGTCTCCTGTAGTCAGTCAATCAGCCACTCCTCCGCTTTTTTATAGACTAGTGTATTAGTAATACCCTTCGCAAGCAGGATTCATGTTTGTCTGCTATACTAGCTACGCTTGACGCCCACTTCCTGTTTCTTATGTTTTACATGTTTGCTCAATTGTTAGGTAACTAGCTTAATTAGCATCCACTTACTTACGCATCGCTGCATACCTGGGTGGAATTAATATCGGTTAATTCAGACGCATAAATTTAGTTAGTACTACCTCTGTAACTTTTTATAAGACGGTTTTAAAGTCTATGGCAGTGTCAAAAACATCTTATATTAAGTTGCAGAGGGAGCATCATTTATTTTCCTTTCACATGCTGTGCCATGTTTGCATACTACTACTATTTCATCATGCTCTCATGCTTGTGCTGCTCGGTAGCTTAACCTAGCACATGCTGTTTATCAAGCTGTTAGCATAACCACAACTAGACTAGATTATTATTCTCTTTGCCAATCTTGAAATCTATTGTGCCATTGGTTAGTTTGTCATCAATTTCAGAAATATATTTGAAATATTTTGCTTGTGTGGAATGTTGTTCGATGCAGGAGTGGGAGTGTCATACACTAACTATCAAGAGCGCATATACTAATTTGAACTGGGACTGAACAGTCACAAAATCATTAAGGGAGACTTACAGCTGATTGCTTAGCCAATCGCCAAACTGAGATGAATATTTTTTCACTTTTGCTTTGGCGAAAATGTTTGGCCGCAGAAGAAAACCTTTGGCATGGTGAGGTGAGTTTTGCTTGGCTGTTGTAGATTTGAACCTAACGGTGGTCTATTTCATGAGCTGTTTTAGCAGTGGTAATGTTGCTGTTCAGAACTGACTCTGTTTCACTGTTGAGTAGTGCAGCAGTAGAACGGACGGTGTGATTGAGAATTATAGTTTCTGGCCAGGAAGTTCAGGCCTAGGTAAACAGCTTCAGTTTATGGTTTGCATACAGAAATTAAGCAAGGGTAAACGGCTTCTTGCCAAGTATTTCTGTAGTGTTTATTATCTTTGCAGTCTTCAGAGCCAGTCAGCCTCGCTTCTGTAGTATTGTTGTAATGCTCCACAAAATCGCCCATTACCACCACCCAAGAGGCCTGTGCCTCGCTTATGCCTGTACTAGTAGCTAATTAATGTCGACAAAGATCCTTGTTTCGCTGCTAATTAACCTCAAGCGCCTCCTGCTCTGTTGGTTACTTAATTAGCATCCACTTCAGAGAGTAGATCAAATTATATGCATGCATGTGGATCATGGTTTTAAATAGCGCCGCTATAACGCTTATGGAAGGTCTTATGCGCTTATGAGATTTTTGTCCAAATAAATGAACGAACATTTTAAATAGCTGCTATAGCTTTGCTATGGCCCGCTATAGCATTTAGAAAGGTCCATCGCTAAGAGGCTTAGCATGCTATTTAAAACTATGGTGTGGATACTGCTTTCGGTCAACAGCAGCCAGTAGTTGCTTGCTAATCTGATTAGTTCTCTAACAATGCTGCTTTCCTGTGGACATTATGTAAATGGAGTGTTGTGCAGGTGCTTTGACAAGAGGATGGTTATCCCTGCCCCTGGTGATCAGGAGAAGGAAAGTGTTTTTCGTGTCACCGAAGAGAAAGGTTTTACCGGTGAAGGCGAGGAAGAAACCCAACATGTACACCAATCCGCCATGATTCCCTGTCACAGATTTGAGCTGTTTCAGAAGTGGGATGTTGTTGTTTGAGAGCTGCAGCTAGAACTGGCTTGGTTTCATTCTGAATAATGCAGTAGTGGCCTAAATGCTGGGCACAGGACACATCCCAAGAGCCATGCATTTGCGCATTTTACTATTCCAATATCTTGCGCTTCTTTATTTTTTGACATTCATATCTTACATTTTTTGGTACACCTATTTAGCAATTGCCTGTCTATTGTAAGGCTTGAATGGGTCATTATTACGTTGGACTGGTTATACTCTTCGTCATGAAGTTGTCGTCGCCCAACTACAAAGTTATCCACTTATATTTTTTCCAAGAAACCATGTGCTCACTTGTATGTTGTATCCAAGTAGCTCTACTATGTCACACAGTTTTGCTGTGCACTCACATGATAAAGAAATGTTAACAGCTCTTTAATGCATGCTTAACCGCTGACACCTTTACCTAGATCTAAAAAGATCCTAACAAAGATTGCAGTATATATAAGTCAGGCCTATATCTACTCGATCACCTTGCTTGCCCTAGCTAGGATACAAAAGTGAGTGTTACATGAGAGGTTTCAAATTTATTTTAGCTCTACTCCGCTTTCTGTCTGCTTGAAATATTGAGGAAAACAAAAAACATAGTAAATCTCTAGCTTCGCCTCGTCAGCCTCCTCTTCCTACATCATACGCCTCCCATGGAAACACCAACAGAGAAAAAGCCAATTCAGCCCACGTAACAAACCAAAAATATCTAAATCACCGCCATGCTTTGCCCGGGGTCACTGTAGCCCATCCTATGATCGAGTCCTCCCATCTCACCTTGCTCCCCACCATTTATCCGGCCTCCCAACTCACAGCCATAGTTATTCTGGTCACGCTGACGCCTCCCGCTATCAAGGTCCCGCCCAGCTTGCTACCATGTTCATCCCGTAACGCTGCTGGCCCCCTGCTGTCCTTGTCAAACAAGAAAAAATACTTCACCAAAACTTCAAATTAACCTGAATTTCCTAGGAGAGCCTGCATCTGTGGAACTGTAAATTTGACCCAAATTATATGGGCAGTTGCAGTCTGTTGTGGTCCACGCTTGTTTGGCGAGGTCTTATGGTGCACTTTGGTGAGTTTCTGGTTTATCACCGTGTATTTGTTGTCCAGATGAATTTGGAGTTTTCATTCCAATCCAATTAACACTTGTAATTATGTGTAAATAAGTATGATTTTGCTTATTTCGATGGTAATCTTGACTATTGAGGTCACATTTTCATAGTGGTAGAATAGATAAGTTTCAGGCGCCACAAAAATAAATATACTCAGACCCTCTTCCTTTTTGAATTTACTTGCAGTTGATTCTCAAAAGTGGCATGAACCAAAAACGTGGCTCAAAAAAGTGCTCTGTGGTGTTGAATGTTTTCAATCCAAAGTCGTATGCAAAATTTACGGCCAAGGCAATGCGCCCAATCACTAATGAAATGTTTCAACCGGCACTGCACACCCATATAGCTCATGTCCCATACATGCCATATAATAGTAGTATGGTTTCATATTAGTACTTGTGTATCCAAGGAATAGTAATCTGTCCATAAGCAATAATGTGGATAGGCTTGATGCAACGGTAGCAGCAGGAATAATGTGTACAGGCAATGCTACTACAATCCTCATCCTCTAGTACCCCCGAACGACCTTTTTTCGCCTCACAAATGTAAGTTCAACGACAAGTTGAATTTAACTTATAATTATATGTGAACTTGTGCAAATGAGTACTTTGGTTCTTTCAGTGGTGATCTTGGTTTTATCTTTTCACCATGGAAGAATTAATAGGCCCTTTCCGCAGAGTTTAAAATGCTAAATTCAGTCCATTTACAAATCTATTCAGTTTGTCTAAGTGTGGACCATTCCTTTCATTATTTTTTCTACATTTTACAATAAAGATATATCTCTCTCTCCTCTCTCTCTCTCTCTCTCTCTCTCTCTCTCTCTCTCTCTCTCTCTCTCTCTCTCTCTCTCTCTCTCTCTCTCTCTCTCTCTCTCTCTCTCTCTCTCTCTGCCTCTGATCTATCAAACATACCCAAAGTGAATCTAGCCAGATGAAACATAGAGATAGAGAAGAATCAAGTAAGAGTGTTGCTATGCACACGATGCATGTTGGGCATTGCTGGACGACAAAGGTAAATCAGACCATCCATGCAACGGACTAGCTGCAATACAGCCAATGGATTAACATATCGTGGTGTGAATCATTCAAAGCAGGCATCGCTTGTGAAGTAGTTTTGATCAAGTAATGCCAGCTCTCATGTTTCACACGCCTTTCATGATGCAATGGACTTGGAGTGATGGTACATAGGAGAGAACTGGCATACCATGTATACTAAGTGCGGCTTCAGATTTCTGCTTGGAAGTTGGAGACTAACCTAAACATGCAAGTAGGATGATCACATGACTGTTGTATTCAGTCACATGATTAAATAAACATTTCTTGAATGACTTGTTCAACACATATCCCATGCTAACAATTTATTTTTCCTTCCTAAAAGGAGCTATTGACAAAGACAAGACGATAGAAGTTCTATATATACTCCACTATCTTGGGATGTCTTTATGAAAGTGTCATATGAATTAAGATTTCCTCTCCTCTCAATCCGTCAGAGGTCCATCTAAAATATTGGAGGAAAACAACTACATGTACGCTCTCCTCGCCTTCAGTGGTACGAGTCCATTCGCTTCACCACTCACCTCGTGTAGCGGGAGCCTGTGGTTCACACCATTGGGGGTTGGGTCAACATCATCGCAATCAAGTCAAGACTGATGTTCACGGTCATGACCGCTCAGGGCTTTAACTATCAACAAGGTTATGGGAAGACCTTCCACACCTTGGCCGTCAAAAGGAGCAAAGAGGCGCAACGTGCAAAAGTCTTAAGAGGAAGACATACATGTTTGAGATCTGTGTTGCTACATGAGGTTTGAAGGATAGTTTGATGAAGAAATGTAGCAGTATCAAGGTTTTGGTTATCGGTCGAAATTTCAAGATTTCCTATGGTTACCACAGATTTCGCGTCTCCCTCGTAAATCGCCATACCGAGCAAAAAATACCATTTTTTGGATTTTGAATTTAAACACTCGATTTACAGTAAAGTATGTAGGATCTAATTAATGCCATGTTGGTAGCAACCTAGTTTCTGTTTTGAGAGGTCTCTGGTTCGAATATTCGCTCATTCACTTACTTGAATTCAATATTCAACTATAAAATTTGCTCGAAATATTCACGGTATTTCTCAAGAACCGTGGTAACCACATTACCAGTCCCCCTCGAAAATTGCCTCATTCGCAACCAAAACCGTGTAATAAGTTTTTCCTTTTTTTTTGAAAAGGAGGATTATCCTCGCCTCGTGATCCGAGCGATGCATGCAGCCATAACCGTAATAAGTGAAATTTTATCAGCGCACTCAAGAAAAAGGCCTCTTCCGCTGTTTCCCACGCAACAGATCCCAGCCCTTGCCGCTGGACGCCAGAGGAGGTTGTTGCGCCGCGAACGGTCGCGCTGGCAGGAGAGCTCGAAAGCAGGTCAGCCGGCGCAACTCCGCCGCCTGCAATTAGGGAGGTCCTTCCATCCATCGGCATGGCAGAGCAGAGCAGAGGTCCCGGGTTGCAACTAGCAGGGTATTCATCCAGTCCTGTCAGTACCAAGTAGTGCTCGCTCCTGTTGTACTTTACCTGTACTTGTATGGATTTATTGCTAGCTGGATTGGTGTGCGCTGAAAAGTAGATTAAATGCTCTGTTTGCAGGTTCGAGACTGCTTTTGATCTCGAGAATTTCTAACTTACTTAAATTCCAAAGTGGAATAAGAAGTGATAGTTGCCTCCTTAGAAAGGTGACCAGCGTGTCGATTAGAAGATACCCCTAAGCTGTAGGAACCTTACACACCACGGAATTTCCAGCAAACTTGTCCACCCCTTTATGTTGTTTGTCTTTTGCTTTCATTTTCCGGTAAACTCTCAAGTTATTCTAGTTCAGCTTTTTCTTACTATTCTGATTTTTCTAGACTATTTCCATATTTTCGTTTTTTCTCTATGTCCATATTGATTTTCCGAATTCATTTTGCCTATTGTCGGGAAGCTCTATGTTACCGATGCAAAATAGAGGACCCGGATTCTCGGAAGTCCTGATCGACAGACCTTTTTCTATTTGTCTCTTTGCCCTCTACTTAAGTTGGACTGACAATCAACAAAGTCAGATGGCAGAAGCATGGCCATCATGTTCATCATCATCTCATGGAAAAAGAAGCCACCACGCCTCCTAATGACGGTGCCACAAGTTCACAAGGAAGAACCGAGAACAGCACAAGCTTTGGTTTGCTACTTTCTATGTCTAATTTATTCTCCTCTATTAGAGTAAATTAGACGTCATTACTAAACTTGCTCAAGTGTGTCAAATAGGTCACCGCTCTCTTAACTTTCACATTTAGTTCAAAATTAAATCAGGTGGGTTACCACGATCGGCACCCAAAGCACAACGCATCACAGAGACGACTATGAGGAGGAGCTACCAGAGACGGCCACCCGAGAGGAGAGCCCTGTTTCTCTACTAGAAGCTACTTAACGCCGTGTTGTGGCCTGTTTGTTCAATTAATTGTCCTGAAGCACCAGCAGTGTCAGCCCCTGCTTAACCACTTTTTCTAGTCTGTTTAGTTATCAACTTTTGTAGAGTAGATGCTCAGACATTGCACGCATGTGGATACTGTTTAGCTAACTAGCATGATAGACTTGATTTATCATATTATGAGTGTCATCGATGTCTGAAATACACTTGTTCCATTTGGGGTGTTTGGAATGTTTCTCCTTATGATGCAGGAAAGGGGAATTGTGTTTGCTTCAAATAATGTACTAGGTAGTGTCATGATTATTATCGGCTTTGGTGAACTTTTTTAAAAAATTGTTCAGATATTTTGTAGTGCGCTGAATTATCTCCCTTCACCATTCCCCCAAATTTGGTACTAGTTAGGATACTCTGTCCATAGCAAAAGATGCTAAGGAAGATGGTGGCATGTTAGGTAATTAATTAACCAGCTGAGAGAGATGCATTCTTATCTTCAGTGGTCTAAACTTTGGAGGAATGATGTGTAAATTTCACATTCACCATGTGTGTAAATTACAACCCCGCCGCCATTCCTTAGACAAAGACATTACACCAGTTTCCTTTCTTCGAAGACAGTTGCATGCAGTGGATGTTCCGCAAATCTGTTGTATCATTCATAATTCCAGCCTCATTTGATGGTCCTCCTATACAGTCTAGGGCTAATCTCAATCCTGTTTCCTCAGTTGATGCAAGAGGTATATATCTCTGTCAACATTTGTTGCATTCTCCACAAACCAAACATAAGGATTCTATTCACTCTGCTCATAGCCAAACTTCCTAGGAAAGGGATAGATATCTAAACATGCAAGTTAAGTGTTCACATGCATGATTCTCTTGTGTACTCACGTGGGCCAAATGATTTGATAAATGTTTCCGGATGGTTGTTCACACCTAGCAGATGATTCTATAGCACACTTCGTTTTCATAACAAGGGATGTATGGGAGTCTATATATTCTACCCTTGGATACCGAATTAAGTGAGGGGGGATATGAATACAAATTTGTGTATCTGTTTATCTAACTTCATATCGTCTGAAATATTCGAGGAAAACAAAATACCATGGTAACATTTACTGACTGTAAATCTATATTGGTTGGTGATATTGAAAATAGAGTGTTGTCGGTGGTTCCAACTATTGTTCTCTTTAGATACTCACATTGAAAAGCTTTTCTTAATTCCAGATCCCAATGCCGGGCGTGGTTTGCAGTCTCGAGAGCGGATTGTTCCAAAGGTAAAAAACTTCCTTTCCCGATGTCTACTTACTGCTTCATGTTTTGTCATTATAACTAAAACTTGCACAATATTTTATAGGAATAGAAGCTCTCCAACATTATTTGTGTGACAAAATCAAGCCTGTAATGCTCCTTTTTTCCCTGACTTGCAGTTACACAAGCACCGCACTTTGAACTTCTAAGGGCACACACGCTGATGCAAAGTGCATTCAAGTGAGTCTCAAAATAGAGGAGAGCTAGCGATGATGATTCTTTACAACTCATTCTCTCAAATGGAAAATCCTCTACAATATGCTTCATGGAAAATTAGCTGCACAACAGGCACTCATGTGAACATTTGTGTTCTCAAATGCAAAAGGCAAAAATATGAAAGAAATCAGTACCGAGTAATTCTTATACAACAACGAAAAAAAGATTCTCTCTAGCACTCACAGTAGAAAAACATGTGCATCGTACATGCTCTAGCAGAATCATGCCTCCCCAACATTTGCATTCAGGGAAATAGATAAATGTGCTTCACAAGATGTTACCACACCACGTTTACTTCCAGCCTCCCTCATGATTGAAAAGAAGTTTTTGGTAAGGAGGGAGTACTTCACAAGATATTACCACACCACGTTGTTCTGTTTCAGAATAGTAGCACTCTGTGACACATAGATTATTACAGTTTCGGCAGTGGAGACTTGTCGTGTGAAGAGACTTGCTTTAGAGCCTTCCTCAAACTACTGCTTGTTTCACAATGACAAATGGTTTGAATTTATACAGTGAAAATCATTAGCTATTACCCCTCCTATGTGTACTAAATCTGCAACAATTAATATAGATAGGAGGGAGTAGTAATTTACCTATACAAACTTCCATTTTCTCAATTGTTCTCGCTCTAGGTTTCTTTGCTATGGTATGCTAACATAAAAGGGGGTTAACTTAGCTAAAGTTAGTCGATTCTCATTTCACACATTCTTTTCACTTAACACGCACCAAAGTATAGAGGAGCTCAGCAAAAAAAAACACAAAAAGCAACTTAGGCTAAATAAAACTGAAGAGGGAAGGAAACCACATGCTACTCTCTACTGAACTTTAACTACTCTCTGCTCTTACTTTGTAGTGGGTGATGGTACGCATGACTGCAACGTTTATTAACAAGCAATCAAAACTAAATACCAGTAGAATACCCACATGATTGAAAAGAGTTCAATTTGCATGTTATGTTGTTAACTAGAATCAGTTGGTATCTGCAAAACACAAAAAATGCTTCCGGAATGACTTAATCAACCGAGAGGGCCGGATACCACCCAACTGAACAGTGCACATCTCCCACGAGGAGCACGCCCATATAAAGTAGGGCTGGCTGGGTTGCACCCACAGAAACCTAGCTAACGATGCACGCATGGTCGAAGTTACAACAGCCAGAGATCCCAACACAATAGGATCACGGGCGTATGGTAAGGAGCACCGAAAGAAGACAAACAAGAGCGACCTTTACACATAGAGGAACTGGCAAGAGGGCATGCAGACCAAACAACCATCCACCTCCACACAACAAGAAAAGTACACATCCACCCCATACGCACCAATGATGGCACCCCCATCGTGGTGACGGCACTCGGAGCTCATTGCCACCAATTTGGACAAGATCTAGGTTTTCACCTTGTACACTAGAATTGGGAATGAGGAGGGGGCAGGACAAGCTGGACGACGCCTACAAGAACTGTGGCTGCCGTGGTCAGCACAACTGACCTGGGATTTCTCTGGTGCATAAACGATCGCTTCGTGACCGTGAGGCCACCAAAGGTAAGATCATGGAGGCTGCCAAGGTTGAAGAAGATGATGGATCTAGATCTGGTTCGGCCTCCGCCAAGGAGACACGTGGCACAAGCGCAACCCACTCACCACTTTCGCCGCCGCCCCGCTGGGCCGAGGAGGACGATGGCACCGACGAGTACTGGTCACCAGAGAGACAGCGCCGATCCACCGGCTGAGGCCGCCACCTTGGATTTAGTGGCCCCTGTCCAGGCACAAGGCAGCTAGATCCTCAATGCTACCTTCCTCAGCTACCGTGGAGATGCACCAGCACGGTCCTCGAGTGGGAGCCAAGAGGAGAGTCGGGATTGTTGTCGCAGGAGCCGGGCGCTAGGGGTTGAGTTTGTTGAGTCACTCCGGAGGAGGGACGCATGGGTGTCTTTTGAATTTCTGTAGACTTTTTTAGGCCAGGGAGCAGGAATTTAACTGCTAATTCTAGTTACTCCCTCACTATTTAAAAAATACACTGCATGAAGAAATTCCTACTATTATATTTTTTGAAATTTCATATAAAAAGTCTGAACAATTATCGTATGGTTTAGTAACTTCGAAAGTGCTTACAAGAGTGCAAGATGACAGTACCGAAACAACTAACACGAATCTAATCTGAAAGTAGTAACTACGTACTAAAAATCAAAATTAATCTACCTAAGATATCCATAGTGAAACTAGACATAGCGCGCTAATTAATTAGGTAACGAGGCCGGCCAGCCGGCGTGGATGAATCAATCAGCTGGAGTTGCCCTGCATGCACTTGCCCAGCGCCGCCTCGGCGCTAGTGCACGCCGTCTTGTCCGGCCCCGGAGCACGCAGCAGCCCAGGCGCCGACCTTGTCCACGCATTCGCCTTTTGCCCTCCTGCACGCAGAAGGCCTTCACAGCCCTCTCCACGTCGGCAACAAATTTTGCCATCGACCTCTGGATGTCGGCCACCGACCTCTCGATGTCGGCAACGGATTCTTCCAAGGACGACGACGTGGGTGATGTTGTTGCTGTGCTCTGCCTCTCCATGGCGCGCGATGGCCGACGGGTTGCTGCGCTCTCCTCACGAAGTCACGATCGTACCAGGGCGTGAAACTGGCTGTCGATGTCGATCTCTGCCGTGGCCGGAGGGACTCGATGGTTTTCCTGTGGAGGAGACGTGCTTGCTCTCTGAGTTTTATACGAGTAGTTGAATTCGGCTCCAACTAAGGATTTGTGTTGGCTTTTGGAATCTGTTTCACGACCACCTATATATAGTACTCTACCTTGACCTTCTTTCTTCTTCCACAAATCTGCATACAAATCTGCATACAAGATATAGGATTTGTTGCAGTACGGCTATGGCTCCTTCTTTTCTCTTCCACAAATCTGCATACAAGATATAGGATTTGATTTGTGCATCTAGACTTGTGTCCAAAGTTATTGTTTGGATCCCTATTTTTCAGAGAACTCGTTATGTACAAACTCGTTTCAGGGTCTAACAAATTAAACTTAAACATTGTTTGGCAAGCCTCATAACTAACTAGCAGATAATTAAAACTTTTATTGAGAGCGCATAATTAAAACTTGGTTCTCCTGATCCTCAAAAACGGCGTTTTTGGAAAAACAGGTTTTCAGGTGTTTTCTAAAACAAAATCAATAAGTCCCGATTGTCGATGTCGGCGGCGCCAAGACGGAGTGGGGGTAGGTTCGGGTGAGATGGCGGCGCGCTAGATAGGGTCGCGAGGTTCTTCTGGTCGCTAGTCGCTAGGAGCACGGTGCTCAATTCGACTGAAACTGATACGTATTCTTTCATAACTGAACCATCGGAATTACGTATTCTCATGTTTCACGTGACTTACATGATGCGGCGATTGAGTGATCGATGGTACATATGAGAGTACCATGTATACTAACTTCTTCTATTGTGTCATTGGACGCTAACTTAAACATGCAAGCAGGATGATCACATGATTCTGTAGTCCACTCACATGATAAAGTAAACAATTTTTGAATGATTTGCTCAACGATATCTCATGCTCACAATTTATTTATTTATCTTCCTAAAAGAGCTATCAAAGACAAGAGATGTATAGGAGTTCTATATATACTCCACGGTCTTGGGATGCCCATATGAGTGTGATATGAATTCAGGTTTGCTCCCTCTCTATCCATCTCAAGTCATCTAAAATATAGGAGGAAAACAAATGCATGTATCTTCTAGCCTCTAACCCCGCCGGCCATCTCACTCTTTGGTGGTACGAGTCCATTCGCCGCGCCACTCTTTGTGTGAAGTGGGAGCATGTGTATGCGCCAATCGACAACGAGTCAATGCCCCGCATTCCTAAGCTCCACCTGCTAGTCAAGGGCGGCATCATCCTCATCTTAGTTGTCGCTAAGGTCACGGCTTATGACCGCTCAACTTTGGCCGCCGACGAGGAGCACGTAAGACTTGGTGTGCAAAACGCTTCAAGGAGGAGGACACATATGTTTGAGACATGTGTTGCCACATGATTCGCTGATGCAGCAATGACCGGTTCTTTTGTAAAATTGTTTGGTTAATCTCAGTGTTAGGATACGCTTACAAAATTTCTTTTGGAAAAAATTAAACGATTGGCCTCTCCGCTGTTCGCCAGCGACAGATCTCAGCCTCGGGCGGCGGCGGGCGCTGCTTAGCTTGTTGCAGACGTTGTCGGCCAGTTACGCGGTGGCCAGTGAGAGGAGCGAGAATTTTTTGGGAGCTCGCCTGCTCCCACCCCTCATCCTCTCTGGCATTCTTTTCTCACTTCCATCGCAGATGGTCTATACAACAAGGTCTCCTCGGAGTCTGCCGCTGAGAGCAGGCAGAGGCGGCACGGCGGGCAAGGGTGAAGACGCATCGCCGCCGTCGAGCTGTTCTGCTCAAGGCTGGCGGAAAACAGTCCACCACCCGCGCACCGCCACGAGGTGTTTGTGGTTTATTCCAAAAGGTTCGTTGTTCCACCACGACCCAGCTCGAGTAGCTGACCAACCAACTGCTCGCTTGCCGAGCGCGCCAGACGGCAAGAGAGAGCCCGCCCTGTCACGCTTCAGTGGCATTGATCGCAGCTGTCTCTGTGCATGAGCGGAAATGAAGACAAGTCAAGCAAGATATCAGGCCCAGTATTAACGACCCGTTGCTGTCAGCGAGTAAGAGCGGCGACAACAACATGTCTGAAACGAATCGAGCTACATCTGCATGCGGCCAAGTCCAGTGAAGCAAAATATCCTGATCTCCTTCAACAGCATCCACTATTTAGAGATCTTGGTCCGTTTGTTGATGAGTAACCAGTGGTCATTCGCAAACACAGGCATGCCTAGTAAGTAGTACTATTACAGCTGTGCATTGGCTTGCTTTTGCACATGTTTTTTTTTTTTTTTTTTTTGAAAAGGAGGATGTACTTCCTGCCTCTGCATTCCCAGCTGGGTGATGCATGCAACCATTTTATTAATTATTATTCATAAAGCCATTACAAGGTAATACATCAGTAAGCCTGAAGCCATCATCTTGACAACACTTGTCGCCACTCATATCCCCTTGATGAAGGGTGTTGAGTGTCCCAGTTCAATACCAAACAGTACATCGCACCAACACGTAACATCTAATGCCGGATGCCCCATCCAAGCTTGCACAATATTTGGACTGGGTTACACATCGGTCCGGGCGCACTTTCAATGGGCACCACATGCGCACACTGCAATGGCTGCCACCTCCTTCATCCATCGATCCATCCTACTGCATATAAGGTTCTTTAGTGTGCGTTCTCCTCCAGCCAAGCACAATGTTTTCATTCATTTTGCTCCTCATGCAACTCAAAATGGTCACATGATTCTGTAGTGTACTCACGTGTTCAAAATGATATGAGAAACATCTGCTGAATTGCTTGCTCATACCTTATATATCCTATGCTCACACTGTGTTGTTTTGGTAGGGAAGTCCCAACCAAGACTAGTGATGTATGGAAGTCCTATATATACCTTCTGCCCTGGGATATCAAATAAGTGAGTGATATGAATACCAATTTGTTTATCTCTTTATCCAGCTTCAAATCGCCTGAAATATTGGAGAAAAACAAAATACCATGGTAACATTTACTTGTTGTAAATCTGTATTGACTTATGCTAGAAAGTAGAGTGTTGTTTATAGTTCCAACTACTGTCCTATTTGACACTTACTTCGAAAAGCATTTATGATTTGAAGACCTGATTGTCCATCACCATATCCTTTTGATACCCGCAAAGGTTTGTTTTAGAGGTTAACGATCGTCCCTTTCCTGTGGCTACTTACAGTTTTATGGTTTCCCATAATATCTAAGACTTGTACCAATATTTTGCAGGACCGCCAACTCAGTGGCATTATTTGGGTGACAAAGCATGGGATATGATGCTCCCAGTGTAGGGCAACTAAATCAAGTGTGGAATTGTCTTTCGCTGCTATGAATTAGCAGGACTAGGTAGCGTGATGGCAAAAATGTGGAGACAAATGAAGGAGATGTAAATTAATAACGTATGGATATAATTGATGGAAAAAGTGATTCTTTCCAATAAAAACTCCATATGTATATGCATGGTTCGACATAGTTTAGCTCACCAAAAAGGGCATTCGTGCATGCATTTGTGTTCTCCTGATGCAAACTCTTTTGTTGATAAAGAAATCAATGTAAAATTATCTACCAACGACACTTTGCAGCCACTGTGTTTGTCTGGGTTTCTTTGCCACAAGATGTTGATCTGAAACGACGAAGTTGCAGGCTTAGCTCAGGTTAGTCAATTCCACTTTCACGCAGATGTCATGATCTTTTAAAGAAAAACATTTTATGATGCCAATGGAATACTCTATGGCCTTATTCCGTAGAAGTCGAGTGATCGTATTACATGAATGAAAACTAACATGTCATGTAAAATGAAGTTCTTGTACTACTTCCGAGAGTTGGGTGAAATGGACCCATAAGATGAACTTTTTTTGGTGAACTGCAGCTATTACAGTGCTTACAGCTCAAGATTGGTTCAGTGAACTCTTCAGCATTCTTTAATGCAAGATCACTCCAACCAAACACACTATTTCTCCTTACTTTGGCTTTTTTTGGTAGGTAATCGGAAACTAAATATTCAAGTAGATAGAGTTGGGCATAGGGGCATACTGAATAGATCAAAAGTTATATAAAAGAAATAAATAGCTTTTATTATTTCAGGGGATCAAGTTATGGTGTTCTTATGTTTTTTACAGCCTCCCATGTAGTCATTAAGTCCTCATGCTTTTTAGTAGCGTGTACTGTTAGTAATGATCTTGGACTTCACACACACTGCTCTCTTTGAGATCTGCTCATTATTTGCAAAGTATGTGAATCTGTAATCGGTTGTACCATTCTTGCTAATTCTGTTTTGTTTTGACTCTCCCCTACACTGCTTTTCTCGTTGATTTCAACCTGAAGCCTTGAATTTTTCTCCCTTATCTTTCTTTTTTATGTGATGGATTGGGTTGCTGTGTTGTGTGCTACCAGATTCAATTCTGATTGTCACATTTTTATATTTCTTCTTACCTTCGTGCCAAAAGCTGCTCAAGCTAGTACAAGTATTCAAGTGCTGATTTGTTGGTTGTACACTGTGTATCCTGTAACCTCACGATTTGAGGAATTCTTAACTTGTTTGTTTACTACTCAAAGAGTGGAGCAGGGTTAGGGAATCTCGAATCGTAGTGTCTATGTCTTCTGAGCAATACTTTAGGACTGGTGATCTCTTCATAAGCCGCTTTAGCAATGGAATCTTTGTTTTTCATAGAGTCCTGGTGAGTTGTTTCTACATATATTCCTTTGTGCAGGTTCAGGGTCCCGATGGCGCCTCTCTAATGGCGAACCTGTTCCCAGAAGTGCTTCGCTTATGAGTGCTAGGGGAATGAA